>CM076580.1:1220601670-1221003346 GCA_034641835.2 Pinus albicaulis
ACAGATGGATTTACAAAATATGTGACTACTTCAAACACAGTTCACAAAATCTTCACTGTTTCTCAAAACATACAACACTCTGTCTCTCTCTGTCTTCTAAAAAAAAACTCTGCTATGAATTTCCATTCACTGTCTCTGTTTATTAAGAAAACAACTCACTGTTTTAAAAATAAACATACACTGTTGTGTGTTTTTAATTCTGCTCTGTCCTTTTTAAAAAAACAATTGCACTATTGTGCATAAAAAACATTGTTTAAAAACACAATTTTGTTTCTGTGTTTTTTTTTATATCTCTCTCTGTCCTTTTTTTTCAAAGCACTGCTATGTTTTTTTTATAAAAAACATGACTCTGTTTTTATATAAAAAAAAAACAAATATCTCAGCCTAGTTTCATTCAATGTCATTAATTGACATAACACCAAAAGTCACTGCTTTAAAAAATATTAATGGCATCATAAATATGTCGGCACCACTTGAAAAATTTATTTATGGCGAATTTGCATGGTGGCAGAAGTGGCTGTGGATCGGTGGTGCGCTGGCGGAGACACCACTTCCTGGTGGTTGCGGGGGCTATTCTGCCCAGGCTCGATACGGTCGGAGTTAAGGCCCCACCATTGCAACGGAGGCATCTTGGTCAACGTCGTCGAGTTCAGTTGTGGTCAACTGCGGAGGCTCTCCACTCGTTAACCTCGGGCTAATTTCACTCCAGCTAGTTGATCTCGAGGTGCACGGTAATCGGCTCTTCGACGTCTTTAACGGCCTTCGCTCTCCAACTTGTTCAACTTCGATGCCCACGCTGAGACTCATTCGATGGGTTGAGTACATTCCAACATTATGTAGGTCTGTGATTCTCTAAATATTCACTGGGCCCTTGTACGTCCTATCACTAGGGTACAAAAAATGAACAATCGACATAAAATCAGAGATTTTACCTTTATAATAACATTGTTGATTTCTGTGGCTAAATCAGGTTTGACATAACAAATACTAAACGCCTATTGGAAAAGATTTCCGCGGAGGACTTGAAAGCGTTCAACTTCGATGTAAAATGCATCGATTGGGTCGATTACCTGTCAAACGTTCATATTCCTGGGGTTGTCAAATATGTGCTTAAGTGAAGCATTGGAAATAACAGTCATAACCTCCTCAACAGCTGAGCCTAGTCCTAGTATATTATATGATTGTAAAGTCTTCAACCAAATAATTGCTCGACCATTTGCTTCATAAACATGATTATTGGAATAAACAGCTACTTTTACTCTCTTAAATTGAGATTGTATTTAAGACCTAGATGGCTTAATTATATAATTATGAAGAAATCTTGCTTCATAAAAAGCTAAGCTTCAGGTATTCCACTTAAGGTGCAAAGAAAGGCCGATAGGAGTATTGTTTGTGAATTATTAATTTGAAGTAATTTTAGTTTTTGACATGAAGGGAAAAGAGAAAATTGCATCAGAGTCATCAGAATTTAACTCATGAAACAGAAAGATGGAATTTTCTCCATTAATATAGATATATGACATGTTAACATATTTTCTGATTTAGAGGGCCACTTTGATGGCCCGAAAGATGAAGAAATTTGCAGTGTAGAGCACTATACTGTGAAAAACATCATTTTAGGGGTCAACAGATGCAGATATTTATCTCATTTTCCCATTAATTAATCACTACTCACTGATAATCATATCAGCACTCTGCTACAATCAGTATTTGCAACTTGTAATGAATCCTTGTTTCTTTCTATCATAACTGTGACATGCAATAGTTGCAGCTACTGCATACCCCGAGGTCTGCCAAAAAATGCAGATTTAGTGGCAAACTTCTGGGGATTGTCATCTTCTGTTCTGCATTTATTATTTCTAATCTCTTTATCCAACATTGATTTTTGTTATCCACTAGTTTTACCTACGACTTTTCTGTGTTGGGTATTTCTGTTCAGGAGATGTCAACATCCTTTCTATAGTTAGTATTTCTAATCTCTTTATCCAACGTTGATTTTTGTTATCCACTGGTTTTACCTACAACTTTTCTGTGCTGGGTATTTCTGTTCAGGGGATGTCAGGTTCCTTTCTGCAACTGGGTATTTCTCATCTCTTCACCAAACTATCTTAAATCTTATCCTTGAAATTCCCATACAAGTAGATACATGTAGATCTCGGGTTGTATCAGAGTAGCAGGTCTGCGTGAAGGAATGCGGATACACAGTTGCATAATTAGAAGCGGATTTGAGGCTGATGTCTTTGTGCATAATTCTCTTGTGACCATGTATGCCAAGTGTGGAAGATTATAGATTGCAAAAGAATTATTCAACAACATGTCTCACCGAAATGAGGTCTCTTGGAATGCAATGATTCCTGGGTATTCCCAAAGTGGGCATGCTACTGAGGCCTTGAATATCTTTAATGAAATGCAATTAGTAGGCATGAAGCTGAATTCTTTCACCCTCGTAAGTGCTCTCCAAGCATGTGCACTTTCAGGAGCTCTGCAACAGGGTAAGTGGATTCACGAATTCATCCTTGAAAGGGGACTTGAATCAGATACATTTGTGCTGAATTCTCTACTAGATATGTATGCCAAATGCGGTTATATGGAAATTTCACAACAATTGTTCGACAAAATGTCTAAAAAAGATGTGGTCTCTTGGAGTGCGATGATTGCTGCGTGAGCCCAAACTAGGAATGTCGCTGAAGCCCTAACACTGTTTCATGACATGCAATTGGAAGATGTGATGCCTAACTCAATTACCATGGTAAATGTGCTCTTGGCATGTACCGACGTAGCAGCTTTGCAACAAGGAAAATCGATGCATTCGTACATTTTTAAAATTGGATTCGAAGCTAATGTTATTGTGGGGACTGATTTTATAGACATGTATGCCAAATGTGGGTGTGTGGAGATTGCACGAAGTTTTTTTGATAAAATGACTGAAAGAAACATGGTGTCATGGAGTGCAATTATTTTTGGTTATGGAATGCATGGACATGGTGAGGACGCCCTTCCGATTTTTCAACAAATGCAAGAGGCAGGCATAGAGCCAAACCACATCACCTTTGTTTCTATTTTGTATCCATGCAGTCATGCAGGCCTGGTCAATATGAGGGCCGGGAATACTTTCATTGTATGATTCGAGATTATTGCATTACACCCACTGAGGAACACTATGCATGCATGGTTGACCTTCTTGGAAATAATCTAGATGATGAGTGATGAGAAAACTTCTGATAATCTATATTGAGTGATGAGATCCCTGGAAATAATGGCATTGGCTTGTGTAAAATTTTGAACCATAGTCTTGAGATAAATTCTCTTGATTTTGAGTCGTACTGTAGTTCCCGGAGTAGTTTCCAATTCCGGGTGTAATAAACAATTCAGCCTATCAAATAAGAGACAGTTGAACCAATTACAACCTCCATCTACAGAGTTAAATAACATATCAGGCCATGACATAAATATCAGTATCAGAGACCATTGAACCAATTACAACATCCATCTTCAGAGCTAAATATCAGATCAGGCCATGACATGCTTCCCAAGCATGGGAAGCACATCCAAGCCCCAAGCCCTAAAATTCACCAGCTCATAATCCAATTGGGCCTTATGCATTCCTTGCGAAGATGTATCATTTATGTATATAGTCAATCCCAAAATAAAACTAATATAAACCTAATATTAACACAATGCCAAAATACTGAATATAGATTGATTGAACATTCAAACACCCTCATCATAAATCTTCACAATAACAATTAACAGACTAACAATATGCTTTGACCCATTATAAAGCTCCTGTTAAGAGGATGAAAAGAGTAAAGATTGAACATTCAAACACCCTCATGATAAATCTTCTCAACAATAGCAATATGCTTTGACCATTATAATGCTCACGTTAAGACAATGTCAAAATACTGATTGGTTGAACATTCTAGCACCCTTGCCATGAATCTTCACATAAAACATTTTACAGAGAATAAAAATCTGCACTGGAATGCATCTTTAAAAGACAGCCTAAAAAATTACCATGAAAAATAAACATACTACAGACAAAATAATACACAAGATTTTATTTCACCAGAACCTTCAGCATCCAAAATTCTCTAGCACTGGCTAACCTAATAAGTTACACCTCTTTAATATCAAAAGAAAGACCGGCATGTAATATGATCCTGGTTGAGGCATATTGGAAGCAACATATAATGAATTCATGTTTCGTCTTCCCTTTCATATAAATAAACCCCTTTCATATAAAGAAACCGAGCGTAAACATTCAGATTATTATTTATCCATATTCTTGCCATTAGAAGGCTCTCTCCAAGAAAAACTGAGGAAACCCATAAAATTTTATTTATCTCCTCACATCCTAAACATTTTTCTTTAGTACGGCTCTACAGGCTTGCGAAAACTTGTGCCTGCATACACTACTGCAGACCCCAGTTCCTCCTCAATTCGTAAAAGCCGCAGAGGTGAAAATAAGACATTGTAAATAAGACAACACAAATAACTGAATCCAGAAAAATCAGAAGACTAGATTATAAAAGAACCTGATTATATTTGGCCAGTCACTCGGATCTACAAGGAGCACCTGTCTTGATTTGGCCCTGATGATGCAAACACACAACCCTTATACATCAAAAGTGAAGTTAAATACCCTAATTGCTTCATGATACTAAGAAATTTTCCATCCTTGAGTATATAATAGAACAAGGATTGACTCCATACGCATTCAAAACTTGCTAGTATCTCTACACACTTTAAAACAAGCAAATTACTGAAAAATGAACATTACCGTGGCCAAGCCCACTGCCAGATCTGCAATAAAGGTGTCGTCATTTTCGCCACTACATACACACAGTCAGAGAAGCATTAGAAAATACATTATTTGAATATCACATATGACGAAAAATTGCAAAACCGAGGAAAATACCTAGAAAAACAGAATTAAGTCAATACCTGCGATGGCTTTTCATCACTCCCCATCTAGCACGTTTGGACATTTTTACAGCTTCAATACTTTCAGTAACAGAGCCAATTTTATTCACCTACAAAAGGTTGCAAAGAAATATTAGACATCATATGTCACATGAGCAACAAATATACAGAATTAAGGATCAATCTATTTACCTTTAGTAAAAGAGCATTGCAGGATGTTTCATTGATTGCCTTTCCAACACGTTGCACTAGTTCATGTGCATATGTCAATGAAAATTGAAACAAAAATGGGAAAAGAAGACGACGATGATTTCTGTTGGAACCAATAAAAACTGTCAATGATTAAACTGAAATCACGTGTCAGAAGACAAATACATACCTTTGGATTTGTCACCAATAGATCATCCCCAACAATTTGCACCTTTTCCCCAACTGTGGCTATAAATTGTGCATAGTGAGCCCAATCATCTTGATCAAATGGGTCCTCTATAGATACAATTGGATAATCCTCAATAAACGATTCGTAAATCTTGATCAGCTCAGACTCTGATATCTTTTGGCTACCATCATTATTCTGCAGCAATCAAATTGCAACGTAATAAGACAATTATATCCAAATAAATAATATAATTTATCTATGGTATTCCCTCTAATTAAGGCCTCCTTTATTTAGAAGGGAAGAAGGGTGTAAAACTCGAGCGATAATGGTCCTGTTCCTCCTCCATGCATTAAAATTATTTTTTTGATATAAAAAAACAAGTCTGCAATACTCAACATAGATGTTAATAATATAGAGAACACTAAACGCATCGGTATCAATAATGCAATATAGAGACCCACCTCCTCCTTGAAATTTAAATCATACTTCTGATCCTTCTCAGTGTAGAACTCAGAAGCAGCTACATCCATACCAATAACAACCTGGCAATTGAAACAATATTTTGAGTCTTGATCATTCATAACTAATCACAACACTGTACCCAATAAAAAGTCCACACTGGAAAAGAATAAAACTTAAAAGAATGCCAACCTTGCCAGTATACCCTGCTTTCTCAATGGAAATCTTCAATAATTCCAGGCCTTCTTTATTCTCATGTATTTCAAAAAAGTAATATTTAATACAATAACTATTACAGAAGCAAAAATGCCATAGTTTAAAAATCACTTTTAATTCAATGAAGCACTTGAATGTTTGGAGCAAAGCCTCCTTTGTCTCCAACATTTGTTGCATCTTGAGCATACTTTTTCTTAATAACAGCCTGGAGGATCCCAAAAAAGTTGGGAAAATTACAAAAGAATGCTAAATCAGAATAATTATTAAGGTGGAAAAGTGAAAGTAGATTATGCAGATATTCTCCATAAATTTAGTGCTCAAACTTTATTTATCAAACAAAGAACAAAAAAAAAATGGTGAGGTGCCAAAGCAGCATAAGCATGCCTTCAAATGATGGTAAAATTCTGAACCCATCTGTATGGCCTCTCTAAATGAAGAAGCTCCAACAGGAAGAATCATAAACTCCTGCATTACCATGATCGACTCAGTGATAAATTTCAATATCTACTATCTATTTTCAAACACATTTGTGAAACACTTGGATCTCTTACGCATGAAAGTGATGATTCAATACATGAATGACTTGGATAGCATTCAATAAAACCTAGAGAAAAACAGTTTTGTAATTTTAAATTATAGTGATAAATTCCATATAAATCAAAGAAATATACCTGCATTGCCATTTTATTTCCTGCATGTGAACCTCCATTGATGACATTGAAAGCAGGTACTGGCATCACCAATGTTTTGTTACCAGCAATATTTGCAATATGTTGCATTACATTATTATAAGGTTAGTACCTCCCAATGACATTATTATATGCTCTCAATTGGTATTGTACATAAGAAGCATTCCACAGACACTATAAATAGGAAACGCCCAAGAAACAAACCATTAAAACCTTGTGAAGCATTCTCTAGCCCTCCAAAAATATTGGAAATACATAAACTAATTTCACAATTAATTCAAAAGATCCCAAGGCTACATGAAAAGGTACCTGATACAGAGGTATCTTCTTAACATAAGCTCCTGCTTTACAAACTGCAAGAGATACAGCTAATATAGCATTTGCTCCAAGCTGATCAAATTCACAAACATCAAAATACTCAGGAAAATATTTTGTATGAAACTGATTAAATCATAAAATCAAAATTTTTTCACAATATAACATAACACAACCGAAGTGATGGACAACTTTTGTTTGCACCAGCCCCATTGATTTTGAGTTCCATCAAGCTCCTGTACCATGAAGTTATCGATTCCAGTCTAATCTACTGGATCCTGCAATCATAAAGATTAACTTACATTGAATAACAATACCAAGAGAAAATCTAAAAATATGGCATAGCAACAGAAAAGGGTGTACCAATTATTAATGTACTTGCATACCTTGCCAATAAGAGCTGGTCCAATTAGTTGCTTAAATCTTTTAGTTACTGAATCTGAGCTCAGGAATTAACCAAGAGAGTAACCTTAACTGAAACACACATAAAAATGCAATGAACAAGTAAAGAAAATTCCACCTACGCATTCATTGAATATACTGTAGTGATGGAATGCTTCAAATTAATTCGTTATTGCAAATCTATAAGTCCGAAAATTAATATATGAGAAAGAACTATATGAATCAAATCTGGGAGCAGTATCTCTACTAAAACAAAAACTTATTTAACAAATTTTCATAAAGCAATCATGACCATATCCTTTGTGGATTAAAGCGTCTCATTTTCGTCCTTTGTATGTTTTAAAAGGTTAACCAAGCTTGAGAATTTCATTTCATTTCTGCAAGAACGTGAAGCACTTCTCGTTTGAAGAATGATGCACTTGCCATTATAAAGTTCAAAAGATATGCCTTCGGATATAAGTCAATTAGTCCAGAAAAATGCCGGTAACAACAATAGATGGAGTGATTACACTGATGTAGATTCTAGAACAACATCTACAAGAAATAATACATTTTAATGCTCAAAATAACTGTGACCGATGAAACTTTCAGATGCTCCAAAAAACACATTAAAAAGAAAACTCTACTCGTGACACGGAAAACTTACATGGGTGATGAGCTAAGGCATACAAGACAATCAAATCCTTCGGAGTTGTCCTGAGACTGATAAAGATTTCTTAAATTAGGATAGCCTCTTAAGAGGTCCACGAAAAAGGCATGTATTGATCCCTCATCTTTCTCTGCTGCATTTGGCTCGGTCTCTGCATCTAGAACTTTTCCTTCATTCTTTTGAGAGCCTTCGATGGGGCATTCCTCTTTGAGAAGAGGCTTTGAAACCTCATTTGAACTGGATCCTTGTAAATAGGTTAGCAATTTGAACACATGCCTTTTTTTTTTCACTTGCAAAGGCATTAGGATCTTCATTCTCTTCTACTGTCTGAATATTCAGATGAACATTTTCATCTATAATTTTACTACCAGTAGACAAAGGCCCTTCCTCCTTATAGCCAGAATCAGAAAACACAGCTTTTGATGTGGCAATCTCAATGAGATATTTTTTTCACTGAGACCTTCTCTTCTGAAACCTCCTCTCTATCTACATTCTTAGAGACCTCTTCATCCACTGCAGGCGCTCCCTTCACTGGAGCACTTGATGACTTTGTTTTGAGATTACGCAAACGAAAGTATTCATCTGCTTGGGAAACCCGAGCAGAAGGCCATTCTCAAAGTATTTTTGTTCCTTCCCATCTATTACCACGGTACATTGAATTTTCCATTTCTCTTTGATGATACATAGACCTAGATCGCCCATAAGGGTAAATCCTCTCGTTCTGAGAAACTGAATCCCTGCCATGGAAACCACCAAACCCAGGTGGCCATCTACCAGATTCATGCTGGTGAATAAAAGACGACCTCTTTGAAAAGGAATAAGATTTAGAAAACCTATCCCTCTCAACAGCTAAACATGGATCCAGTTCTCCTGCCTCTTCTATGGACCTGTTAGTTCGAACCCTAACAGAGTGAGAACCAGAGCCCCTAAGACTCCAATTTGACTTACCAGATTCATCAACATCATCGTCCCGGGAAGAACTTGAACCCCTTCCAGATAGGAACTCCTTTCTTCGGTCGATCTACAGGCGGATATCCTATCCTTGCCTAGAGTCAGGCAAGGATAAACTCGGGCAAGGATAGAAGTTTCCAGAAGAGTTTCCTATGATGGTTCCAGAGACTGTAGCTAAGATAAAGGTTTCCAGAATGACCTTTTCTGATTTCAGACTCAGGTGAGGATAGAAGTTTCCAGAAGAATTTCAGAAGTTGAAGGAGCAGATCTTGACAGGTGTTTTTTGAAATCAACAGTAGAAAATAAAAGCAATAGTGGGACATATGTCACAGGTACTGAGTCCTTAAGCTCTGAGGAAAAGAACTCACATACAAACAGACATCTAGCACTGCTGTGCTTTCCATTAGAAAATATAAGGTAAACCTTATTACAAAGGAAAACCCAAATTCCATTGAAACAAGTTAGGGAAGGGTTGAACTTCTCTGGGTTTCTTTGGACAGGTGCATGAAGTACTTGAAATACCTGGAAAAGGCCAGAGTCCATTAGAGAGTATGTCAGCTCAACCATGAGGAGATTTGTGAGACCAAGCATCACGACAGTAAAGAAGAAATGCCTACAATGGTAGCCATTAAACATGGGTTATTCTATCCTTCGAGAGTAAGATAAACGATATCAAGGAAAATGCTAGCAGAGACTATAGAAAAAATTGAGATAATATTCTAAGGACATTACCTGACAATTAGATAAGTTCTGGATGCTTGCTTCCGCAAGCTATTTCTAGAACAAAAGTTCAAGGAAGAGATATTTTTATGTGCAATTGATACAAATCAAAAAAGAAGAGGCTAGTTATGAATATAATCTCCAGAAAAATAAGTTAAGGAAAAGACGAAGTCATACCAATGAAAACTGTTGACCGAGTTTTCCTCCATCTAGCAGCAATGCAACATCTCTGAATCATTTTCTCTAAACTTAAGCCCGGCTCCAGTAAAACGCGGTATCATTATTTGTCAAGGCATTAAGAAGAATGGTTGGGGTTTAGAAAGAGTTTTAACGGTGTCATTTTTAAGCAGGTAACAGAGATGTCGTCCTCACATGGAAGAAACGGTCTGTGGGTATACGGTGTCTACGAGAATGAATATGTTGCAGCAACAGGTGTCCTCGGGAGAATGAATATGTTGACGAAAAAAAATCGATCTCTTTCAAAGAATGCCTATCGGCTAAGATATGTAGATCGTTATTGGAATAAACGTTTACTTTTACAGTCTCTCAGATTGACAGTGAATGTATGGGCATAGGATGACTTGGTTTAGTATTGTAATTATGTTAATGGCTATTTTTATTTCAGAATTAGGTTTTAAGAATTTTAGTTTAATTTTATAATTATTAGGTTAATGATAAAGATCTAATTTCAATAAAATATTTTTATAGTATTTATATTTAGATATTAGTTATGTATTTTTTTCTTTATTTTAATTAAATTCATAAATTAAAATAATATGTTATATAAATAAATATTATATGAAATAAATTATGATTTTTTAAAGTTATAATATTCATAAATTATGATATTGTAACAAAACTTATTTATAAATTAATAATATCCATAATAAAAAAAATCAATTTCTATAATTAAAAATCTTATTTTCTTAAAACAATATATACATTTAACTTATATATTATTTTTTTTTATGGTTAATAACAATTTTAAATAATAATATATTATTTTTTTTAACCATTTGAAATTGATAAATCTTACCTCATTTTCTCTCCCTCCCCCCTCAAATACGGCGGTAAACACCTTTTCACTTATTGTATCGAGATCTACCATTTCGTATGGTGCAATTTCCACTAACCGAATACCCGATTTTTGGGGTGCTTCATTTCGACCCCTAGTGGCTCGAAGCCGAGAATCTCTCGATTGTGGGCCCACTGAACTCACTTCCTCCCATTTGTGTAGCAGCGAGTCACGATCTACGAATCCCAACTTCCTCCGTGTCCATGTTGTTTAACAAAATAACAGTCCTCACTTCAATCATTAATTCAACTCAGCAGCATGTGTTCAGAAATGACCAAGTCCGCGGTTGGTCTTGACGCTCGACCAACCAACTGGGTCCAACCCAATTCCGGGGTGGGGACGGTCAGCTCTTTTATGCATTTGCTTTATGATGCAGCCCGACCATACGATTTTGACTCCCTTCTGAGTTCCGATTACCTTTGACCGAATTCCACACCATCTTCTATGAACTTAGTCTTCCATGTTCTGGAAACTTCTTTGTGGATCTTCTCTGTAGGCAAGCCCTGCCCCAAAGCATATTAGAGTTCTTCCATCATTGATAACCATAAACAAAATGTAAATAACGTAGGATTCAAAACATGAAAGGTATACACAAAATAAACACACGTACATTCACCACTTTTGAATGCAAAAATACTTTGATTAAACGAGAACAATTAGATCTATGAGGTCACAGCCTGATGACCCTCGGCCTGACTCAAAATTTCCCTGATCCTCTCTCTTTCGGCCATTGATTGGTCGTGCTTGACACAGTTGCATGCTACCCAATTAAGAAAACCCTAACTAAATCAGAACTTTGTTCTCTACCAGCACACACCAAACCCTAAAAAAATCAGAACCTTGTTCTCTGCTAGCACACACATTGTAGAAGCTTAAATTTTTAATCAAAATTTACATAAAAATAAGAAAATCGTGTCCATTCCCTTAAGCTTCTAGAGCTGCTGAGAATCAAATTCCATTGGGGTGGGGTCAATGCTCCTGCATCAGAGATTTATTACTAAATAAGTGTTTTCATGTTTATTATGAATAAAATTGTGTTAGTTATGAAGAAATTACTTAACATTTATTTCAAATTACTTGCTTCATTTGATTTTAGTATAATGTTGATAGTTGTGTGTCTAATTATGCTGAAAAGCATTTTTATTTTGAAATAATGTTTTTAAAATTTTAATTTAATTATCAAATATTATTATGTGGATGGTAAGGATTTAAGGTCCACAAAATATTATAAAAAATTCATAGTAATATAAGCGTATCAAAAGTTGATTTATCTCCAAAATAATTATGTGTTTTTTCCCTTTAATTAAATTGATTAATTAAAAAAAAATCACATGAATAAATATCATATAAAGTGAGTATAGTTTTTTTGGGATGTGGTATTGATAAGACATTGTATGTGCCCATGATATTAAAACAAACACCATTTATAGATTAATAATATCAATGGTAAAATGAAAATAAATATCTATGATTCATGATTAATAATTTTATTTTGAGTTTATATATATATATATATATCATTAACTAATATGTTAATTCTTTTTTATAAATTTGTTTTACAATAATGATAAATATTTTCTATTAACTCTTCATCCGGTCAGAAAAATATACACTTGATATTTACATATTTTTTGGTGATACAAAATTTTCATCTCACCTTTTACTAATTTTCTTTTTGAAACTAATATCTAATTTACTGCAACTATAAACTCTACAGCATTGACCACAAAGAAAAATACAGTTGCATGGAGCGATCATGGTGTAATAATGAGGGTTTGTTTGCATTTTTTCCAACGGATTTGTTGGAGCCAAGATTGCACAGCAGACAAAACACACAGCAAATAAATCATGCACAGGAAACACAGAAGTTTACCGTGGTTCACCCAACCATTCAGGGCTACGTCCACACAACAAAGGCATCGGCAATTCTTTATTAATCAAACAAGAGATTACAGACTCTCACACACTCTCCAAAACAAACGTATGGATACCTGTTTTATAGCAAGGAGAATCTAACAACCTCATAAATCCTCTCAACTCAAATTTAAGATGCATTAACTCCCTCCCAACAAACTGGAGCTAATCTAGGAACTAATTCCTAATTTTTGTCACCTAATGAGATTTTTCCTATTTTATTTAAAACAGAAAATCTCAACAGGATTGTCGAGGATGCTGCTAGCACTGCTTCTAGCATCCTCATTGTTGTGGTGGTCTTGGAGATAGGCTAGTTGACTCCCCACTCAATCCATCTCATCTTCAGTTGTCTGATTCGAGGTTGTTGACTTTGCATTGTTTAATTTAGTGAAAAAATCAATTACTTGTTGGAAAAGGTCTTCAATTTCTCTTTGATTTTCCCGGGAAATGTGGCCAATGGTGGTATGGATGAAAGCCTTCGAAGTCCATTAGGGGATTTTGGGACTGGCAACGAAAGGAATTCCAATTCTTCGAAGAGAGGAGTCTGGTGTTGTCATATAGGCCAACTGACTGAGAAGAGACATCGTTCTCACAATCTAGGTCCGAGAGTTGCGAGAGAAGTCTGCTGGACCCTATAGTGTTCAAAATAAAAAGCCACGAGTTGCCACAAGTTTGTGCTTATTTTTAGAGCTAAGCCACATTCGTTATGCTGCACAAGATGCTACTCATTGTTTTGAATAGAACCCTCTAATAATACACCGCTAGCTTATCATAATTCCAACCTGTAAAGGAATAAACCCATAAGAGTGGGTTGAACTCAGAATGAGTTTGCAAATTAAGTTTATCAGGTAGAGCAAAGACACTGAGGGCATGGAGGCCCCAAACCAGACATGAGATGACCTGGGAGGCTTTAAAGGGACTAGAGAATTGAGCCCAAACTCAACATGCAGGGGCTGATTTGTTGACCTCGTGAATTTATGGCCACCTGGGTACCAGTGTGAGAAGTTTCGATCCATCTTCTGCATGTGAGTTTTTAAATCATCTGGCATGAGAATGAGTAAAGTTTCCATGATTTCCCATAATCCGGGAGGTTGTGCCAACTTTGAATTCATGCACCTCTACCAAAATATGTTTTCCCTTCATCGTACGATGGATGATCCAGGGAGGAAATGAAATATAGGTTGAACCTTTGGCACATGGGATACATAAATTTAACCTTTTCCTTCAATCGAGAGAGTGGCCACGTCAGGTAGAATGACAATGGGGTGACACTTTATAGAGATGACTATGATGTCAATCGAAGGAACTTGCTTGAGAAGAGTGATGAGTGACGTTCCGCTTTTTTCCTCTCTTCTATGATTGTTCTCTTCCATTTTCACTTCATGAGTTCCAATGTTTGATGGGAGCCGATCAGTTTTTTTAGCCTCTATGGAATGGCCTTCCATCCTGGGAGTTATTAGCCTCGCATTGTCTTTCTTTCAATTCGAAAGCGATTTCATATGGGCGTCAACTTCTTTGTTCTTAGGGAGAGAGATAAGATTCTAAGAAGATGACTTGGAAGATTGTTTTTAGGAAGATGACTTAGAAGATTGTTCTTAGGGAGAGAGTCCAAATGGAAGAACTAATTTGTGATGAGGGAGTCTCCTAAAATGACAATGGATAAGATAGCATATTTTGTTTTGTTAAGTTTGAAGACAAGATAATATCTCAGTGTGATTTTTCGATTGTTGACATAGTACCATACCATGATAACTAGATTTTGTTATCTTCATCGAAATTAAAGAGAATCCATCTTTTCATGCTACTTTTATTAATTAATGATAATGATAATAATAATTTAAAAAATATATATAATTTAGTGATTTTTTAATAAATTTTATTATTTTAGCAATATGAGATATATCATGTAGTAAGATTTTTAATGCTTTTTATTTGTTTTTAATTAAGTTCGAATTGAAATTTGACCAATATATTTTCAAATCCTTAACTTTATATATATATACAAAAACAATTTTGTAATCACTTCATTGGTTCATATTTTAAAGGTTTTATTTACAAGAGATGTAATAAAATAATCATTATTTTAGCATGATTCTATACCACTACCCAGATTTGTGCAACTTTCATCACTATTATTACCGCGAGTCATTATTTTCTCCTAATTCTTTAAAACCATCGTCGTCATTTTCAGTTCTCTATGTGAATAAATAAAATCGTGATGATCACAACACCAAGGTATCCTCTCCTTATCCTTTTTCAAATATCTAGTAACAGATAGAAATTATAACTCAGAAACTACTCACAAAACAATATTGCTTTAGCTAGTGGTTTTTCGGAATTGACTATCTTAGAAAGTGAATGATTTAGGTTTAAAGTAAAATATTGAAACATGAAAGAAGTGAGGAATGCACATCATAAGTTTTCATAGAACAAATGGAAACCCATATCTACGAGGAAGGATTATTAAGCACTATCTTAAACAAAGAATGTAATTGAACTTATCATTTTTTCAATGATAATTACACGCCATGGTACGTCACCTATTAATATGCAGTATGATGATATTTTGGTTTCCATTGTTGTTTTGATTCTCATTTAAAAAACAAAAATTCGTCGAAATTATAACACAATATAATACTATCTATGGCTCAATCAAGTTAGGCGTAAAAGATAATTGGGACGATAAAAGTGGTTTCAGTTCATCTTTGGTGCAAGTAAATAATCTCTAGTCACTAGAAAATTAGGTCACTATTAGGAAGTGGTATCAGTTCATTCTTAGTGCAAGTAAATAGTTTCCACACGCTACGAAATTTGGTCACTATTACAAGTTTTAATGGAAGAAGTAATACTTTAACGAGTTCATCCTTAGTGCAAGTAAATAGTTTCCACACGCTAGAAAATTTGGTCACTATTCCAAGTTTTAATGGAAGAATTAATAGTTTACCGAATATTAGCGTGAATATTTCACAAGCTCCAACATACTCTTATCCAAATAATTACTTCAACGGGATTGGATGTACTTTCATTTTTGTTTTCGCGCGAGAGGAAAAGAATCTCAAAGTTATTTATGATCAAACATATTGAATGGCAGAATCTTAAGTGTTTAGCATCATTTTAGTGAAGATAAAATGTCGTTCCAATAATAGAAAACATATGTTTTGATTGGTTAGAAACTTATCTTTTGCATAACTCAAATATTTGTTTGTTGGATTAGTCATTATAAACATCATCGATGTTTGAAGTTGATGATCTTTATTCGAAACTCTATAACAGCTAGTGAGGTAAAATATGTCTACAATAGTAAAGCTGAAAAGCCAGACCAATTGGATACCTGTAAAGCCAACGGTCAAACGTAGATTTACTAATTTTTTTTTTCTTATTTACTTGCATTGAATAGATAAACCAAGAATTACGTTCCCCGGAAGTGGATCATTGCATTGGTCATGGCACATGTTATATTTATTGAGAGAACATGTATATTTGGAATAGTATTTTCAAAAATTTAATTTAGTTCATATACTTATTCTACAACCGAGATGCTTATTCTACAACTGATAGTTTTTTAGAAATTGCACCAAATGTTGCAAAGGAAATACAATAAAGCATAAATTTGAAAAGAAACGTGACATATTAAAAATCATTGAAGATAAAAAGTAGTACATTTGATGCTAAGATTGTTTCCTTCCACACAAGTTTGGTGCATATTTCTTTCTTCTTTGGTAGTCATCATTTACTATTTTTCAATATTTAATTTTCTCACTTAAACAAAAGTTTTCAATCTCTTACATTCTACCAACACATTTTTTACTACTTTTCAATATTTAATTGTCTCACTTAAACAAAAGCTTTTAATCTCTTTCATTCTACCAACACATAATGTGTTTATAAATGTATTCATTTCTACATTATTCTATGTCAAGGTCCAATGAAAGAGAAAGATTAGTGTTATATGAAATTTCCAATTGCCAAAGATCGTATCTTAAACTTCTCTACAAGTGAATACTTTCTTCCACCATTTAAAGAGTCACTGGATAAATATAAGGTTCTGATAATTTTCAATATAATTTTCATAATGTTCAAGTTGTATGCATGTCCAATTTTATAAGGACTACCATATTCAATTTTTAAACTTAGTCAAGTGAAATCCCTTAATATTCCGTTCTGTAGGTGCCTAAAAAAATTCCCAGATCAATTGGGGCAATTATCTAGCTTAAAATAACTTGATATGAGGGAGTGTTCTCATGTGAGGAAACTTCCTAAATTGTGTAAGGAATTAAATTCTCTGGTACATGTCAACTGTGATGAATATATTGAGCATCAGTGGTTAGATATAAAATCCTCTAGCACCTCTGGCCTTTGGGTGGAAGTTGTAAAGGATCACTTCTACCTAGATTAGCTTAATGATTGATCAATTGACCATATTTACGAAAATAACTTAGAAATAATCTTTGTTATGTTTGAGCCTTGAGTTTTTCTAGTCCAACACTAGAAGAAAATGAAATATCAACATAATAAGTGAAGAGGGAACAAGGAATGATTTTTCGAGCAGGTCCTAGAGGGATGTTCATGTCAACCTGACAAGGCTATTCACAATTAATAATAGAAACAATTAATTGAGTGTAGGAAAGTACTATCATGAGGGATTGGATTTTTTCTAACCAATATAAAGTAAGTTATGAAGTACAAATTTTGTACAAGATTATTTTCTTGTCCTATGAAGTTTACATCATGTAATATGAACATATTTTTCTAGTGCCAATAAATATAGTGTAATTATTATTGAAAAAACTAATTTAAAAGGTTCATTTCATTGTCTTACTTTTGTATGATTTTTATTTTCCCTCCGTCTATCCTTGCATTGGGTCAACTAAATTCATTAATGTGGCTTCAAGGATTTATTAATGTGGTTTCGAGGAGGATAGTTCTTCATAGATAAAAATCAACATATTTTTAACATTTAATCATCAAATGGATAATAGTTTAATGTAAAACATTTACAAACAAAGGAATATTAGACCTCAAAATATACAAGATGAGGAGCAAGGTAAATTTTTGAAGAAAAACATAGTGAAGGCATTATCAATGGAGGTAAGCACTATGATGTTCCTATCATGGCATATGTTGGAAAGCATATTATCTCCTATTAATGTCCCCTTCTATATGTCGAATCTATGTTCGTGAAACAACACTAAGATTCTTCACCTTCAGAGTCTCAAATTTTATCTATCATGTGTCTTAAGTTGATGCAGTGATAAAGAATAAAGTTCTTGGGCCAAAATATAGCTTGTCTTCAAGCCCTTTTCCATTCATATTTACCTATTTTCCAAATTTCCTTCATATCATTCCTTCCATTAGTTTCACAAACACCAATTTGATAATTATTGTTCTATTGTTCCCTAGGTTCTTCTTCTCCCTTCCTTTGAATATTGATATAATGAGACTTGTTGTCCAACATGTTGGAACCTAAAAGACCCTCCCAAATAATTTCATTGATTATTGATGATAAGTGTGGCTAATATATTCCTACCTCAATTTGAGGTGTTTTTCTTAGAGGAATTTGATATCATTTTATTTCCCCGTAGCTACCCTTTTTATACCTTCTTCTAGTTACTCTCTTTTCAAAAATTCCCTCGAGGATGTACCAAAACTATAGAGAATCCAAATATATTTATGAATCTTCAATTATAATTCTCTTGCTTCATAGTGGGATCATCTTTTTCCATTCCATTATGTTGTTAAATAGTTTGTGGACTTTTATTTTATCCATATTCACATTTTAAAGCTTACCCCCATGAAAAATAAATAAAATTATTTGACCTTGAACCAAATTGCTAAATGTTATGGACTACTTCTATCTGATACCCTTCTTCCTAGTTGCCCCATTCCCCATAATTTTCTCAATTAACACACATAAATCGATATTCAATAATTTATCATGATGCCATTGTTAAGTTGAAGTTCTCTACAGGGGATGTTTGGTCTCTACATTGCTCTTAACAGAAAACAAAAAATTCATATTCATAATCCGTGAAAATAAAACAGAAGGAAAGATTCTCAATAACTAATGATTCATAGTAATGGTTTAGATACCTTTATGATGACTAATTCTAATCGAGTTGTACTTGTCCAAATGATAAAATTTACAGAGAATACTTACCTCGTTGCACATTTCCCAAAGCACCAATTCAAAATAGATGTGTGGTGAATATTTTGTGCAACAATCAATGTGATTTTAGGCTTATAAATTACCTTTATGTGATTACATGACTAGTAAATCAAATAACCATCTATATTTCATAGTTCAAACTAAGTGATGTTAAAAAAAATAAACTACCATATGATAAATTTGTGACCTCCCATTACAAATTGAATGGACTTGGATATAAAATTGGCATAAACTTGTATATAGATTGTAATTCAACATTTAAGACTTGGTAAAATTGTGTTTCAAAGACTCCATCCCTGTAACAATGACCACATTAGTAGCTATCTAAATGGAAATTCCTTCTCGTGTAAATATAATATTACTTAGCCATCCAGACACCAAATTGGTGTATGAGAATGCCTTGTGGTGTAAATATAAAAAAAAGAAATAAAAAAACTCATTCGACTATAAACGTAGATAATCATAATCTCACGGTGAAGAGTGGTGGAGAGTGGCAAGGGAAGTTCTTCCCAAAGGGAAATGCCTTGTGGTGAAGAGTGGTGGAGAGTGGCAAGGGAAGTTCTTTCCAAAGGGAAATGCCTTGTGGTGTAAATATAAGATTACTTATCCATCCAGACACCAAATTGGTGTATGATACCCCCTTGTTTGTGGATTTGAATCCTAAGTTTAGGAAGGAATACATACTCTACCCCCGTCTAGTGTTGAACCTATGACTTCTTAGGAGGAAATACATGCTCTTAACCATTAGGCCAATTCAAGTTGTATAAACCTAAACAAAATAATACACTTTGAAATTTAAGTTATAAATCTTTTTAAAAAATAACAAACTAATATAAGTCATATTATAAAGGAATTATTGATAGCCCATTCAAGTTGTATAAACATAAAATAATAATAATAATAATAACAATAATAATACACTTTGAAATTTATGTTATAAATCTTTAAGAAAATAACGTAATAATATAACCTATATAACACATCTTATGAAATAGATTAGTGATAACTATTTTCTTAGTAATAGACAGATTAAAATTTCATTGCACCGAGAGGTGCATTCTACAGCCCAGTATGACCCCGATGTGTAAGTATGTCGTAAGCCAAAATAAAAAACAAAACAAAAATTAAAAATAAAATCTAAATAATGTCGGCTTAAAGAATAACTTACACAACCATATAAATAAACAATTAAAAATAAATTTAAAAAATATAAATTTAAAGTATGAAAAGTTTTAAGAACACTCAAAAAAAGAAATATGGTAAATAAATAAAACCTATTTTTCTACTTACTCGGGAGCTATGGTAAATAAATACAAATATAAATAACTAGAGGTATGGTAAGTAAATAAAACCTCTTTTTATATTTACTCCATAAACCTCTTTATATTTACAAAAACTCAAAAAATTTAGGTGAATCCTATGGGCGAAATACCATGGCAAAAATTATTATTAATACCATGGGGCGAATACCATGGGACAAATTATTATTAATATCATGGGCCAAAAACTATATTTATAAAAGAGATATAAAAATGTAAGGTAAATAAATAAACATATATGAAATAGGAGTAGAAATCAACATCTAATTATATATGAAGGCTATGGACCAAATTAATAATAATAACATGCAAAAAAAACACTATTAACCCTAACATTAATATTAAAATATTAATATTATTAAATTTTTATCTTATATTAATGTAATATTAAATTTTTTATAGTATAATATATATATATAAACTCTAGATATATATGGGAGGGAAGAACAAAGACATATGATAGAGGTGGAGAAATAGCTGGAGTGACAAAAGAGAGATGGAGATAAACTAAAGAAGAGGGGCGAGTAGGAATGAAGAGAGAGAGAGGGAGAGGAGTGAAAGAGGTAGAGAAGGGTAAGAGAGGGAGATGGAGACATAAATATGGAGGTGGGAAAGAGAGAGAAGGAGAGAGGATTGGAGGGTAGAGAGAGAGGGGGGGGGAGGAGAGAGAGGGAGCTATGAGAGAAACGGAGAGAGAGGAAGGATGGCAGGAGAGAGGCGGAGAAGAAGAAATACATAGAGAGTGAGAAGTGGAGAGAGAGGGAGTGACAAGAAGAGATGGAGAGAAAGTATGTATGTTTAGGTGTGAAATAAAGAGACATAGAAAGAGTGACAGAGAAAAGGGGGAAGAGATAAATAGAGATAAAGAGAAAGTGAGAGATGATTTAATAGAAAAGAGAGGGAGGGATACACACACACACACACACATACACACAGGGGGGTGAAGATAGAGGGAGGTAGGCGAGAAATGGAGAGAGATGGAGGATGAGAGAGAGGAAGAGAGTGAGGGGGGAATTAGAGGATTGTAGGGGAATGAGAGAGAGAGAGAGAGAGAGAGTGAGTGATGGGGGAAGAGAGAGGGAGGTAGGAGAGAAAGGGAGAGAGAGGAAGGAAAAGAGAGGCATTGTGAGAGAGAGGAGGATAGAGGGAGAGAGATAGGAGGGGAGAGAGAGGGAAGAAGAAATACATAGAGAATGAAAAGTAGAGACAGAGGGGGAGTAAAAATGGCGATATGGAGAGAGAGTGTGTATCTTTGGGGGTGAGATAAAGAGACAAATAAGGAGAGATGGAGAGAAGGGAGGAGATAAGGAGAGAGAGAGGCATATATTAACAAATTTGGAAGGTGAAGATAGAGAAAGAGAGAGGTAGGGAAAGAGAGATGGAGATGGAGGGGGAGAGAGAATGAGGTAAGAATAAATACATAGAGAGTGAAATACAAAGAGAGAGAGAGGGAGTGATAAGGAAGCTAATGGATAGAGAGGGAGAGAGGATAGCAGGAGGGAAGAGAGATAGAAGTAGGGGAGAGGGAGGGAATGGGATGAGAGAGTGAGAGGGAGGGAGAGGAGGAGGTAGTGAGAGATAGATAGATTGGAGAAAGAGAGTGTATGTTTTGGGGTTGATATAGAAAGACAAAGGGAGATAGAGATACAGATGGAAGGTGAAGAGAAAGAAGAGATAGATGGAGATAGGGAGAGAGGGACAAAGAGATTGATAAATATGGAGTGAGAGAGTGTGTGTGTTTGTGGGGGTGAGATAGAGAGACAAACAAGGAGATATGGAGGGACTTATAGATATCTATGGAGGGGGAAGAGAGGGAAGAATATTTATTGCAATAGATTCATTGATTTCAGTGTAGATGGGTATTTCTAATCCTATTTGATTGCTTGAACTAGATGCATTGATTTTAGTGTAGATTTTGATTTCTAATGATATTTGATTGCTTGAAATAGCTGCATTGATTTCAATTTAGATGATTTCTAATATTCTTTGATTTATGGCATTAAATGCATTGATTTCATCGTAGATGGTGATTTCTAATCTTATTTGATTGCGTGCAGTAGATGCATTAGTTTCAATGTAGATGTTGATTTCTAACTATATTTGATTCCTTACACTAGATGCATTCAATTTCAATATATATGATTTCTAATCCTATTTGATTTCTTTCACTAAATTCATTGATTTCAGTGTACATGGTGGTTTATAATCATATTTGATTTGTTGCACTAGATGCATTGCTTTTAGTGTATATGTTGGTTTCTAATCCTATTTTCTTACTTGCACTAGATGCATTGATTTGAGTGTAGATGGTGATTTCTAATCCTATTTGATTACTTGCATTAGATGCATTGATTTAAGTGTAGATGTTGTTTTCTAATCATATTTGATTTTTTTCATTAGATGCATTGATTTTATTGTATATTTGATGTAATTGGATCTATGATGGGACATTAATTTTAAAGTCATTGGATTAATAGTGTGCATTGATTTCACTGTAAGCACAAAAAAATATTCACAATGTAGATTTATTTTGGTGTTATAGTAATTAAACCTAATAATATTGGATAGCACGAGAGACAAGGTATGATGTTTACTACAATAGCTTGAGCTAAATATAAGATGAAAAAACTAACAAGGGTGACAATAAGAATAGTAGAAGAAAATAGTTTAAGATTGATCACAATAAGGCTATTTGTAATTTACTACATTCTTATTATTAAAATTTTTAATCATTCAATATTATTACATTGTCACTTGCATTCGAAAATTTTATTTCGTCAATTTTCATCATTAGAATTATTTTACAATATTTATAATCTCAACAAGTTGAGGTAACTAAGAAAATTTAAAATTTAAATGAATCGATAAATCTCAAACATATTTGGTATATTTAAAATGGTTATATTAATATTAAATGCATTTTGATATTATTGATAAAATTAAACATATGTTCCTCATATTATCGATAAATTTTCCTTGGCCGCAAAGTGCTCAGAGGGATCCAATCTTTCAAGGTGGAAACCTTTCCTCAAGTTTTACATTAAAAAAAAAGGTTTGCACCACTAGAGATTTGATCCCTCTCGGCACTTGATAGATCCGGAGTAAAGATGGATCGAGGATGGTATTTATCTTAAAAGTAGTTATACTCCTAAATTGATTAATAAAAAAATGTTATATAAACAAGTGTCATATGAAATGATTTATGTTTTTTTGGACATGTGTTATTGATAATCCATGGTATTGTAACAAAACCTATTTAATGTAGGATTTAATTTCCATGACTAAAAATCTTGTTACATATTTTATAGTTTTTAAAATGTATATATGTTTAACTCATAAATAAAATTTTATTATAATTAATAACAATAATGGTTGAAATTAAATTCATAATTTAGTTAATTTTTATGATTTTTTAAATTTGTGAATGTGTTATACAATACAATTCCAATAACTTACTACAAATAGATATCTATCAATTATTATAAATTATTTAATTTATATTAATAAAACTAAAATCTATATATTAATAATAATAACAATTAAATTTACATATTAATAAAATTTGAGTTGTAGAACACATCTACATTTATGTTAAACGCCACCACTACCTTTTTACAACCAAGCTTCTTTACTACAATTGTACTCTCTTTTCAAAATAACATACTGACTATTATTATTTCCCTTGAAATATTAGTGAGGGTTTGTAGAAACAGGGAGTAGGCAGGAAGATTAGTGATAGCTTTTTTCTTAGTAATAGATAAATTAAAATTTGATATTTATCTTAAAATTAGTTATACTCCTTTTACCTTTTTAATTAAATTAATTAATAAAAAAATGTTATATGAACAAGTGTCATATGAAATGAGTTCTAGTTTTTTAGACATATGTTATTGATAGGTCATAGTATTGTAACAAATCCTATTTAAAGAGGGGTTGAATTTCCATGGTTAAGAATCTTATTACATTCGAGAGTGCAAACTTTTGTGATCCCTTTTAATGATAATGTGATTTTCAAAAAAAGTTTTATGAACATAAATTCTTACACATTTTATGATATATATATATATATATATATATATATATATATATATATATATATAATTTTATTATAATTATCAATAATAATAAAATAATTTAAATAAAAGTTATAATTTAATTTATATGACACGTATAACTTAATTAATGACAATAAAATTTATATATTAATAATGATAAAAATTAAATTTATATATTAAAAAAATTGCAAAAAAAACTTCTACATTTATGTTAAACATCAACACTATATTTTTACACCACGCTTATTTACACTACAATTATATACTATTTTATTTTGACATTTAAATTCATAAAATATATTAAACAGTTTGTTTATTAAATAATATATTTCCTTTAAAAATAATTGAATGATCATTTTAATTTTAATGATATAATTAACATATTTTAAGAGAAACTAACCCAAATTTAGTTGGAATAATAATAATATACAATATTTTATTATGTAGGCAACCATTGATTGTCATACTTTCACACCTACAACCTTCGTAAGTAGTTTAGAATTAGAATAAGTAAAAGGTGTCATGTTTTTTAGTTGTTTCACTCTTGATTGGTCTCTCCCTTTCTCTGTTATGTACTTATATAACTTCTCTCATTTATAATGAAGAAACTCTATTTTTTTATCCTGGAAAAAAATGTAAAAGATGCATCTTAGCATAATTTCTTTTTTCTGGTTAGAGAAATTGTCACCCGAGAATAATCCAAAAATTTCTATTGCTTTCACATGGGAGGAGGAAACATCGCATACCTTATGTTATTCCCCCACCTTACTGCCCCATCATTTCTGGATTTCATCTTGCAATTAGAACTTTACGCTAGCACTAGCCTACGTCCACAATTCATAGATTTTGAAGAAATTTTGAAAAAGCCACAAAGCGAAGATGCAAGATTTGATCATTAATGCAAAGAAATAATATATAATAGGAAACATTAAGAAGGGATGAGAAATGAAGTACACAATTTATAGATTTTAAAAACTTTTGAAAACGCCACAGATCGAAGTTGCAAGGATCGAACATCATTGCAATGAAAGAATCTATAACTAGAAAAATTAAGAAGGGAATAGAAATGAGGTACATCAAGTCCTCGAGCAAACATTGTATTCAAAAACATTGTTGAATGAATGGACAGATTCAACGGAAGATGTTTCTTACCATCAAATTCCCTTTACTCTAATTTTGATTATGAGATTCCCACCACCTAGGTGAAAACGCCAGGTAGGGGTCTAAATTACGATTTCCTGGTTAGGAAACATATGCTCTATCCACTGACCTGTAGGCGCAAACGATAAAAACCCTTTTTAATTCCTTTATCTATGGTGTTATCACAGAACTGGGATTAATTGCGCTGCTCAACAGTCAATTCAATGTAACTATTTCAAACCACTTAAGGTTGGAATTTAGCCCTTCCAACCAGAGAGGGATCTCTCAAGAAAAGATATGATATTCAATAAACAAATATTAAAATGAAAATGACTAAATATTAAATGTCTTTTAGATGATTTTTTGCGGGTGGAAGATGAGTGAGGGCTACCATTGGGCATGGAGTCAGCGTGAAAAATCAATTACAAACAAGCATCATTCATGGAAGTTGAGGCACATGAGCTCTTACAAAAATAATTTTGACAACAAAAATAATGCATAAAGGAAGTTGGAGCATAAGATTTTTTAATTCCAACTAATTATGTATGAGTAAGTTGAATTAACATTGAAAAGATAAAGGAAACAAACACATAAGATACCAATCAGAATCTCAAGTCTGAACAAAGTCTTCTGCAACTATGTATTAGTTGTGTGAAAGAAAATTACATGATAGCATAGTCATCTACATCCATCAACCCTTATCTAACTCTAAAACTCCTCTATTTATAGAGTGAGGACTCATACAAATGGTTTTCCACTTTTTTCTCTTTGAATTCCTACCTCAGAGACCTATTTAAAATAGGATTATATCACTTGGATACTTCCTAGGGATATTTTTTGTTTGCGAGAGTTTGAATACAAAAATGACTCTTATTTCATTAAAGAGTTCAACAAATCCCTTTAATAACCCTTATAAGATGAAACAAACTAATTTTATGAGTGTAATAGAGTGTTGATGTGTCATTATGTGACATGGATGCTGAGTTGGACCTCTTCCAAGTCGAATTTTACAATTTTTTAGACAAATCTGGTTAGTGAAAATTCTGAAAAATAGGCCTCAAAGATGAGTGCATAATTTACAAACCCCGATGTATTTTAAAAAAATGAGAGAGGTTTTTGTATATGGGCCTATGCGAAAGAAACTCGTCCTTCAAATTTCCAACATTCTATTTTATTTGGTTATAAATTTAACTTGAATTTTACTGGTAAAACAATCATGTCTAGGAAATTTCGTGGCACTCATTCTGTAGTGCACTCCAAAATCTAACTTTTGCATAACCTTTGACCTTTCTGACTTTTGGAGGGCCTTCCTTAGGTAAAATAAGGTAAAAAAATACCTTTATTCACCACTTTCATGATATTCTTTTGAAGTTTTACCTCAAAACATTCTACAGCGAGTTCGTAGTGAAAAATCAACTTCAATCCTGGAGGTCACTATGAATTTGCCTAAATTTTCCAAATTTTGCAATTTTTACTCTTTATCTCCAAAAAACATGCATACAACTTTGTATCTGATTTTATAGAGTATCATAAGACAAAATTGGTCAAAAAGTGTGTCTTACCATCTTTCAAGGGGCAACAGGGTCATCCACTACAATCATCTTCAAACCCCTTTTTCTTCGATTATGCTTGCACCATCTCCATTAAACCAAACTGACATGCCGAGGTGTCAACAACCATGATCAGGTGGCAAACTGTCATGCTATAATTTAGGTCCTTATATTCCAAATTTGAAGATGAGTTGTGTATTGGTGAGGTGGCAAAAATGGTGTGTTGGCAGCCATGTCATCCTTTTTCTAAGTGATCTTCATCAACAGGTGTCCCAATGAAACTCCTCAAAGATTTTGATGACTCATATGCTCTCTGAAATACATTAAATGCTTAAAAATAGAAAAACTTGAGCTTTTTGTAAGAACATAGTTTTTAGGCAAGTTCTTAGCGAATTCTGACAGTTTTACACTAATTTCGCTATGAACTTGTGTAGAAGTGCCAAATTTACATGAAATGGAAAATTTCACTTATGCAAAAGATATTTTTGGGATTTTTGTTTGAAATTTACATCTATCACCTTAATGATGGCATTTAAGACCCCCAAATATGTACATTTTTTTTTTAATTAATGAAATTCATGACCTTATTTCACCCTAATGACCTAACCTAACTTACCTAAGACCAACCTAGACAAGCCTAATTGTTATCAGGGATAACAGTGGCTCCAATGGGGATGTTGTGCCCCTGTGGTGCAGCAAGGAATCACATCTCCAGTGCCTTATTGAAAATTTAAAATTATGAACTTGATGAAATATTCTTCAAACATTCTCGTCGAACTCAAAATTGTTGAAAAATGCAATCCAAGTCGAAAACTAAATTTTTACATGCTGAAAAGATGCTCGGAATACTTGAGCTTATTCACGCACACACACCTACCTACCCTAGACTACTGAGAAACTACTGAATCAGATGACACAAAAATTCTAGTGAAGCCAATCAAGTAGCTGCTAAAATAAAAGGATTTCTTGACTATGCACCAAAAAAATTGAAACTGAAAAATATAATGGCAACTAACAATGGATCTATCTCTCACAATGAAGACATAGTTGAAAACTCAAGCTGAAAAAACTCTCCATATAGTCTGCTACAGGATCAATAAATATATCATGTTTTTGATGAATATTTTCAAAATTTTGAGCAAAGCAATCCTCATAGATCAACAATTCACACTTATTTTCCATGTCATCATATACCTTCCGCGGTGTGTCATGAGATCTATTTTTTAAAACATTTCTCCATATTGATGTCAAAATACAATAGCTCATCTGCTTGTTTTGGCTAGAAACAACTTTCAGCAGGCTACATATGATCTTGAAAATGATAATGTTGTATTTGAGCTTCAACATCTTCAATATATTTTTCAAGCTCACAAGCCAATTCATCTAGAAATTTGATCTTATTTTCAGGATTTAATTTATGTGACTTTAAATAAAAATACAGTGATGAAGAAAAGTTCTCACCAAATTCTATATCATAGCACCATCTTGTGAACTCCTGAATGGAAAGAGAGCCTGCCACAAAATCTATCTTCTCCATCCATGTTTCCAAGACAATAAGCCATAAAACTGAAAATGATTTAATAGATCTAATAGGTAACCTTTCCACCCAGATTTTACACTTTCCTTTGAATGAATCATATAAAAACCTAATGAATACATATTCTTGTTTGACTCTAAGTAGCTTAGTAAAGTCACGAAACTTTGATACATGCTCTAAATTCAAGCTTAAATATTCCCCATAAAACTTAGGGCCAATACTTAAAAGATATGCATCCTTTGGCAAAAGTTTGGGAAATCCATAAATTTTGAAAAATCTACACATGCATAGCTTCATGAAATTGTGGCTGCATCTAAGTCTCTCATTTCCTAGTATTGTTACCATGAAGCTATGAATTTCAGAATTCTTCAAGAATGGAGTCACCAACGTAGAAGTACCACCTTCGAATTTTCTGATCTCCTTCTACCTTAAAGAGCTGAGTTCCTTTGACAAGAATCACCGAGGATGATATGAATTTCATTCTCCCGAAATATGCACCAAAATGTTATCACCAAATTGGGACTAAGTGGGTTTCTCAACAATCAATTCAGTGTAACTATTTAAAACCACTTTCGGTTGGAAGTTAGCCCTTCCAACCAAAGAGGGATCTCTCAATAAAATATATTATATTCAATAAACAAAGCTTAAAACGAAAATGGGTAACTCTTAAATGTATTTTAGATGATTTTTTTTTTCAGGTGGAAGATGAGTGAGGGCTACCATTGGACATGGATTCAACATGAAAACTCAATTACAAACAAGCATCATTCATGGAATCTCAGACACATGAGCTCTTAAAAAAATAATTCTGACAACAAACATAATGCATAAAGTAAGTTGGAGCATAATAATTCCAAGTAATTATATATGCGTAAGTTTAATTAACATTGAAAAGATAAAGGAGAGAAACACAAAAGAGTCCAATCAGAATCTCAGGTCCAAACAAAGTCTTATACAGTTGTGTGAAATAAAATTACATGATATCATAGTCATCTACATCCATCAACCCTTCTCTAACTCTAAAATTCCTCTATTTATAGAGTGAGGACTCGTACAAATGGCTTTCTACCTTGCTCCCTTCGAATTCCTACCTCAGAGACCTATTTCAAATAGGAATACATCAATTGGAAACTTCCTAGCAATATTTTTTGTTTGGCATAGTTTGAATACAAAAAGGTCTCTTCTTCAATTAAAATAGATAATGAATGGGATATCCTCTCCGTGACATAATTATTTTCCATGTGTATCACACCATTTTACAAAATATTCAAGTAACACCAATTGGGACCTCATGCCTAGAATCATAAAGAACTTTAGAAGCCCACAGTTCCTAAAAGCTTGTACAATTGTTGTATCATTGGAAGAAACCATGTCTTGAGCCTCATGTTCTCTTTCTCTCCAGGTTAAGGCCATTTCTCTCTGGTAATTTCTGCACAATAACTTAAAAGAACACATAAAATTAGCAATTTGAGAAATTTTTGGAAAAAATTGACTCAAAATATTTTTTTTGGAAACTTCACTACACCCATGGCATTTTTCCTTCATCAAAATAGCAACTCATCACACTTACCCTTCTTTTTAATGCATTATGTTTCCTTCATTGGTGCCAATTGTGTTGGCCTATCACACCACCTGATATAGGAGGCGTGTGATGGGATGAGGGTGAATTTTGACTCCTAAAATATCAAAATGTTCCCCCAAAAATGCATCGAACGAGAAATGGAAACTGTAGAGATGAAGAGAAAGGATAAAACTCCTACCTAGAACTAACAGTACTGGAAATGGTCCACTGGATTGGTCACAATCAACTGTTGAAGATTGAAGGTAAAAACCACTTAGAGCTCACTCAACTCCATAAAATTAAAATGGTAAGAAATTCAATTACTTTTTTGACGTTTATGGTCAAAATAACTCACTATTTTAATATATTTTAATGTTTTTGAATGTTTTTGACCTAATTTTACCATGTATCATGTATTTTTAATGTTTTTATGGTGCTCTGAAAGGATGTAATGTAGGTAGTAAGCAGAATAAACACTAAAAGGAAAAGACGCTCTAGTCGATGTTTTTGAGGAACCCCTTATAAAAATACCCCAGACATCCATTCCTAGCAGGGGTTACTAGAGGAGGTTGGTGGGCGAGGTTTTTGTGGATGTTTTTTGTCCAGTGTTCTTATCAGTGTAAACCGCATCGGTGCGTTCAACAAGAGAAAGCACCGGTGTGCACAAAAAATTGGCACATCGGACACCGTGCGCTCCGTACAAACCCGCTTGGTGCATCTTATTACTATATTGCACCGGTGCTTTAAAAAGATTCCACACCGGTGCGTCATAAAACCCTGCGCCAAAACAGAAACCGCACCGGTGCGCCTATAAAACCCCGTGCACCGGAAAAAAACTGCATTAAAATCCCATCTTAAAAATTATAAATATTGATGAAATAACACATGTACCATTTCGCATGTACTAATTCCATTGACCATATTTTAGAAGAATTTGAAAATATTACCATTACGTTGCCTCTTATGGATGCTAATTCCATGAACATATTTTAGAAGAATTCGAGTGTCAAGAATGCAATAGACCCAAAAAAAAAAACATTTTGGGACTATTTTGCATTTTATTAAAAGGTTTATGGGATTTTTTGTGGGGTTTATGGGTTCATGGGATAGTAGACAGTGCCGAACCTACCGTATTGGTATTTTAGTTGAATTTTTCTTAGCAGCGATATGACCGAATCTTGTAGCTATCCATTTAACAAAGAACCCATATATTTTGAGAGTATGATTGAAGTCTATTGTCATATACTTGAGAATTATTCCATTTCTTCACCATATTAGCACAAAATATAAAGAATAATTTATTTCACCATAATAACACACAACTTTTGAAAAAGAAAACACTTCATTCTGTGTTTCGAGGAATTTTATGCAAATGATGGGCATTTCTATGGAGTTTTATCCATATTCTGCAATTTAATGAGGGTTGGAGGGAGATTACAATCCTGTATATGTTAGTAACTGCACCCTTCGGTAGAACAAAAGAAAATTCAGGCAAATTCATCAGCGAAGTAGACTGGCCATAATCAATTCCTTCTAGGCATCAACAGAAGAAATAGATATGCATGTCAGAGGCTCCTATTGGCACCTTTTCTTGTTGCAGGTTGTAGAAAGGTTCAAGTTTCCTTTTTTGAAAGAAGAAGAGGTGTAGTTTTGAAAATAAATGGCCCAAAAGTTTCCATAGCAAAATGTACATTTGCAACATGTCTAAAAACTAAAATATCTCCAACTTCAATAAACTACTCAGAAACAAAACTTTCCCAACCATTTGTGAAAACTTCCCACGTCTTAGTATAGCACAGGCTCACATGCCACAATTGCGCACTTGGGCCCTATAGTATTCCCTCTTCACACGCCCCACATTTCATTCTCTCCACATAATCAATGGGGACCTCCTGAAATAAACAAAATGCATTAGAAGAATAGTTATTTCCATCTAGAATTTATTGAATTCTAATTGTAAAATCTAATTCTCAATTCTAATTCTAATGCTAATTCTAATTCTCAAGAATAAACAAATTTATAATTATAATTGCATACTTCCATCAAGAATAAAAAAAATCCTAATTCTCAATTTCTATGGTTGGATTTCATTAAATTTTGGTGTACATACCTAAAAGTAATTTCAGTGCCTTAAAAATGGACTTCTTGTAATCTGTGAAAATGTACATATAACCGCACCGGTGCTTTTTAGTTACTGCGCACCGATGTTGTATTACCAATGGACGCACCGGTCTGATGCTATTAAGTGATGCATCGGTGACGAATAACCGCAAATAAAAAAAGGGAAACTGTATTTTCTTTAAGTGAAAAAAAAGCGGTAAATTGAAAAATCAGCGGAAAAAATATTTTTGAAAATCTAATTTCATAAAAAAATTATTTAAATACTGAATACTTTTCATTATTTCACTATTTTTGCAAAAATAATCAGCGAGAGATTTGTAGGAGACATACCAAGAACAAGAGAACACGAGAGCATTGGGGAGCAGCGAAATACGTTCGAACAAAAGTATTCAAACAATTAGAATTCCAAACCTATGGTGATTCAAACCTGGCAGCATAGAATTTCAAACGATCTCGTGATTAAAATTGATTAATTTTTTTTCTTTTTTCTACAATTTTTTACGAAGTAAGAAAAAAAATTCAATTTGTTTTTCATTTTCAGAAACAAAAAAAAATGGTCCATTTTTACCCTAAACCCTTCATTCATTTTGTCTTTGCCCTTTCTTCTCCCTGTTTCTTTGATTTCAGAATTAGGGCTTTTCATTTTAGATTTATAGGGTATGTATTGCTATATATAGCCATATGAAATCCAACAAATGGGATGACTTGCATAGTCGGATCCCAATCAAGGTCGACCCTTGCGTGAATTTTTGAAAAAAATATTTTTTTTATCGATGTGCCCTGCGTAACCTAGCGCACCGATGCGCTTTATTATCTCAACACACTGCGAAGGTACTCTGTAATAAAAAAATTAAAAATAATTTTTTTAATCACTGTGCCATATGTAAAATAGGGCATTGGTGCGCTATTTCATTATGGCGCACAACGAACATGTTGTTTCGTAAAATATTGTTTTATTGTGTTAATCGGCGCACCATGTAATATATAATGCACTGCACCGAGTCTCCTAGCTAATAGAGAGCACCGTATGGTGGTCCCTTGTTTGCGCAGGGCGTTTATGCTACAAAAACTAACACTAGACTATTTTTATTATTTTCTGTGTTAATAAGTGCGATGGTTAACATGTAACGCACCGGTGCTCTTTTTTGACATAGAGCATGGTACGGTTTATTATATTGTTTGTGCGGTGCATTTATAAGACCCCCACGCACCGACTTCGGTGCGTACACCATGAATGGCGCACCGGTTTCTTGAGATTTTTTCTTTACCTGAAAAGGTGACAATTTATTTATTAATATATTATTGAATGATATGGTACAGGTTTCAGTTTGATAAAGAAATGACTGACAAGAGATCAAGTAACAAAAATACTGATAACACATCAAGAAAAGAAAAAAATGCAAGTTCTTTGTAAATTATTTACAAAAAATATTATTTTTGAATTATATGTAAGTTTAACTAATATGTATTGTTTACTGTGTATCATGCAGAGCCACAAAATGACGAAGCTCGATAATATTATTTCTACTCTAGGACCAGAAAAGCGTAAAATCTTGATGGAAAAATTGCAATAGGAAGAATCAGGTGAATGAAAAAATGCTATAGATCCAATATGAGTTTATTTTTTTAATTTTCGTTAATAATATACTTAAAATTATTAGATAACATGTGTCAAACAACCTATTATTTCACATCTGTTTAATGTTCTATAGGGACCAACAACTCAGGAAAGGAATGTTGTTCTAAGAAAAGAAAAAAAAATAGAACATGCAAATAAAAATGAATTGCTCCTTAGCTCATCTGGAGTGGTGCTGGAGATTAACGAAAGGGGGAAAAAATTTTACATAAGTTTGAGGGATTTAGTGGAACGAATGTATAGATGTTATTTTCACTTGAAATACAAAAATAAATCCAATGATTCCAAGAACCAAACTTTATCTAAACTGCAAGAAGAGTTTCCAGAGAATTGGTCAATGAGACATGTCAGACTTTTAATAGAAAAAATGTACAACAACAAAAAATAAGGAATGAAAAAGTAATATTCCTTTAAATGTTTGTCTAGAATTATTTATAAATATCACTTTTGTTATATTTACTTTTCATATATCAATATAAAAATTAAATAGTATATTGTCATGTTACATTTTAGGAAGATTATGAAAATCTCAAAAGATGAATGAGCTGATATCCGAAATATGCCAGTAGGAATGTCCAAAAAGGTGTACAAGGAGATGGTCAAAGAAATAGGCAAAATTGCATCGCAGGAGGAGCCATCTCAACAAAAACCTGCTTCAAATGTAATATGTAATCATTGAATTTTTCGATCATTAGGTACAATAAATAAACAATTTAGAAGTAAATATTAATTTTCAAGTATTTTCTTGCAGAAAAGAAAAGAATTTAATGGAACCCATTCATCACATAAAACTGGATGCTAAGGAAGAAAAGTGTTGATAGCTAAGTTTGTGAGTAACTGTTACTTCCTTATAACAACTTAACTAGATTTCATTTTTGTATTTTTTAAGTTTCTTTTACAAAAATCATCATTGAATGTCTTCAAACAGGTGCTAACATACAAAGAAGAACCATCAGACGAATTGGCTGAAATTGGGTTAAATATGGGTTGTTAGTATATGTTGGCATATCAAAAATTAATTGTGGAATTTGTAAGCATATATCGATCTTGTTTTACTTAGCTCCGTATATAATTAATAGAACAAAATAAACTTTTATATTAAATATATGATTTTTTATGGGGTATAAAACTTGTAGGAAACAAAGTATGGAACTGCGCCAACGGATGAAATCTTGAAAGATGACATGGTACATGGTTTTAAAAGAATGTGTATAGTTTATGAGTCAATTGCTGCTATGGTACGTCATCTCTTTTCGATTTACATTGATGTATATTATTTAATATTTCAATTTTAATTATTCTCACCAATGTATATACACTCATTACATTTTATTTTTATGTTTGTAGATGGAAGGTGAAGAAGAAAACAATCAACACTGTGAACAAAAAATTCCTGAAAATAACCCAAGTCATGGAAGTAGCTCTAGCAATGACAACAGTTCAAGTGAAGGATGATGATCACTATGTTTGGATATCAAAGCAAAGCGTTGTATTTTTTGAAATATTTGTCTATGAAATCGGACCATTTGTTTAATGTAATGGACATAGTGTTCCAATTGAAAGACAAAGGGATACCAATAACTGTCCGATTTTATATGTCAAAGACTGTCTTATTCATATATATATATATATATATATATATATAGAATATGTTTTAATTTATTCTATTGCATTCTCCATTGTCACTGTGAAATGTGATACCACTGATTAAATTTATGGATGATTAAATATTATAATGAAGAGATGTGAAATTTGATGATATGATATAACAAATTAATCCAAACATCACTTTCAAATAACTAATAAAAATTTAATTAATATGAATATTGTTATAAGATATATATGTGTCGACTTTTGATGAATAATGAATTTAAAAAATCAAAATAATTATGATATGATCTAAAAAATTAATCCAAACATCACATTCAAATGCATTAATAAGAATTTAATTAATATGAATAATGTTATACGATGTGTCGACTTTTGATGAATAATGAATTTTAAAAAATCACAATAATTGCACTGTCATAGGTCGATGCTTCTAAAACCTACAAAATGAACACCGGTACGTATTAATTACTATACACCGATGCGTTTGTATGCTGCAGTGAACCGGTGCATTTCTACGACCTATCGGCACCCCACAAATACCAAATCCAATTAAAAATCTCGGTACATTTGTGTGATACTGTGCACTGGTGCATTTATGTGAGACTACACACCAGTGCATTTGTACGACCTATGTGCACCACACAAATACCAATACCAATTATAAATCTCGGTGTGTTTGTATGATACAAGGCACCTATGCATTTCTATAATTCTATGTACCAATGCGTTGAGACGACCTATGGGCACTGCACAAATCCCAAGATCATTAAGAACAACCCCGTGTGTTGTATCACCAACACTACGCCCAGTGTGGTTTTATACCTTGACAGCCCAGTGCATGCACCTTCGACCACCTTGGGTCACCTTCTAGATAACACGCACCAGTGTGTTGAAACCTTAGTAGCGCATTAATGAAAAAAATATATGTATAAATTGTTAGTTCCCAAATCCAGCCCCTAGGTCGAAATAAGGCGAAGAAGGACAAATACTCAAACCACGCTCACTTCGTAGCCAGCCCTTACTATATGTGGAGAGGGCTCTCTCCGGGTCAATCTCGATGAAAATATTCAAAGGGGCTTGAGATGACTAAAAGAAAAACTGATCTTAGGCAAGATAAACAAATAGGAGGGTTTGATTTTGGTTTTTAGGGTTTTTGTTGGAAAAAAGGGAAAAAAAAAATTTGGGCTTGGGGATGAGGCCAAATCTTGCAGAGTTCAAGTTGGGGCAGGGTAGGCAGCGACTTTGATGTCTTGGATCAAATTAATGGATGGAAAAGACTGCTGCGGAGATGAAAAGGGCAAGAGCATGCAAGGATCCTCTTCAAACTGACGAAGAACATAAACAACTAAACAAAAGCTTAAGGCAGAGCACCATCAAATCAATGAATTCTACCTCAAATACTCATTTGTTTAATTCAGAAGCATAGAGAAGGAAAATGGCAAACATATAACATCAATGAAACTTACAATAACATAAGAAGAACATCATCAAAACTCAGAAGCCATAAGGATCCCAACAAGTGCTGCAAAACTCTGGTCTTTCCTTTGCCAAAAACTGAAAATGTATGTACAATGAGGTGCCAAACTTTTCCCAAGTGTCCAACCCTGAAAATGTCTTAGAAAATACAATATATAGACAAGTCTAACCCCTTCCCATGCCTCTAGGGTTCAAGCTCATGTTTCTAGGAGCAGTTTGAACCAATTCTAAACAAGGAGCTACAATCTAGGCAGCCAAACAACTTGCCTCTATATGCTAGGAAACTGATCCATTCACTTGATTTTCACTTTTAGGTGAATGAATCATCTAGAACAAGTAAATACACGCCAAAATTACATCATGGTTACCAAATTACATCAATCTAGATCAAAAATTACATCAAGTGGTGAAACTAGTCAATACTGACCGAATTTCTGAGCTGGAAGGTGAAAAATGGACTGAATTCCTCTATGCGCCGCGCTCCAAAGCTCTATGCGCCGCACTAATTTGGACCTTCTTTTGGAGCACTTACCGAAGTCCAAATTGAGCTCATGATAGCTCTTTGGAAAGCCCTGGATGTCTGCTATCGAACCCAAGTGGAATTTTTCAATTTGGAGCTCATTTTCCCCTCCAAAACTTCATTCTCCCAAGACTACTTCCTGTTGGTGCAAAAGGTGGCAGAAAAGTGATTTTCATGGTGTTTTTGGCCCTTTAGGCAGCCCGGAATTTGATGAAATGCTTCAGAAATTCCTGAAAATACATAATATATCATTACAAATCCAAAAATTTAAAGCTTCCCTCCAGAAAATGTCCCAATCATAAGCGCGCGTCGGGTGGCGCGACGCTTTGAGCGGAAAAACCTATTTTGTAACCAAAATTTTCAAAATGACAAAAACTTCTCCAAATTTGCTGAAATTTGGAGTGAAGGTCTCCCATCATGTCTCATGCTCAGCCAAGGAAGCCTCGGCCAAGATTCGGAGTGGATCCGGCCTCTTTCGACGTTTCAGTGCCTTGCTTAACCTTGCCTTCAGGATCTTCATTTTTGCTCTGCAAACGTGCGTGTGGGCCCAATAATGATTCTTCATATGTCTGAGCATGTCTTTGTCCCTGTTGGCCTTCTCCAAGAGATTTTCCAAATGAATGTTAACATGCGTGAGGGAGGTCTCTCGCTTAACCGGTGTCATGTCACCTGGTCTCTTCCGGGCCAATTGTCGATCTTCACGGATTTACCGCAACTCTATAAGTGTGTGCTGATCCTCCAGCTGTTTATTACGCTCCTCCAAGTAATCTATCACCCACTGAGCTCTTTGCAATTTCTCAGTCAGCATGTCAATCTCAGCCTTTTGTTCCTGGATGATCTCTTTCGGTTTCGAGCTAGGAGAGCTCGCATCAACATCGATAATAAAAAAAAATCAGTATTTTGGCCTCCCGAGGGGCCCTCATCGTGCATAGGCCTCTTGCCTTTGTCCTGAATCTGTACCTGTGCTAATGTCGAAGGCGAGACCCCTTCCACACCATGTGGAGATAGTACTCGCGCTGCTGATGAAGTCAACGAGACCCCTTCCACCCCGGGTGGAGATATTACTCGTCGTGTCACTGCAAATAAGGCTCTGTGGCCTCGCTGATATGTCACATACACTGGAGCACTGATAGGCTCAGTCTCAGGAACCTCAAACTGGTGTGAAGGTTCAGCCTCATCATGAACAACCTCGGGAGGTTGTGGCGCTGCAAAGAAGTCACGGGAAATGAACTCATCCCATGCGATGCCCTGCTGTGCAAGATGATGTACCACCATGATCTTGATGAGCGCGTAATGGTAAATGCTGTTATGCTGCTGCGCTGGTGTCTTCTTCTGGACAAGGACCGTCATCCGCTCTATGTTACGGTACATGAAGTATGTAATGCTCATCAACTGCACTCTCGTGAAATGCATTAACAGCTGGATATGATACGCATACAAGCGTGAAAAGCGCCCTTCACAACTGAAGTACCTAATGATAATTTTCATCAATGGTGCATACTCCTCCTTCAGAAATCGGAATGGAAAAACCCTGCTCAACTGCCTCAAATATCCAGGTCTGATGTAAGGCTCATAATAGGCTCTAGCTAGCTGCTGGCTCTTGTTCCACTCCTCACCGATGTTTGGTATCCCGGTCGCCTCAGAAATAGTCTCTGGTGACAAAGTAAAATCCACTCCAGCAAGGTTTACACGACCATTATGCAAATGTAGGACAAATAGGCGAGCTAATTCATGATGATGCTGAGTTCGGGCAATCATCTCACAATACTAGAAACATGACTGACGCTGAAAACAATCCATTGCAAGCGGGCAAGCCTGCAAATGTGTCAAAGAAGTGGGATCCTCCCTGACATGCCTGCCACTTTTTTGAGATCTCCTTGGCACATTTAGTTCTGCTGTAGAATCACTGTCCTGCTCGTATCCCTGCTCATATGGTGAATCTGTCTCTCACATGGTGCTGAAATGTGTTTTTCAACTGTGTGTTTGGTTGGTCAGAAAATGAGCAATTGATGTATCTGTTTTAATGCCCAAATGTGTCACAAAAAATGGAGAAGCTGCAAGGAAGTGTCAAAGTGAACAAAATGGACTGTCAAGTGACTTCGGAAAGGACAAACATTTACTCACTTCTTTGGAAAATGTTGAGATTACAAACCTTTACAAATGGTATGGGAATAGGTGATAGTGATGGGACTTGTGATGTGATAGAAACAAGATTTATTCAAATGGAAAAAGTACAGTCAAAGATATGAAAACAGCCATTGAAACTTGTGGAAATTTAAATTTTAATCAATGAAGGGAAGGAGGTAACAAGTGATAGGGTTTGGGATTTCACATGGGGATCAAAGGATACAGGGGTATGGGATAGAGGAATAACAATGGGACTGTGCTATAACAACCATAATAATAGCAGGGAGACAATGATAATAACAGTGACAGCAGTGATGGATTTAGGAGAGAGACTGTGAGACTGTGGTGTATAACGTGACAAAACTAGCAGTGACACCAATGACAGTAAATGGCAATAGCATATATATATCAATGAAATGAGAATTGAAGCACTAAATTTCGCATTTTGAAACACCTCCCTTTAACCCTTGGAGCGAATTTGGATGTGGTTATAGGGTTAAATATTTCACCATTCAAAGACTGACCTCTTTGCTTCTAAACCACAGCACCATAGTCAAAAATAATTGAGCAAACGTGGACAAACTTACTTGGAGCGGAAAAAATTGTTTGATTTTGGAAAATTGCAGAGTTTGGACGGATTTTGAGCTTGATGGCCCAATGCGTCGCGCACACACACAGTGCGCCGCGCTGGTTTGGTGCACCGCGCCTGCACAAAAATACACTGCCAACCTTCACCCAGTGCGCCGCGCGCATTCTATGCGCCGCGCCTCCTTTGTATGTGCCGCGCACAATGATAACACACGGTCACGACCCTTCAACAATGCAATTTTCTCTTCAACTTCCAAATTCGACTTTTCTATGAGATTTATGAATGTTTCTTGATGCAAATGGTCTATATGACTTTGAGAAATATCTTGCAAGTGATGGCTTTCATTTTTGCTTCCTCCAAAACCCACTTTGTAATGTTTTTTTTATTTTGGCACTTTTTCATTTTAATGGAACTATGTCTTTTGGCTTTTCACTGACTTTATGAATTTGAAATGATGAACTTGTTTTATTTTGCAAGGATATTGGCATTGATGTTTGGCAAAGGAAAACCAGAGCCTGCTTTGAAAACTTCAAGACGGAAAAATACATGATTATTACAAAAATGAATTCGACAATTTCTTATTTCAAAACAGAGTTTTGAACAAGAAATGTCTTCGAATATGTTTGATGATGAAATTTGGAATGAGAACTTCTTTGAAAACCATCCTCATGGCCTGCGGGCGTTTATTAAACATGTCAAAATACTGACCCCTAGACTCAAAAACTAAAAGACTCTTTTTGACCAAAATAATCATTTATGACTTTAAATGACATGAACTGAACTCTGATGGATTTTTAGGAGTTTTAACCAACCCAGCAGGTACAAGCATGAGGGAAAACAAGAGAACCAAACCCTTCCGTCAGTCAGTGGCATGCTCCTAACGGAATGCAGATGAAAAAACAGAATGAGACACCTAAACAATGAAATGCAAATAGAGAAATGATCTTTGACGGAGGGCTGCAAAGTCTGACTCTAACATTGGCTCCAATGGGGATGGTAGCTGGTGCCAAGAATGGTAGATATTTGGGAGAGCAGACCAGTGCCTTTGTCCATTGGGCCATGGAATCTATTATTTGACGAAACAACTCAAGACTGTTGACTGAATTTATTTGACTAAAATTTTAACTCTAACTGACTCAACTCGTAAAACAGAAATGACAGAAACAAACAAACTCAACAAACTCAAATGAAAACTGAAATCCCTCTTCAGGATTATAGCCTTCGCTTCGGGCCCCATACTAAAGAAAATACTACAGTGCACACTTACAATGAAATTGAAAAACATGATATATACAATGGCAATGATCAGCAGAAAATATCTCAAAAATGGTACCGCTTGAGCAGCTGACCATTGATCGGCCCTCCTGGACAGTCTTCATCGTTCATCTCCTTCAACAGAAAGGCGTTCTGACCTCGATATGCTGCAATCTTGAATGGACCTTTCCAAAGGTTTTCAAACTTACCGTGCTTTCCCTTGTCTTCATTTCTAGCGTGTCACTTCAGTACTACCTCTTCCAACTGGAATTTATCTGCCTTTGCTTTCCTGTCATAGATCTTTTTGATTTTTTCCTGCAACTTAAATGTATTCTGAAAGACTTCTTCTCTCGTTTGCTGCAAGTGAATCATCCGATTTATCCTTCTCTTCATATGAATTTCTTCACTATCAGCTTATTGAAGAAGCTTGACCACCGGAACAGCAAGTGATGTAGGAAAAACTGTATCTATTCCATAAACCAACTCGAAAGGAGACATACCAATTGACTTCTTTTGACTTACCCGATCAGCCCATAGCGCATTCACCAGCTTCTTATGCCAACTCTTCTTATTGATGTCCAACAACTTTTTAATGATATTGACAAAAGACTTATTGGAAGATTCTCCCAAACCATTACCTTGCAGATGGTAGGCGGTTGAATGCCCCAAAATGATTTTATACTTTGCACAAAACTCAATCATCTTTCTTGACTTAAAAGCCGCTGCATTATCTGTGATCAATTTACTCGGGCAACCAAAATGGGACAGAATGTTGTTTTCAAGGAAAGAAATAATTACCGAATCGGTGGCTTATCTTGTGGGCACTGCTTCGATCCATTTTGTAAAGTAATCGGTGGCTGTTAGAATCCATCTATGCTGTCCTGAAGAAGGAGGATGGATTTCCCCGATGAAATCCAAACCCCACTGCTGGAAAGGGGTGCTTACCTCAATAGGCTTGAGTGGCAATGGCTGTAATTTCTGTCTTCCTTCGAAAATCTGGCACTCATGGCAGCCTTTGACTGTTTTATAGACATCAGAAAACAACGTGGGCCAATAGTACCCAGCTCTCAAAATCTTATTGGCAGTTGTCTTCCAAAAATGATGACCACCGCAATCTCCTTTGTGAAAATCTTCCATTACCTTCTTTTCTTCTTCCTCCACCAAGCAATTCAATAACACACCTCCTGGATCCTTCCAATAAAGTGCAGAATTCAAAATACAAAATTTTGCAGCCTTCAGTTTCAAGGTCCTACCTTTGTTTCTGGTCATGCCAGGCAGTGATGACAAATTTTGAAGAACATAGATGATATCTGAATACCATGGGGAATCAGCAAAAATTTCCGATACTTGCAGTGGCGAATTCTCCTCATCTTCATCAGACATAGCAGCTATCAGATTTATGTCTAATGCGTGCAAATTGGATTCAGCCATAAGTTTCGCCAATCCCTGTCCCTTGATCAGTTTCGTGGGCTTTATTTCCACATCATATTCCAGCAAAGCTGCGATCCACTTACCATGTCTTCCTTCTGGATTAGTCTGTACTAACACATCTTTCATAGCAGTGTTAGGAACATAAGCTAAAATATGGGAATGCAAAATGTATACCCTGAAATCCTTCAATGCCTTTACCAGTGCCAAAGCTTGTTTCTCAATGATATTGTATTTCAAGGCTGCGTCTCTAATAGTTTGACTGAAAAATGCTATGGGCTTCTCATGTCCTTCTCGTTTCTGCATTAACTCCGTTGCCATGGTCTGTTCCGAAGCGAAGGAAAACAAAATGAAATCTTGTGTGTAATCCGGGCTGATTAACACCGAAGCTGAAGATAGTGCCAACTTCACCAAATCAAAGGACTTTACCGCATCTTCCGTCCACTTCACTTGGCTGTCCTTTTTCAGCATATTTGTTATTTCTCTCAAATGCTCAGCAAGGTTAGGAACAAAACGACGCAGAAAGTTCATTTTACCATTAAAAGACTGAATCTCTTTCTTATTCCTAGGAGGGTCAATTTGCTGGATTGCTTCAACACGTGCCGGATCAATACGAATGCCATCTTTGGAAATAATGTGACCAAGTAACTTACCTTCATCCATGGCAAATAAGCTCTTTTTAGGATTAAGCGAGACACCATATTTTCTGCACTTCTGAAAAACAACCTCAAGTGATGCATGTGCTCTTCATCTGAATTGGAAAACACCGTTAAATCATCAAGGTATATAACAAGGAAAACATCTTTTTCATTCGCAAAAGCCATGTCCATCACCCACTGGAAAGTTTTACCATCATTCTTCAAACCAAATGGCATATTAGCATAGTGAAATGTCCCCCACGGAGTGGTGAAGGCTGTTTTGTCACGGTCATCTTCATGGACCAAGATTTGGTTATATCCAGAATACCCGTCGAGTAGTGACATCCGAGATGCACCCACTACTCACTGCAATATATGATCCATCTTAGGCAATGGATAATTGTCCTTCAATGACACCTTGTTCAAATTTCTGAAATCAATACACAATCTAATCTCACCTGTCTTTTTCCACACCGGCACTAAATTTGAAATCCAATCAAAAAATCTGATAGGAACAATGATTCCTGCTTTGTACAACCTGTTTACCTCTTTCTCAATCGATGGCAGCAATTTCAGATTGATTCTTCTTAGCTTTTGCCGGAAAGGATTCTGATTAGGCTTAATTGGGATAGTATGCTGGATGATATTAGTGTCATACGTCTTTAGATCTGAGTAATCCCACGCGAAAGCATCAGCAAACGAAGACAACAAACTCACATATTCAGCCCTTACCTCCGGTGACAATGACTTGGATAACTTTACCATTTTTGGATTTTCGGCTGTCCCAATATTTACATCCTCTACTCCTTTTTCAGTCGGTCGTAAAGTCGGCTTCTTGGCCACATGATCCTGATCGAAGAGTTCTTCTAAAGGTATCAAACCTTTAGGAATAATGTTATCTTTCAGCTGTAACACTTCCATTTGGTTAACTTGAACATCATCACCATCATCAAATTCCATATCGAATGAGGTATCTTTGAACTTACCTTTACTTTGCAGAAAATCATTAACCTCATCATCATCTTGAAAAAATTGCCAACATCTTTGATTATCCGGGACGGTAGGACGGTCCTTCACATGGATCTCGAATTTATTACTTGAATTCATTGGGATTTTCAAGTTACTTGCTGCCTTAGCAAGCGCATCTGCAATTCCATTTTGAATGCGAGGAATACAAGTCAAGGTATAATCTGAAAACTGCTTCAAAATATCAAGGACAGCGTTCCGATAAGCCCACATCCGTGGATGTTTCGTTTGATATTCTCCCTTTACCTGCTTAATCACCAATTTGGAGTCGCCATAGACCGCAATTCTCTTAGCTTTCAACTTTCTAAGAATATTTAGGCCAGCAATCAGAGCTTCATACTCAGCCTCATTTTTCGAACAATCAAATGCTAATTTGTAAGAACATACCCGTACATTGCTCAGTATATTTTTTGGAGCGGAAAAAGGACTGCATACCTAAATTCCAATCCCAGCACCATCACTGCCCACGACACCATCGAAATCCATGGTCCATAGACCCTCTTCATCATCCTCTAAGTGCTGAAATTGCGGTAGCTCTGTTTTTTCTGCTTGCTGTCCACTCTCTTTAGCTGATTGCTCAACTGTGCTTTCCAGTAGCTGCCTTTCTTTCTGCAAAATTTCTCTGAAATTCTCGGTAATCTCTGGGATATCTTCTGCTTGAACTAACTGACTATATACATCACTAAAACTATCGGCAAACAAAAAAAAATACTCTAGATCTATATGTACATAATTAAGCGGATGATTAACCGGTTTCTCCTTAGTGGTAATCATATACTTCATTTTTTGTTCCCAATACAACTTTCTCATTTGGCCAAACACGGGAATTGTCGCATAGGAGAAATCTAACTGTAATGTCCCTTTCAATTTTGCTCCCCAAGATCTAGAAAACAACATACCAAATCTCGGAGGAATGTCTGCTACAACAACGTCCATCAAAACATTCTTTGTAGGAATCTGATCCAAACTTACAGACAAGTCTTTAATGAGCCCAATGCATCTCACTCTGCTAGAATCAAATGAATAAATATCGTGGTACTTCCTAGTAATGTCTAAACCCAACTTCTCCATGATTTCTTTTGGCATAAGGTTATGGGAAGCACCATAATTGAACATGGCGTTATGCAACACAAACTCATGCAACCGAAGACTAACATAAAAAGGAGGTACTTCGCTGTCCGGAGACTCACCCTCTAAAGCTGGTCCAAATATCAGTTCCGATTGATCATCTTCAATATTCACCATGTCAAACATGGGATAGAAATTCAAAATTCTAGAAACTTGACCTTTATAACTGCTGTTCCTCATTAGTTCAGTCAAGGGAATAGATACCTTTAATTTCGAAATCTCATTCTCCAAACTAAAAGCTGAAGTCTTTTCGATCTCTTTGGTGGGAACCTCTTTCTTTTCAACCTTCTCTCTCGATGCAGTTGGCTGATTTGATTTTTCTGCTGATGATGACTTAGTGGCAGTGGGATCAACTACCTCTTTTGCTTTCTTTTGTGCAACAGGTGAATCATTCTTAGGCGCTGAAACTTCCTTCCTCTTCTGAATGGGATTGACTAGTACATCTCTATTTCTAAGAGAATATTGCTTCTGTTGAGCTAACAATGCATTCATATATCCTCTCTGATACTCATCCGACTCCTCCTCAAGGGCTGCATCATTAGCTAGGATAAAATCCTCATCTCTTTGTACCGCTGAACTTTCTGCAAACTCATCATCTTCGGTGATATAAATGGGAAAATCGTCAGGAGTAAAGAAATGATTTTTCTCCCCCACTACATCATCTTCGTCATCTGAATCCTGACCAACAAAATTCTGCTGAAGAGGTGTCTTTACTTGCTGCTGGACTGCTGGTTCTTGTGCTCACTGTTCTCGTTGCTTGATCCTGAATTGGGGCTGCTGCTGACCATGGAAGTTAGGATTCCAAACTTGTGGTTCGGGCTTGTCAATAGTGAGCCTTTCGAACATCTTTCCCATTTCGTGAAGTATCTTATCTGTAGATGTAGAAGCTTCTTCTTTTATCACTACTTTCTTCTCGGCTTTCAGTCTAGCTCTCTTATCATTCAAGTTTTCCTCAACACTCACGGCAATCTTCTGCATGTCCTCTAAAGTAGGCGGATCTCTATCTCATAATGAATAGGCCATCTCTGGATCAAAACCATCCAGGAATTTTAACAAAGCTGACTTCTTAGAAGGCCTCAAGTCATCAGGAATTGCATTATACACCGTATTAAATCTGATAATATAGTCTTGAACGGACTCACCAGGATTGCGCTTGATCTTAGTATACTCAGAAGTGATTTGCAGCGGATCTTTCTTCATCTCCCACCGATCTAGAAACTGTGTCTGAAGCTCTTCAAATGTATTAAGACTTCCGAGCTGTAAAGCTCTGAACTACTTGCGTACCTCACCTCCAAAATTTTGGACAAACAATCTCATAGAAACATTCTCTTCATCAATTTCGTGCAGCTCCAAAAAGTCTGACATTCTAACAATATGCTGTTGAGCGGGTACACTTTGAGGAGTACCATCAAACAAAGGAATTTTACTCTGATAATCAGTAGGCATAGGATCCAAATTTGCTGGCAAAACGAGGGGTGCGAATCTAGCAGCCATGGCTCTTGGTGGATTTATGATCTGTCTTGGAGAAACGGGTGGAGTGGGAGCAGTAGGTGTGCGAGGTGTATGTGGCGGATATGGAGGAGGAACTACTGCTGATTGCTGATCAGATATCAATGGTTGCACTGGAATGGTAGGAATAAAAGAAGGCTCAGCGTAAACTTGTGAATCAGATGTAATTACTGATGGACCAAGAGTTTCAGAAGCGGACTCTATGAATTCCAGAATATTCGTTGCCACAATGGAGTTTTGAAGATTCAGAATGTAATTATCAATGGATCGATTAGCTTGTTCAACCTCAAGGTACTTAATGAATTCGGGATTTATGACGGTAGAACTTGTAGCACTTTCAGATTTGGTTTCAAACAAGGATAACTTGAACTGATCATCAAACTCAATATCTTCGATGTATTCAAATAAATTAGGGTATGAATGAGATTTAAACAGAGGAAACACAGGAGCTTCTCGATGGAAAATTCTTGGAATCAGATTGGGATTCTCATACATTGGAGGCGGATTAGGATCAGGATTCGATTTAGTATGTCTCCTGGAAGCCAGTGTGTTGATCTTATTCAAAAATTAAAGGACAAAACAACCTATTCAGCCTGTCAAATTCTAGACTCAATCATCCAAAAGTCCAGAACGATAAAGTGTACTAGGGTAACTCACAAGGCAAATGTCTCGATCACAAGCTAAACCTGAGATCGACTGAAGCAGCGTTTATCTGCTTCCGCTAATGCAAGGCAAAAGCGTTTCGAAAGCTACCTGGCATGACTTCAGACTCCGTCTGTAACTTATGAAGCAAATAACATCAACAAGCAAACCATTTTCTTCCCCAGTATGTTCACCACTATCTTAGTTCCCAAATCCACCTTAGGCTAAAATAAGGCAGAAGAAGGACAACACCAAACCACGCTCAACCTCGTAGCTAGCCCTACGAGGACAGGAGAGGCCTCTCTCCGAGTCAATCTCGATGAAAATATTCAAAGGGGCTTGAGATGAATAAAAGAACAACTGATCTTAGGCTAGATAAATAAATAGGAGGGTTTGATTTTGGTTTTTAGGGTTTTTGTTGCAAAAAAAGGGAAAAACAATTTTTGGGCTTGGGGATGAGGCCAAATATTGCAGAGTTCAAGTTGGGGCAGGGTAGGCAGCGGCTTTGATGTGTTGGATCAAATGAATGGATGGACAAGACTGCTGAGGAGCTGAAGAGGGCAAGAGCGTGCAAGGATCCTCTTGAAACTGACGAAGAACATAAACAACTAAACAAAATCTTAAGGCAGAGCACCAGCAAATCAATGAATTCTACCTCAAATACTCATTTGTTTAATTCAGAAGCATAGAGAAGGAAAATGGAAAACATATAACATCAATTAAAATTACAATAACATAAGAAGAACATCATCAAAACTTAGAAGCCACAAGGATCCCAACAAGTGCTGCAAAACTCTGGTCTTTCCTTTGCCAAAAACTGAAAATGTATGTACAATGAGGTGCCAAACTTTTCCCAAGAGTCCAACCCTGAAAATGTCTCAGAAAATACAATATATAAACAACTCTAACCCCTTCCCATGACTCTCGGGGTCGAGCTCATGCTTCTAGGAGCAGTTTGAACCAATTCTAAACAAGGAGCTACAATCTAGGCAGCCAAACAACTTGCCTCTATATGCTAGGAAACTGCTCCATTCACTTGATTTTCACTTTTAGGTGAATGAATCATCTAGAACAAGTAAATACATGCAAAAATTACATCATGGTTACCAAATTACATCAAGATAGATCAAAAATTACATCAAGTGGTGAAACTAGTCAATACTGGCCGAATTTCTGAGCTCGAAGGTGAAAAATGGACTGAATTCCTCTATGCGCCGCGCTCCAAAGCTCTATGTGCCGCGCTACTTTGTACCTACTTTTGGAGCATTTCTCGAATTCCAAATTGAGCTCATAATAGCTCGTTGGAAAGCCCTGGATGTATTCTATCCAACCCAAGTGGAATTTTTCAATTTGGAGCTCATTTTCCCCTACAAAATTTCATTCTCCCAAGACTACTTCCTGCTGGTGCAAAAGGTGGCAGAAAGGTGATTTTCATGGTGTTTTTGGCCCTTTAGGCAGCCCAGAATTTGATGAAATGCTTCGGCCATTACTGAACATACATAATATATCATGAAAAATCCAAAAATGTAAAGCTTCCCTCCAGAAAATGTCCCAATCATAAGCGCCCGTCGGGTGGCGCGACGCGTTGGGCAGAAAAACCTGTTTTGTAACCAAAATTTTCAAAATGACAAAAACTTCTCCAAATTTGCTGAAATTTGGAGTGAAGGTCTCCCATCATGTCTCATGCTCAACCAAGGAAGCCACGGCCAATATTTGGAGTGGATCCGGCCTCTTTCGACGTTTCAGTGCCTTGCTTAACCTTGCCTTCAAGATCTTCATTTTTGCTCTGCAAACGTGCGTGCGGGCCCAATAATGATTCTTCATATGTCTGAGCATGTCTTTGTCCCTGTTGGCCTTCGCCAAGAGCTTTTCCAAATGAATGTTAACATGCGTGAGGCAGGTCTCTCGCTTAACCGGTGTCATGTCACCTGGTCCCTTCCGGGCCAATTGTCGATCTTCACGGATTTTCCGCAACTCTATAAGTGTGTGCTGATCCTCCAACTATTTATTACGCTGGTCCAAGTAATCTATCACCCACTGAGCTCTTTTTAATTTCTCAAGCAGCGTGTCAATCTTAGCCTTTTGTTCCTGGATGATCTCTTTCAGTTTCGAGCTAGGAGAGCTCGCATCAACATCGATCAAAACAAAATCAGTATTTTGGCCTCCCGAGGGGCCCTCATCATGCATAGGCCTCTTGCCTCTGTCCTGAATCTGTACCTGTGCTGATGTCGAAGGCGAGACCCCTTCCACACCATGTGGAGATAGTACTCGCGCTGTTGATGAAGTCAACGAGACCCCTTCCACCCCGGGTGGAGATAGTACTCGTCGTGTCGCTGCAAATAAGGCTCTGTGGCCTCGCTGATATGTCACACACATTGGAGCACTGATAGGCTCAGTCTCAGGAACCTCAAACTGGTGTGAAGGTTCAACCTCATCATGAAAAACCTCGGGAGGCTGTGGCGCTGCAAAGAAGTCATGGGAAATGAACTCATCCCATGCGATGCCCTGCTGTGCGAGCTGATGTACCACCATGATCTTGATGAGCGCGTAATGGTAAATGCTGTTATGCTGCTGCGCTGGTGTCTTCTTCTGCACAAGGACTGTCATCCGCTCTATGTTACAGTACATGAAGTATGGAATGCTCATCAACCGCACTCTCGTGAAATGCATTAACAGCCGGATATGATACGCATACAAGCGTGAAAAGCGCCCTTCACAATTGAAGTACCTAATGATAAGTTTCATCAATGGTGCATACTGCTCCTTCAGAAATCGGAATGGAAAAACCCTGCTCAACTGCCTCAAATATCTAGGTCTGATGTAAGGCTCATAGTAGGCTCTATCCAGCTACTGCCTCGTTTTCCACTCCTCACCGATGTTTGGTATCCTGGTCGCCTCAGAAATAGTCTCTGGTGACAAAGTAAAATCCACTTCAGCAAGGTTTACACGACCATTATGAAAATGTAGGAGAAATAGGCGAGCTAATTCATGATGATGCTGAGTTCGGGCAATCATCTCACAATACTAGAAACATGACTGACGCTGAAAACAATCCATTGCAAGTGGGCAAGCCTGCAACTGTGTCAAAGAAGTGGGCTCCTCCCTGACATGCCTGCCACTTTTGTGAGATCTCCTTGGCACATTTAGTTCTGCTGTAGAATCACTGTCCTGCTCATATCCCTTCTCATATGGTGAATCTGTCTCTGACATGGTGCTGAAATGTGTTTGTCAACTGTGTGTTTGGTTGGTCAGAAAATGAGCAATTGATATATCTGTTTTAATGCCCAAATGTGTCACACAAAATGGAGAAGCTGCAAGGAAGTGTCAAAGTGAAAAAAATGAACTGTCAAGTGACTTCGGAAAGGACAAACATTTACTCACTGCTTTGGAAAATGTTGAGATTACACACCTTTACAAATGGTATGGGAATAGGTGAGTGATGGGACTTGTGATGTGATAGAAACAAGATTTATTCAAATGGAAAAAGTACAGTCAAAGATATGAAAACAGCCATTGAAACTTGTGGAAATTTCAATTTTAAACAATGAAGGGAAGGAGGTAACAAGTGATATGGTTTGGGATTTCACATGGGGATCTAAGGATACAGGGGTATGGGATAGAGGAATAACAATGGGACTGTGCTATAACAACCATAATAATAGCAGGGAGACAATGATAATAACAGTGATAGCAGTGATGGATTTAGGAGAGAGACTGTGAGACTGTGGTGTATAACGTGACAAAACTAGCAGTGACACCAATGACAGTAAATGGCAATAGCATATATATCAATGAAATGAGAATTGAAGCACTAAATTTCGCGTTTTGAAACACCTCCCTTTAACCCTTGGAGAAAATTTGGATGTGGTTATAGGGTTAAATATTTCACCATTCAAAGACTGACCTCTTTGCTTCTAAACCACAGCACCATAGTCGAAAATCATTGAGCAAACGTGGACAAACTTACTTGGAGCGGAAAAAATTGTTTGATTTTGGAAAATTGCAGAGTTTGGAGGGATTTCGAGCTTGATGACCCAATGCACCGCGCGCACACCCCGTGCACCGCGCTGGTTTGGTGCGCCGCGCCTGCACAAAAATACACGGCCAACCTTCGCCTAGTGCGCCGCGCGCATTCTATGCGCCGCGCCTCCTTTTTATGCGCCGCGCACAATGATAACACACAGTCACGGCCCTTCAACAATGCAATTTGCTCTTCAACTTCCAAATTCAACTTTTCTATGAGATTTATGAATGTTTCTTGATGCAAATGGTCTATATGACTTTGAGAAATATCTTGCAAGTGATGGCTTTCATTTTTGCTTCCTCCAAAACCCACTTTGTAATGTTTTTTTTTATTTTGGCACTTTGTCATTTTAATGGAACTCTGTCTTTTGGCTTTTCACTGACTTTCTAAATTTGAAATGATGAACTTGTTTGATTTTGCAGGGATATTTGCGTTGATGTTTGGCAAAGGAAAACCAGAGCCTGCTTTGAAAACTTCAAGACAGAAAAATACATGATTATTACAAAAATGAATTCGACAATTTCTTATTTCAAAACAGAGTTTTGAACAAGAAATGTATTCGAATATGCTTGATGATGAAATTTGGAATGAGAACTTCTTTGAAAACCATCCTCATGGCCTGCAGGCGTTTATTAAACATGTCAAAATACTGACCCCTAGACTCAAAAACTAAAAGACTCTTTTTGACCAAAATAATCATTTATGACTTTAAATGACATGAGCTGAACTTTGATGGATTTTGAGGAGTTTTAACCAACCCAGCAGGTACAAGCATGAGGGAAAGCAAGAGAACCAAACCCTTCTGTCAGTCAGTGGCATGCTCCTAACGGAATGCAGATGAAAAAACGGAATGAGACACCTACACAATGAAATGCAAATAGAGAAATGATCTATGACGGAGGGCTGCAAAGTGTGACTCTAACATAAATAACCTTCGGTCGCCCTGTTTTTTTAGTTGTGTTGAATTTTCGTTAAAAGCTCCACCAAAACCTCTGTAACCATAAACGGATGTTGTAGAAAATGTTTTTTTGACAATTTTAGGTAATTTTATAACATTAAAAACCTCCTTTATAACCTCTGTTAGAGGGTCTTTTCCTTGTAGTGAAAGGTAATTTTTCTGAATAAGCATACTTATCTCTTTTTCAGGATCATTAAACCTATGAAAAAGAAACCCCCCCGATTTCTCTTTCAACTCTTTCAGAGTCGCAAAACATGAGAATATCTTTGAGCACTTGTACTTTTGAAATCATTAAAATAAATGAAAATACGTCTCCACAATATAACTTTAACCCTTTTCCAGACTAGATAGACTATCTACGAATAAAGAATACTTTAGTCAAACATGGCTAAAAGGTTCTACTATGTATTGTCTTCCACCTTTTCGGGCCCAAGCGAAAAAATTATGAATAGGAACATCTTGGAGATTTTTTTTCGCCTCTTTTTAAAACTCTCTAAACATGAAAACGGATACAAGTTTTCATTTGCTGGAATCATATAATTTTTAAACAATGTTGGTCAAGCATGACATGGCCAAACCGCTCCTTCTCAGGGTTCGTTAAAAATACTCTAAGGGGTCAATTCAAAGGATGAACTTATAGATCAAGCATATGTTATCCTCCTCAATATTCTCAAAAATAAATAGGTATTGGCCATAAATTGTTGGGAAATTGGAAAAATAGGGCTTAATACGTATTAATGGAAGCCAGTCTCTCTTGAACATGACACTCTTTCACTTCATCTATGTAATTTCTAGAGGTTGGGGATTTCGCTTACCTCTTTGTCGATCACACCTTAATGAAAGTCTTCATAATGGGGCTTTGAGTCAATTTTTCTAGCTCCATGTCAGTGTCACTGATATGTTCAAGAGAAAGTCCACCCTTAGTTGAGATGTGATACAATAAATTAAGCATTACTTCATGTATGTCGCCCCTGAATTACCTCTACATCATTACATTCTATCTCAAATATTGATACCAACTTCGTGTCGTTGATGGGGGATACATTAAGGCCCACCTGCGATGGGTTACTTCTGTTGACATCCGCATATTATCTAGGAAGTTGACTTAGAAACTCTCTTTATTGCCTTGCAACTTGCATACCTCAATGGCAAGTTTCCTTGCTTTCAGTGATAGGTTCTCACCATTGGCCCATATCTGGAATTTTTTGTGCGGTGTTTGATTTCAACTCATTTATTCATATCGAATATATTGTACTATGGTACCTCTAGGGCCATTATCATTATCAGTTTTTACTCTCGCATTTGTTAAAAAATTACATCATTAGCTAGTTATCATATGGTTTCTACCATGTTCGAGTCGAGCTCATTATTCACATGGTTAGAATCGTATTGTCGAGTGATGATGTAGAATAATCGAGATCTAATTTCATCCATTCGGGCTTCAATTTTAGGATTCATAAATGGTTACAAAGTATGATGGCTATGATCATTCAGGAAGTCATCGAAGAATGGGTCCATCATCTATCATAAGTGGACGTGACTTTCATTATTTTACATGTAAATTGGCATATGTGCTTAGTATGGGTATTACTACCTCAACAATGATATCATGATGATAATGTATTGTAACATATGATGATCCCAACCAATCTATTTTTGATCTGGAATTGTCACATGGTATAGAACTTCACTCCTCATCCACTGTTTCTAACATTTTCTTTTAGGAGGAAATATGTTACAAGTCATTTTTTCAGATCAAATCAAAGTTTCTAGAAACTAGATCAATCAACATCAAATGACACTTTGCACTCATCCCCTAAAAATCCTAGAACATTTTCTCTCAAAAAATTCCAAGAATTATGGTTCTAACAGTTTAAAAACTTCATTTTTAGACCCATCACACTTTCCCTTTTAGAAACCTACACGGGTTCATGTTATACATTGAGTAACTGCATTGACCAGCACATATTTCATTTGTTGCAGGTGTGATGGCCTCTAGAATTCGGAAAAATAAAATAAAATTGAATATTATCTTTCAAGAATATTCCCAAGTGTTTTTAACCATTTACTATTAAATTAGATCTGAAGCTCATATCATTTAGGTCTTATCTCTTATCCCTAGAGCTTATCCACCCTCATATTTGAATCTAAGTCCTAGATTGGTAAATCCCAAACCACCCTATTTTCCCTATATATTCACTGCCTCCCATAAAGCCTGGGTTGAGTTTTGGAGAATCATAGTTATGCCCTTATGTTGGTACTTTGTGCCTAAGGATCCATTATCCATCCATGCACTTGAGTTGTGATTGAAGTTTTTCTTTGTGATAAATTAAGTAAAAGATAGTTGGGAGACATCTACAAGGTCAAGAATGTAAATGGTTCTAACCTCTCCTACTTTCATTAATGAAAAAATGCTTTGTTTTCCTATATTTATGTCTCATTAATGCATATGTATTATAATTCCTTCTCGACTCATTTTTTAGAGATTCTAGTACATGCTATTTGTATGTTCTAATGCGCTTTATTGTTTGGCTGTCTTGAAGGTCCTATTTATAAACTTTGGATTTCGAGCTAAAGCTTGCAATGAAGGAGAAGAGGAGAACTTCCATCAGACTCTAGGTAATTATTTCCTTCATGTTCTAATTTCTCTAAGGAAAACATAAGTATTTTTGTATATGTTTTCTCTATATCAGCCACTAGATCTAGGGTGTTCACTTTTTTCCGTGGAACAAAATTATCTATCAAACAATCTCCTTCCCCATAATATAATGCTTCTATTTTTGGTAGGCATACACGAAGGAGTACATATCTTTATCATAGGTGGGTTATCATTACATATCATCAGAAACCCTTTCACTATGATAGGCCATTTGATGTCCTTTTCAGTGGGGACAACACAAACAACATAGTCAAAGGAATTTGTATCAATCTAAAATGTATATTACCAGCCTAGGAAGGTAAAGAGTAGTGTAGAGAAAAGGAGGTCTTTCAGATCATAGAATTATTTATTTTTTGATTCAAACAATATATATATATATATATATATATATATATATATATATATATATATATATTTCTCCACCATGGATTACTTGACTTAAGGGACAAGCAATATGAGAGAACCCCACTATGGAAATTTTATAGAAGTTAATAAGGCACGAGAATCAATGGATCTCTATGAGAGTCATTGGCATTAGCCAATCAAAAAAAAATTGAATCTTGGATAGGTCCACATGGTCCCCATTTTCATCGACAATCAATCCAAAATATTAAATTCTCAGCATGCCACGTGAGAATTTATCGACATTGTCATACAACTTGTGTTGCCACAATGTACTCAAAACTTGTTGAATGTGATACAAAAGTTCCATTGAGGTTTTTCTAAAGATGAGGATTATATCCAATTATACATCAAAAAAAAAGTTTGTGAACAAGCATAATATATTATCCATTAACCTCAGGAATGTTTTTGGAACACTTTTCAAGCCCAAGGGCATGAACAACCACTCAAAAATAAGTTTCTAGACTTGAATGTTGTCTTTCATACATTACTGTGTTCAATTAGAACTTGGTATTACCCTGACTTTATATCAATCTTACTGAAGAACTTAGCATCGTTAACCTTGTCAAGAATATCATCAATCCTAAAGATCAAGTATATGTTCTTGATAGTGATTTTATTCATGGTTCTACAATATATATAGAGTATCCATGTACCATTCTTCTTCTACACCAAGAGAATTGGACTCCTGCAAGATGAGGAGCTTAGTCGAATGAATGTGGGCCTTTGGAGGAGTTCATGAATTTTAAACTTTATTTCCTCACACTCTAAGGCAGATAATTTATATGTCAGGATATTATGTAAAGCATCTTCAAGTATCATGTCAATTAGGTGTTTGACCTCGTAGTGTAGAAGAACTCACAGAGGTATATCAACAATATATTTGTATCTCTACATTATCTTCCACTTGCTTCTATAGTGTAGAAAGGCCTCATGTAGAGGTTATGGTGGTTATAGTGACCTTAATTTTCTACACAAACCATGATTATCTGAATTTGAATGGTAGTTTGTCTGTGCTAATTTCATCTTCAGATTCAAAATTAATTTTTTGATCTTATGCTTTATGTGCATAGGTTTCCTTGGTGTTTATGTGTGTCAAACAAGTAAATGAGACAATTTTTTATGTTAAATTCAAGAGCATAAAGCATGAATAACAAATGATTAGCAACAAAAAAAAAACAATTACAACAAACCATCACTATTGATCCTTTAACACAAAGTTTTGATGAAGGAGTTCACTCCTCCTCGACTACATCTCCTTGGTCCAACTTCCATGGCATGGGCCTCTATATTATCTCAAAATTGAAAAAATGTTGTTTAAATTCACCTCTAACTCCTGAAGCCTGCTTCAATGAGTCTAGACTGTCCAAATCTACCAAAAATGACTCTTCTTGCTCTCAATTTGGTCGAAACTTTCTCTAGATATGCCTCATTTAATTTTCCTAGGAAATCTCCTCCAAATATGGAGAAGACTCGAGTTAGGGCTATCAAATTTGGGTGAAGCTCCCTAATTGGTGGTTCCACATAAACGTTCGCTAGTTTAACTATTGTTTAATTAATTATAAGCCAGATTTTATAATGGATAAGTATAGGTTAGGTGCTATAAGCACAGTTTACACTAATCTGCATTTAAAAATGTATTAATGCATAATAATTTTTTAGGGGTAATTTACCCTATATTAACAGTTAACTCCATGCTTTTAACCTCCACTCTGCACCGTGGTCATGAAGTATGGTCTCATGAGAGGGGGTTGGGCCCCTCCAAACCCCCGCCGAACAAACCGTTTGAAATTAAATGTATCTTGGAGTCGTGGTCTATTAAGACCTTTGGTGGTAGCTTGATGGTAAAGGCATAGTGCTATTGTGGGGGAGGTTGTGGGGTCAACCCTCACCTCTGCCCATCCCATATATATTTTTCACCGATGGATATATCATATGAATCGTTGAGCTTTGGTATAAGCTAAATATGTGCCCACCATATGAACTTTGGTTATATAATAATAATGTGCCATATATATATTAATCATTGGACTTTCTAATAAGAATAAATGTGTCCATAAATATATGTATGTCCCACCTTTGAAATATTAATCTACCACCAAAAAACTCAAGGTCTTCGAACTTTAATATAATTCGACCATAGGATATGTATGGAACTCGAAATTTGTAATAAAATCAATTCGAAATTGAAATGTGGGCTTTGGATAGGGTTCACTAGAGGATGCACGTGGTGGCCCCTCGCTACACCACATGTCAGCCTTTGGTTGGCCTGTCAATCCATATAAAAAAAATTGAGTTCAACATTAGGAGAGATTACTTTAAAAAAATTCACCTTCAAACCAAACTAGCGAATCCTGCAATGACACTTGTCACAGTGTCATTGGACAAACCTGAATAATATTTCTAGAAATTTTTAAATTTGATGACTGGGCTGTCCTGTCACCAACATGTCACTTCTAAAATTTTTTTAGTTGTTTAGGAAAATGAACAACATGCTCTATCTTCTTCATTCGGACTTTGTTTTCGATGAAATGAATTGCGTTGGATTCCTGGCGACGAGATCTCAATTTAGAGAAATTTCATTTTTGAGATTCTACACTGAGCATCTGATCATTCCTCCCCACTAGAAGCCTTTTAGACCCCAAAATCTCTTTTATTACTGATCATGTGGATGAGGGTACTATTCCCTCACCCTTCCAGTCTCTATCCATTGAATTTTTCCCATTTTCATCAAATTGAGCTTTTCACAAAAACTTAACTTTTTCCTTGACTCTTGCGACCTTCTCTTGTCGTTGTTGACACCGTCATGCTGAAATTTCCATGACTTTTTAGAACAACAATCTATTCTTGCATAAACCATATTTTTCCTACCTTGGTCATTAATCAAAGGAAACATAGAAACTGCCTCACCTTACACACTATCAACATGGCGATTCTTAACTGATATTGATTTGTACTTGAACCGACTCTTGACCAAGTATCTTCGCCATTGTCATGTACCCTTTGGAAACCAAAAATAAGAACTTATGGAACCCATGCCTTCTTTTTCAAATTGCTTTGTCTCTTTCTCTTTGACCTTTGTACTCTCTTGCACCGACATCTTATTTCCAATAGTGATCAACACTGATGTTGACTACTAAAAATGTTTTACATATTGTTCAGCTACTTTAAAAGGAAACCTGTTAGAGTCTTAAGACATCTCTTTACAAGCATAAGAAACTTTAATGAAATCAAATTATTTATTCGATGCATCTTTCTGAAAGGTTTGATTCAAAAAATCTCTATGTTTAATCATTAACAATGTCAAATTTTGACTTGCATTCACTATCCTCTTCATTTATCCTGCATGTATAAGAGAAAAACTTGTATTATTCTTATGCGATCTAATTATGTACTCAATTCCATCTTTAAAGAAGTGATACTTATTCTCATGGCGATAAAATACTTCTTTCCTATCATAAAGATAAGGACTTCACAAAAAAATACCTGATATCTCAAGTGGCACCACATCAAGTTCAACTTCATCAAGAAATTTTGAATTGATTGCAAAGCTTAGTATGCACTTCCATGTAACCTGAAATTTTGCATTCTTTCATATCCACCCTAAAGGATAATGTCTTGGATGTATAATAGTTTCAAGGTTTAGTTGCTTAACGAATTCTTCATAAACCATATTAGCTTGTGACCGACTATCAAAAAGTGTATCAATCTTATTATGTTTAGAGACAACTCTAATATGGAAAAGTTATATTCTTGTATCTTCATCTTAAGTGACATTGGAACAATTTGAAGAACTATTGATTTCTATATGCTTACCTTTCAAACCCATGGCTGTAATCTTTGTTTCATCTCTTGAATCTGAACCTAAGTCATGTTCAATTATAGCAACAGTTTTCTCCTTTTCTTTGGCTTTCAGTTTGTTTGGCTTCAACTCTGGATGAAGTTGCCAATAGTGGTCTTCATCATGGCCATTCTTAAAACAATGTTTACATGTGAGTTTCTCTTTCTCTATTTTGACAGAGCTATTTTTCTTTCCTCTTCCATAAAAATTTCCTTTTCCTTTACCCTCACTATGACTTTTCTCATATATGTTATATTTCCCTCTTTCTTCTAAATGTGTGGCTTGAACACAAAACTCATATATGTTTGTGGGATTAAACATGAGAATAATGCGCCCAAGTAAACTGTGAAAACCCCCAAAATAATTTAACAAAGTTTCTTGAGAATAAAAATTAATACCCAAAATTAGTGTTGTTCTCCTAAATTCATGAGTATAATCTTGGACACTTTTCCCTTTTAACTGTCTAAATTTTTTCCAGTTGATAATGGCCTTTTGAATGTAAGATAAGGGATATAATTTCCTTTTAATGGCAGCAATAAAACTTGACCAAGACATAGAGATCTAACCTTAGTTTTTAATCTTTTCTTGAGTCCTTGCCTCCCACCATACAAGTGCAGATCCTTCCATCCTCAAAGAATCCAATTGAATATTTATGTCATCTTCATGAAGGTTCTGAATTCTGCAGTACACCTCTGATTGATGTATACAATTTTCCAATATTTCTTCATTTACCTCACCATTATACATTAGAAGCTCAAATTTGACATCAAGTTTGAGTAAGGGTGTTTTTCCTCTTCTGGCTTTTGAGTGAGTATGGGTAGTTTTTGTGGTGGAAGTGGAAGATGATGCAGATGGAGAAGATTATGATGATGATGAAAATGTTGGAGATGGAGGTGGATTTCCTTGACTACCCTTTGAATCCTTTTCTTCATCCTTCTTATCATCAGAAGTTCCTTCTCCATGTGGAGGCTTAGAACCTTCTCCTACCATCCCAACAGTAAATGCATCAAACATAATTTTAACCATCCTCCTTATGTCATTGAAGTGTTTCTTGACATCATCATCTTCTGAATGGCCTTAAATTTCTCCATCACCTCACATGGTGGCTATTGAATTCTAAGTTGGAGTTTAAAATGGATAAGTGCGGATTAGGCACTATAAGCGAGTTTTACATTAATCCGCATTTAAAAATGTATTAGAGCATAATCCTTGTTTAGGTGTAATTAAACCAGTATTAACACTTAACTCTGCACTCTTAACCTCCACTCCATGCAGTGGTCATGAAGTATGGTATTGTGGGAGGGGGTTGGCTTGCAGGGTTGGCCCCCTCCAAACCCTCGCCGAACAAACCGTTTGAAATTAAATGTATTTTGGAGTTGTGGTCTATTAAGACCTTTGGTGGTGGCTCGATGGTAAAGGAAGAGTGCTGTTGTGGGGGAGGTCGTGGGGTCAAGCTTGACTTCCACCCATCCCATATATATTTTGCACCAATGGATATATCATATGAACCTTTGATCTTTGGTATAATATGAATATGCACCCACCATATGAACTTTGGTTATATAATAATAATGTGCCTACCATATGAACTTAGGTTATATAATAATAATGCACCATATACATATTAATCCTTGGAATTTGTAATAATAACAAATGTGCCCATAAATATATGTATATCCCACCTTTGAAATATTAATCCACCACCAGAAAAACCAATATCTTCGAACTTTAATATAATTCGACCATAGGATATGTATGGAATTCAAACTTTGTAATAAAATAAATACAAAATTGAAATGCAGGCTTTGGATAGGGTCCACCAAAGGGGTCATGTGGCAGCCCCTGGCTGCACCACGTGTCAACCTCTGGTTGGCATGTCCATCCATATAAAAAAAAATGAATTCAACCTTAGGAGCAATCACTTAAAAAAAAAATTCACCTTCAAACCAAACTGGCGACTCCTGCAGTGACACTTGTGACAATGTCATTGGGAAAAATTGAAGAATATTCCCAGAATATTTTTAAATTTGTTGACTGGGCTGGCATGTCACCAGCCTGTCACTTCTACAATTTTTTTAGTTGTTTAGGAAAACGAACAACAAGCTCTATCTTCTTCATCCGGACTCTGTTTTCGACGAAACGAATTGCGCCGCATTCCTAACGATGAGCTCTTCACTTTTGTTCAGCTTCCAATAAATTCTGATCAATTTAATTTTTGAGCTTTTACATTGAGCACCCGATCACATGAGGAAAACAAGATTTGTAGTCTGAGATTATTTTTTGGAGTTATTTTTCTTAGACTATTGAAATAGTAGTGATAAGGACTACCTTTGGTATTCTATAAATTTCACCTCTATGAGTAACAATTACACTACGGGCAGAAGAATCATAAACAACACGATGTTTCCACATATAAGGTTGTCCTAAAATAACACCAAAAACTTCAAGTGGGGAAACATCACATAATTCCTCATCTTTGAATGGCGTGATGTTGGAGCACAAAGATCACTACTCGCTAATATTATGTCTTGTCCATGGCTCAACCAACCAATGGTGTATGGTTGGGGTGTGACATGATCAATAGCTTAAATCTATTTATAAACATGGCTGATATCAGGTTCTTTTGGTTCCCATTTTCAATATTGAAATTGGGTGAGTTTAAGTGAAAATTTTAGGGGCTAATATTCACAAGTGGGTTATTTTTCCATGTTTTTCCAAAAAACATATTCATTAATTCCCATTTTTTCTAAAAATTATTCCCCCAAATTTTATAGTACAAAATTGATTTACCTTAAAAATCTCCAAAAGTTTATATAAAGACTATATAAAATTATTAGAAATTTGAATACTTTTAAACAAACATTTCCAAACATTTTACAAATTTCATATTATGTACTAGTGAGATTCACCGATATTTCTAAAATTTAAAATAAATTTCCATCCTTATAATTTTCCGTGGTGGGGTGTCCTTCAGCCACATCTATAAATAGAAGAATTGTTCCCCATATTCAAGTCCTCTAGCTCTTTTGGTTGGATATTTGTGGTTGAGATGGTAAAATTGGGTTTTACATTGATGATCTACTTTCATTTATCCTACTCTAAATCAAAATCAGAGCCAAAATATTTTTCCTTTTCTTTAACCTTTGTCTATAATTATTGTTTCTAGTGAAAATACTTAGTGTCGTGCCAGGATTTTTATGGAACTCACACCCATTTTGAGTGTTCCTTTTTTACTTCCCCTTACCCTTCTTCACCTATGACTTGCGTTTTTTTTCTTGAGGTTGGATGTAATTTCTTTGTCCCTTGTTCTAGAGTTTGGGGTGCCTTTTACATGGTTTTTTGTGGAAAATTTGTAGAAATGAACACTTACTTATTCCATTGCTTCAATTTTTTCTCCAATTTGACAACATATCAATAATAATCTCCCAATGAGGAGATATCCAGGAAATCCATATATGTTTGGATATACCTATGTAGGGAACTTAGATCCTTCAAGACCAAGTGTCAATCAAAGTATTTGACAACTAGATTTGAGTGCAAGGTGTGGAAATTATTAGTGTACCTTGGAATCATCTGGTCACAGAGTTGTCCATGTCATGTACTGGTGATAATAGTTCATTAGGGAGTACAATTCCTCCTTCAAGGCATCATCTGGTCACATAGTTGTCCATGTCATGTACTAGTGATAATAGTTCATTAGGGAGTATAATTCCTCCTTAAGGGGATCAACAAAAGTGACCCAATTGGATCCTCCAATGTGCACGAGAGACTCATATTTTTTGTTTCTCTCCCAATAACCTTCCCACCAATCTTTCTCTTGGGAAAAACTTTCAATATTGCAAAGGTGATATTCTCATTGTTAAAAAAATGGACAAAGTAATAGCCCTCTAACATGCCTAACAATTTTTCCAAAGCATCTACATCCATTTCTCCTTCAAATAAATGGATATAAATGTTAACCTATACCTTTAAAGGTAACATACCTTCAAAATTTCTGCTTGGTGAATGGGCCTTGGCCACTATTATTACTCGTCGAGGGATTTAGGTGATATTTTCCATCATCTCATTCTTGTATCATCTAAGTGCTTCCTTGAGAAAAAACTTGATAGGATCTCCTGCTTCGTCATCTCTCTTTTATTCTGCCCTCATAGGCTTCTTTGGTTTGGGAAAACAATTTTTCCCAAGTGAAACTAGCTTGAGACCCATTTCTCTATACATTGAGCTTATCGGGTATATACACTGAGAAACAAGGAGCATATTCTTTTGATAACATTGTTGAGGAGGTAAATCCCCTCTGCGGACAGAGGTGATCCCTACTAGCCCAGCAGGGGTCTAGCAACAATCAAACAATGTTATGACGCAAGCTCCTAGTTACGAATGAAAAGACTAGGAATAGAAGCCTACCTGGATTCCAACGCTATGATCTGAAGAAGAAGCGTCCCCGTTCCTCAGCCTCGACAGATCACAATCCCTCCACGATCTCTGCGGATGAACACCTGCACATGGAAGAAACGAACAGATACAAGCATAAAATCTGGCACACGTAACTAAACATCAGTCAGAAAGGATGTTACTCGCATTAACATGATGGAAAACGGAGTGGAACCATAATCATAATCATCTATTAAACAATAAACGAAGAGAGATTACAACCAAGTTTTGACGTTGCGGTCTCCTTCGGACAGGTCTCCGGTCGTCCACGTCTCACAAAGCTCGCCAAGGAAAGGGAAAACCTCTCCGGAGTCTCTCGACAATGGTCTCCTTACTTGAGTCGGCCTTAAGGGAAAGAGAGGATTCTTTACAGCACAAAGGCTCTTGGGAATATGGAGATTCAAAGCTTAGGCACTTCAAGACTAGCTTGCCATGGGATTGAGCAGGTTTTTATAGATGGGGAAGGAGGGAGTTGGGATCCCTATTATTATGGGATTGGCCCTATCAACAAGGAAGGTTCCATGGGAGGTGGCAAAACCACTTCCCCTCCATAGAACTCCCGCAGCCAAACCTCCCAACTCAAGATAGGCAATGGTTTGTGAGTTTGTTGGAACTCAACTTCCACCATCCTTATTTAAAAAACAGTCCTTAAAATGGGTGGCGCGACTGCTGCTCTATGACAGAGCGCCAGGTGGCGCGACCTCTTTGCAGGATTTTCCCTATTGGCGCGAGTACTGAACTGCCTGCCCGCGCCAATGCTAAAAGGGATGTTTTTCATGATTTTTGCAAGGAGATGTCTCAAGGGCAAATAAAGCTCATGCTTAGAGGAATGCATTGATGATGTTTTCAAGGCATGACAATGTTCACAGGTCACAAAATGAGTCCTCCATTGTGCGGGACGGGGAATGGTAGGGACGATGACAAATTACTGTGTAACAGATGCCCCCTAAAGTATGAGGCCCGAGAGAGAGAGGGGTGAAATGCTTTACGAGAACATGTTCAACTGAAGGCCCACCATCGGAAAAACCTGCGCAGAAAGATACAACTGATATCTCAAGTACATGATGTATATGTGGTATGGACGCAGCCATCCGAAACAGAGTATTCTATAATCCGGATCCATGGTATGGGCGCATCCATCCAACTAAGATCAAACAAATAGACTCAGGTATGGTCGCAGCCATCCAATCAATGAGTCATGTACATAATGATAATAATCCACAATCGCAGCCTGGATTACAACAGACACAATCCAGGGTCTTGCGCTCCATCTCGACCCAAACAAAGTACAAGTTCAGGCACGTGAATATGTGAGTTGAAGTCGAACATGCAAGAACATCGTCTGATTACCAGCCAATGATGAAAGTTGTTAACAAACGCGAGAGAAACCACCAATAATGACAATGGTCCTCAAGGTACTACAGGTACAATCTACGGCGTGCGAATAAATGAGTTGACGTCGAACACCCGCAGAATCACTCGATCGGAGGCCAATGATGTAAACCTCATGTCGAATGCGACGAACCTGCCATTGAGGCATGCAGGCTCCAAGGTACCATAAGGAGTCTCTAGACCAACTTCCTGGATAATGAGCTGAAGTCGACAGGAAGTGACCTTGATCGAAGGTGGGCCATAATGTTTCCCACATCATCGACACGAGACAAAGGAACATGATGTTTTTGTTGTGAATCAGGATCGTATGAGAATCAGAGGAAGGTTGATATTCGCAGAGGCCAACTTCTCTTGAACACATAACGACACAAATAGTGGTTTTGGCAGCATATTTGACATCAACGGATCAGAGGTCATGGTGACAAGGCAATGAGCAGAGGAGAGGTCAAAAAGGATTACCCAAACCCACGGAAGCAAGTGAAAAAACGAGATGAGATGTCCCCAACCCGACACGAATGCAGACAAGTGCCATGTTCAAGAGCGACATACTGCCGACGACAACGACGATGGTTCCATTTTTCCCCCACCATTTCGGTGAGTACCTCTTTATTTTTACACAAGCTTGAAGAGGATACCATATGCTTGTCATATAAATCTGCCCTTCGGGCGAATCCATCCTAGTGCATTTAACGAGTCCTAGGAAGGAGAAACTTGGAGAACGTCATTTCGACTAGATCCGATGTCATCAGGGTTTAACGAGTCTGACAAAGGAAGAACTCGGCGTCTTTTCATGTTTAGAGAGTTTGAAAAGACAGCGGAAAATAAAACTCCACAGGTCCCTTTTCGTAAATAGTTCCCAAAATCCGAAAAGGTAGAAAACAATATCCGGGAAAACCTCCTAGTCGCGATAGGCTAGGGTATTCCTTTTTCGTAATCAATCCATCCCAGCCCGAAAAAGGGTTAAACATATACTAGGTAGATGTTGATTCGTGTCCAATTTAACGAGATCAAAACGACAAGGGCCTCGGCAATCTTTTCATGTTTAGAGAGTCAGAAAAGAGCTGAAAGATGACTCCACCTGGAGGAACGAGTGGTATAAAGGGTAGCTACTGGTTCCGGTAATGGTGGAACTGCTCAGAAAAAATAAAGGTCAAGAGGCTGGCTAACAAGACCACTCATCGCAGCGGTTCCTCAGGAATGGGTAAAACAACCAAGTGAAGGCATATAATCGGCCAAGCAGATAGCGATGATGGAGTGAGAAAACCAAGGCTCATCTGGCAAAAACAGGCTGCTAAAATGGCAATCACAAGAGGTAAAATGGGAATGGTTTCATTTTTACACAAGCTTGAAATCGTAGCTTTTGCTGCTGTTTTCATTTACACAAGCTTGAAACGGAAACAAACTATGCTTGAAAAAGTAAGCATGCCCCCAGCATGGTGACTCAATTCGAGGTACATGCCCCCCAAGCTTCAGTCCATATGAAAGGCAGATGGAGTGAAGGTTCAAATTACGAGACCAAAAGAAAGACTCGACTGGGATTTTACAAGATCTAAACAAAGACTCGAATTGAACGGGAACGTGTTTCATTGTTTTAACGAGGTTGACACATTAAAATAACTATCCTCGTGACACCTTGTTTCATGGTTTAAGGAGCTTGGCACAAGACAAGGAACTCTGCTCCCCAACCTTGTTTCATTTTTTAAGGAGCTTGACACAAGACAAGGAACTATGCTCCGACAACCTTGTTTCATTTTTTAAGGAGCTTGACACAAGACAAGGAACTCTGCTCCGACCAGCTTGTTTCATTTTTTAAGGAGCTTGACACAAGGAAAAGAACCATGCTCCGCTCTGACGACCTTGTTTCATTTTTTAAGGAGCTTGACACAAGACAAGGAACCATGCTCCGACAACCTGGTTTCATTTTTTAAGGAGCTTGACACAGGAAAAGAAAAACTCGTAAAGACAACCTTGTTTCATTTTTTAAGGAGTTTTCCACACAAGACAAGGAACCATGTCTGCCAACCTTGTTTCATTTTTTTTTAAGGAGCTTGGACACAGAAAGGAACTCTGGCCTGTCAGTCATTTAAGTAATGAACAAGAAGTCATGGCTTCCAAGAGTTATACTCCTGATGGAAGGAAAACATCCTGGAAGTCAGGACCCAATGCACCCAGCACCTGATGCACAACGGCACTATCACTGATTGCGGGCACGGGGTAAGTAGCCACATAGTTGACCTGCGGTGGGGCAGATACAACGGGTGGATAAAAACCAGGAAGGGATGATGGCGGGCCAGCTGCCATATCAGGACCAAAGAACGAAAGCCGATCGATGGTCACAATCATTCTCGATGGCGGAAAACAAAGCACACGGTAAGGGAGGAGACGCAGCGCTCCCATGGCATAGTAATCGTTACCGGTGCTGCATTGATCCAAGGGGCTCGGAACAACCATCACGTCGATATGGACTAAGCGATTCTCCTGGGCACCGGGGTCTTGAAGGACCCCAACTAAGCAGCGGTCCTTCCGTTAAAATAACATTCTTATGAACAGTGTTGCATGCAACCGAAAGCTTGCCAGGTAGTTGAAGAGAGAATACTAACAGAGGCACCTTCGTCTATAATGGTGCTGGGTACAACCAGACCAAGAGCCTGTACTGTGATCTCGAAAGGCACGTAAGACGAAAGGCGGAATCCTGCAAACCGACTCCAATCAAAGGAGGCGACCAGACTACTCGAAGGGGCTACCATCGAACTGAGAAGGTCTTCCCCTGGTGTTACAGAAGAAGGAGCATCCTCCACGACCTCCATCTCGAAGGTGGGAGGAGAATCCTCTGGAACCTCCATCACGGGAGGCGGAGGAGCAACTTCTTGAGATACAGGGACAGGAGAATCTTTCTCCAAGTCCAAGGAATCTGAAGAAACAAGAAGGACCTGAGGGATGTGAGATCCACTCTCAACGGAAAAGACCTGGTGCACCACAGAAGGGGCCAGCTCAACCGATCCCACAACCAATGGTTGGTTGGGAATGGACTCTTGAATCTGAATGTCCGAGGGAGCGGGATCGACCAAGGATGACTCTTGACCAATCGTGAGATCAGCTAGTGGAGGACTCACAGAAAGCTGTTTAAAACCAGCCGGGAGGCGTGGTGTAGAAATAGTTGAGTTGTCCAAAACTCGCTTGGCTTCATCCATATACGGACAAAGGTGAATGGCATGGTGCCCTTCACACAACTTACAGGGATTGGTAATATTACCCTGCTTTTTAGGAGCCTTACCAATAGCAGCTGAAGATGTGCCCCCAACTCCGACCTCTTGGACAAAGGCACCATAAGGCTGCTGACCTGTACTTATAATTTTAAAATGCTGTATGTCTCGAAGAAGATGGTCTCCCGTGCACAACCGGCAAGGGAACTTGACTTTCCGTGGAGGGTCGAGAGGAGATATTTCAGAAATAATGGCTGCACTTTTAGCCTCTCGCTTATCAGACTTCTTCTTCTTTGTCTTTCTCTTCTTCTTCTTAGCCACCTGGTTACTTGAATCTAAAGCCACTGTGCTGGCAGAAGATGAGGACGCGTGTGCCCAGCGAAGAAGGGGAGAGGTCCACCTTGGAATCAACATGATGTTGTTCCGGCGGAGGAACTGGTTGAACAGTAGCGGAGTTATTTGGGACAACAGAGGTTGAGAATAACCAAACGGGCAACCCAACAGTTTGTCCAGGAAGGGACAACGTTGCCATGTAAGGAGCACCAACATTTCCAAAAGGAGGAAAATAACCAGGATTCCCCTCTGAGGGGATTCCCTGGTTGGTAAACTCTGAAAAAGTTGCCATCAAAACTCTAAACCACACACGGGCCGAAAAACGAGTTAAGGGCACACGATAAAACGGTCAACAAGCAATATCTAAGCAGGCGTGTAATCGTGGGTGATTAATTTTACCACATTGGAAAGTAAGAAATTCTACCGTTTCATATTTTAAGAGTCGAGAAACGATAAAAAGATGACTCTATCTCTTTCAGAGTTGACACAAGCGTGAAAGGACAAGCGCTTGACGGTCTTTTCAAGTTTAGAGAGTCAGAAAAGACCAAATGACTGCTCAGGAAATACTAGGCACAAAGGGTGTACCAAATATCCGTGAACTGCAATATACACCTTGGTTTCAATAATGAAACAGAAATTGACCAAGGACTTTCCGTACGTGTAGGTAGTCTCCCCGAATGCTGTGTTCGGTGTATCACGGGTATAGGGCGGCAGACTCGGCTTCCTGTGGATAAAGGATTGAAAACCTAGAGGGGTCTCCCTTTATATACGCGACCGTACGGGGAGCGCAAGTCCGTACTAGCGCTGTCTAAAGCCCATAGGCGAACGACAGCTGCTAGGTTTAACGACGCCGGAACACGTCTCTAGCCTAGACCTTCTAAATATGTTTCGTTAAGTTCCAATGCTACCTTAGGTTAATTGAATAAATTTTACAGTTGATCTTCAATTAAGTTTCAATTTTCAGGCCCTATCATATGTAGTGTCTTAAAAGACTCCTAAATGCAAAGCTATATGCCACAGTCCAACATTTCGTTCGATGAAAACTAGTTAGAGAAGAGTTGAGAGCTTTTACACAAACGAAATGAACGGAAGACAAACAATGAGATCTCTAATGCAACTAATGAAACTGAAAACTTTTCATTCAAAACACTAATCACTAGCAAGATGGAAAAGATCACAATTTGCGCTAATTAACAAAAGCAAAAGAGATTTTTTTTTTTGATTTTCAATGTTTAATAGCTAATATGCACTAAACAAACTTGAAAACAAACGGAACAACTTGAGAAACGATTTTCAAGAGAGCGAAACAAACAAATTTCACTCAACAACACAAGCAATTAGATCCCCAAATCGACCAAAGTCTCTCAAAACGAAGAAAAGACTCAAAAGCTTCCAATGGACCGTGTGATCTAGGTCCAAGGCAAGACCAAACGAATTTCGAATGAAGGAATGAACAATCACTCAAAAATCGCAACAAAACAATGAACAACTACTTAGAGGATGCGGAGAATCAATTAGATAGTTGACAGGACAATCAGAACACCAAAACTCCCAAGGAGGGCTCGATACACTAAGCCACTAGATGCCCTAGGGCTTAAAACGTGAAATCGGTAGATAAAAGTAAACAACCAAAGGACAGAGGTGAATTCCCAGTCAAACAGGACTCCAACACACTCAGGCAGTCGAAAAATCAAGAAGAAAAACACCGATCAAATCCAGAGGGCTCAAAAATGAGAAAACTCAAAAACCTTACAGGGGTGGCGCGACTGTAAGGGTGAAACTGGCGCCAGAAAGCAATTGGCGCGGGCTGGACAAAGGCAACGTGCGCCAATTGGCGCGACTGTCGGGTTAAAAACCGCGCCAGTCGAGTTTCTCAGCCAAAAATTAAAAACAAGCTACTCCAGAAGCAGACCAATGCAAGCTAAGCAAACCAAGAAGCAAAAACAATGAAAGAATCCAACCCAGAAGGTTCATCAAGCAAGGAAAAACATAAAACAATCAAGGCGAGACAACACAAACGAGACAGTGAAATCCGGACGATCCCCAGTGGAGTCGCCAAATTTTTGAGGAGGTAAATCCCCTCTGCGGACAGAGGCGATCCCTACTAGCCCAGCAGGGGTCTAGCAACAATCAAACAATGTTATGACGCAAGTTCCTAGTTACGAATGAAAAGAATAGGAATAGAAGCCTACCTGGATTCCAATGCTATGATCTGAAGAAGAAGCGTCCTCGTTCCTCGGCCCCGGCAGATCACAATCCCTCCACGATCTCCGCAGATGAACACCTGCACATGGAAGAAACAAACAGATACAAGCATAAAATCCAGCACACGTAACTAAACATCAGTCAGAAAGGATGTTACTCATATTAACATGATGGAAAACAGAGTGGAACCATAATCATAATCATCTATTAAACAATAAACGAAGAGATATTACAACCAAGTTCTGACGTCACGGTCTCCTTCGGACGGGTCTCCGGTCGTCCACGTCTCGCAAAGCTCGCCAAGGAAAGGGAAAACCTCTCCGGAGTCTCTCGACAATGGTCTCCTTACTTGAGTCGGCCTTAAGGGAAAGAGAGGATTCTTTACAGCACAAAGGTTCTTGGGAATATGGAGATTCAAAGCTTAGGCACTTCAAGACTAGCTTTCCATGGGATTGAGCAGGCTTTTATAGATGGGGAAGGAGGGAGTTGGGATCCCTATTATTATGGGATTGGCCCTATCAACAAGGAAGGTTCCATAGGAGGTGGCAAAACTACTTCCCTTCCATAGAACTCCCGCAGCCAAACCTCCCAACTCAAGATAGGCAATGGTTTCTGAGTTTGTTGGAACTCAACTTCCGTCATCTTTATTTAAAAAACAGTCCCTAAATTGGGTGGCGCGACTGCTGCTCTATGATAGAGCGCCAATTGGCGCGACCTCTTTGCAGGATTTTCCCCATTGGCGCGAGTATTGAACTGTCTGCCCGCGCCAATGCTAAAAGGGATGTTTTTCATGATTTTTGCAAGGAGATGTCTCAAGGGAAAATAAAGCTCATGCTTAGAGGAATGCATTGATGATGTTTTTAAGGCATGACAATGTTCACAGGTCACAAAATGAGTCCTCCATTGTGCGGGACGGGTAATGGTAGGGACGGTGACAAATTTTTCCAAATGAAACTAGCTTGAGACCCATTTCTCTATACACTGAGAAACAAGGAGCATATTCTTTTGATAACATTGACTGGGGTTGTATAAAGAATGAAATGAGATGTATGAAAGTAAATGGAACACACATAGAGAAATATAACAAAGAGCACAATAGTATGCTTAATAACAAAATTCTACTAATAAATGAAATAGAATAATTTTCCATAACAAAAATTGGCTTTAAGGATGGTATTTATCTTTGCAAAAAGAGAGAGATGTTGACTATGTGCATTCACCCAAGATATTACGAGAGGCCAAAATTATGTATTTTTAGTATAAATAAAGAACCTTATAGGTCCAAAACCATAACCTATAAGGTGAAACACCAAAATTTTTATGTACCATAAGGTAGTTAGTTTATACAACAACTTATCAGGCATGTGACTTTTGCATAAAATTTTCGATTGGGCAACAGGATAGCTCGTTGGAAAGACATAATCCCAGAATACATCTTAGACTAGGGCTATGGCATGCCATGGAATCCATTCCCCCAAAAATATCTCAAAAAAATGAAAATGGACTCAAAGTGGCCTTGGAAGTTTGAAATCCAAAAAATCATAGTAAAGCTACCAAGAAGACAGAGAACTATTGAGGCAGCGGAAGCGGCAGGTGGCCACTAATATCCACATGGATCAATGATGTATAAAATGAAAAATGGAATAGGAAATATTTTAATTCTAAACATAAAAAATGATAATGACTAGTTAGGGTTTTAAATTTTGTCATTCTTATTAAGATATTGTTTTATAAATTGAAATTGAAATTGATTAAAGTAACTTTTTAATTGTTTTTTTATGGAGATGAAAACAATTATTTGAATGAGGATTTGAATTTTATTTTTTACATTTATTTTTCTTTAAGTAGATCCACTTTTAAGGATTTTCTTCATACTATTCACATGTAGAATGAAAAGTTATAAATGTTACTTGAAATGAGAAGTTGTAGGTGTTTATTTTTTTCTTATTAATTGATTTTTACCATTTTTAAAAGAAATTGTCTCTAAGTATTTCTTTTGATGACATTCAAGATTTGTCATGGTTTTAGTGATGTAGTTGCTTCCACAACTTCCTTTCTCATTAAAATTGTTATCATCTTTAAGTACTCCTTTGAATGAATTTCCTTTTGCTAGGGGTATCCATTGTTTACAACAAGGATTCCTTTAAGAGTGTTCTAGATTTTATTAAGTACGAGTGTTGCTTGGTGATTGCATTCCACCAACTAAATTTACAGGTAGACCACTTTTTGACATACTCTTCCGTTTTTTAAAATATTGAAATAATTCGACTTTGTGTTTAAATTTGGTGGTTATTATATCTCATTCTTCAAAGCATGATCTACATAAAAATGTCATTTATTCGTAATATGTCTACATCTCTTACTATAATCAAGTGAAATACAAGTGTGTGAAAAGGGACTATGTGACATGGAGGGCCATCCATGGGATTTCACTACAGCCATATTGATATTGAACATAAAAATGTGGAAATAGAGGATGTGGAAGGTATGGTGGAATACCTTTGGTATAAAATCCATGTTATCAAGTCCATAAACTTAGATATTAAAAGGGATATTGCTTTAGCTATTTTAGAATAGAGGAAATATGTGACATGGAGGGGCATGCAATGGATTTCATTATACCTATATTGCTCTTGAACATAAAAAAGTGGAGATAGAGGATTTAGAAGTTAGGTTGAAACAAATTTGGTATAGAATCCATGTTATCAAGTCTATAAGCTTAGATATTAAAAGGAATCTTATTTAAATTATTTTAGAATGACAATTTCACAAAACTACTATAATACACATAATGTAATATTATTTTAAAATTAGAAATAAATATTAATAACTAATCTTATATTATTTTAAAATTAGAAATAAATATTAATAACTAATCTTAAATATGAAAAGAGAGTAAATTTTGATGAGCCATTTCTTCAAAATGCTCATGACAATTTTATTTAATGTAGTCTTATAAAAATTGAACTTTATTTTAAAAATGCTAAAAGCACGTTCCAACCGTTAAGTCATTCAGATTATATAATTATATATTTCCAACCTTTAAGTCATATTAATTATATAATTCAAATTATTATAAATTGATAACGAAAAATTTAAATTCAAATGAAAATTTTAAATTCAAAATCATCATATTGAATAGGAATATATATATGTGAAATGAATATTAGCGTTTGTAATCAATCATTACTGTCCATTACCCTATCTGGGATCACACGTATAAGTAAGAGCCTAATCATTGATGCTGTCATAATTACGATTACAGTCACCTGTATATTGAACCTATCCAATCCTATACCCAACAGTAAACACTCATTAATGGTAATTCCAATAGTATAGAACAGCTAACCTCACCTATAAGTAGATCCATTATAACATTTGTAATCAATGATTCAAAATTAACGTATTGAATAGGGAACTGTATATTAAAATACGTAATTGAGTATTAACAAATGTAATAAATGAGTAAATGTGTAGACTTCATGGTTAATCCACAAGATGATTATAATATATTTGATAAAAGTAAAATGAAACAAAATTATGCTATCTAACGTCAAAAGGTTTAGTGGAATGGCAGGGAAGAAGCGGGCTACCGAACACTATGGATTCCTAGAGTCAGGCCACCAAACACTTGTTTTGAATAGCTCAGCTTTGCATTGTGATTGATGTTTGTGATGTATGAACATCAAACACGAATATGAAAACCATAATTTTCAACTTTGACTGCGAAAATGGGCCGACTGAGATATTTTGATAGTTTAAATATGTCATATTTTCGATGCGATCGATGATTGTTGTGAATGAACCTAGAAAATGCATATAATTTTTTTTTTTTTTTTCAATTTAGTGAGATATCTTGCTGGGTTGATTGATGCTTAAATAACAAAGGAATAGGATATCAGTTCCTTTGTATTTTCAAGAAGAAATAACTTAATAAGATATCGTAGTTTTGTCAACTTTGGGTTTATGATTGGGACGTTGATGGAGGGAATGAGATGCCTTGTTATAGATCTGAAAGTAGAATTTCTCGGCCTGTTTGAAGAGATCCAGACATAAGCGGCGAATTTCTTCTTTATATGGTTGATCATTACGCCCACTTCAATAAGCCTGCATGCTATATGAAAACTCGTTCATACATTGTGGTTGTGGCTGTTCCGTCCGTCTGATATTCTTATTTGGAGTTGTTTGAGATTAGCAGAGTACAAAGCGATCTATGGCGTCAAACGTTCTACGTTTTCTCAATGACAAGAGCATATTAGTAACTGGATCGACTGGTTTCCTCGGCAAAATTATTTGAGACAGTAATGTTATTCTTACTTGTATTTTATTTTCACTATGGCAAATGATTCTAATTGCAGTTTGTTTACTTGGTGCAGTTTTCGTGGAGAAAATCTTGCGTACGCAGCCCAGGATTAGACTCATTTATGTTTTGTTAAGAGCAGAAGATTTGGAATCTGCCAAGCTCCGATTTAAAAACGAAGTAAGAAATCACTGAACTATTTGTACTCATCCATGGAATAAATCTATGACTATTGATATCGTTCAGTAAATAAATAGTTTCTTGCTCTATGAATGGCAGGTTATAGGAGCAGAGTTGTTCAAGACTTTGAGGAGGGAACATGTGGACAACTTTGAAAACTTTGTGTTTGAGAAAGTTGTTCCTGTAGTGGGAGACGTTGCAGCAAATCATAATCTTGGAATTGACAACGATAGCAGGAGAGTGCATCTCTGGGAGATTCTTGATGCCGTTGTAAATAATGCGGCAAGCACAGCGTTTGATGACAGGTTTGTTGAGTTCATAGCTAGTTGTAATTCTTCCCATTATAGACTTTAGGTGCTTAGTGCCTAACATCAATCAAGCGTAGATATGACGTTTCACTGAATGTCAACACGCGCGGAGCTGAAAATGTTGTGGAATTTGCCAAACGATGCCGTAAACTTCAAATACTCCTGCACGTCGGTAAGTGGGATTCATTACAAATATATTTATGATATTAAAAAAATGATTTATATGTTGTTGTTACATTTCTATGATATATCCCATATATTTCTTTATTGTAAAACAAACCAAATTGTTTTGTTAGTTAATTTTTTTTTTTAATTTTAAATCAAATTGGTTTGTGTTGACACTTAATTTTAAGGGTTGAGTGAGGATATTTAATATTGTATATTAAATAATATTAAGAAATAAGGAAGGCCAAAAGTCATTGGGAGATGATTCCCAATAGCCTCACCTCCATGTATAAATACATTCACATTCTTCATCTAAGTAACTCCTGGTTTGACATGGTATCAGAGCCAGTCCCACTATTGACATTTTTTGCCTGTGGTGTAACTCTCTCATTTCTGCTAACAGTATTTTGTTCAGTCAGTTTTATGTCTAGTTTTTCCTGCTCCATTAGATTGATGCCATTCTGAGTTTATATACTGCAATTCTGCATTTTTTTTAAATTATCTCTGCAATTTTTGCACAGTTCTGAATCATTTTTGCACCTTTTGAAGATTTTGCAAATCTGCAATTTGCAGCTCTTGCAAATACCTGCATTTCTGCAGCTCTTGAAATCCTGCCATTCCAAAATTTTCTTTTGGCCTCTCGGCCTCCCCTCTGGAATTTTCTACACCTATCCCACTACGCTCCCACACTCCCATTTCCCATGGACTTTCGGCCCCAACATCTACTCTCTCTTACTCCCTCATGACCTACGCTTGCACTCACAAATCCCACCTTCCCCAAACACCCACCTCCTCACACTTCAACTCACGAGCACCCTCCCTACACCACTACCCTCACCCGCTCCCCTCCTCGGCCATATGGCTCCCTCCTCCTTCTATTCACCCGACCTACTCCCCCTCGACCTCTACAGCGCACTCCCCAACAAACACCCAACCCGCTCGACTCCCCATTCCCTATCTACAGCCTCCCCTCTCCTCACGCAAGCTCCCTTAATCCGCTCACCATGCTCTCACCCACGACTTAATTACTCCCCATGCTAACAAGCTCTGGCCACGACTCCCTTGTGGCCTCACGACCCTTCTCCCTTCATACTCGACTCCTCCCCTACGCTCCTACTCCTCTTTGCATACCCGACTCCTCCCCTACGCTACTACTCCATCCCACTCCACGGCCCCTCTGCGCATACATAATGCTCCATTTTTAATTCCACTCTGCAATACGCTATGTCTGTTTTAATTCCATTCCGCGCTGTTTTAATACCACTCCACATATTCAATACCACCCCATTCATTAACAATACTGCCCCATAACAAGACCGACAATACTCCCCTCCACATATTCAATACCGCTCCATTCATTAACAATACCGCCCCCCCCACCATATAATACAGTACCCATATAAATTTTTTCTCCAAACAAATATATATATATATATTTTGGTGCAGAATTCAGTATTTTTCTATTAAAGTTTTTCCCCTTCAATTGAGAAATCTTCCAGCAAAGTTTTTTTTTTCCTCCTCAAAAGAAATTTTCCAGCAAAGTAATTATTTTTTCCTTTAGAAGAAAGCATTCTCTCATATCTATTGTAGGGGTGGTTCTCTCCAGCAAGGAGAACTATCTTGAATGGTCTTGGAAAATCAAGCACACTCTCATTTTTAATGAGTTGTGGAAAGGAATCTGTGAAGGACAAGAAGGAAATCCACCAGCAAAGCCCACTTTAGACAAGGAGCTCGCCATTTGGGAAAACAAGAATTGCAAGGCCTATGCCTTGATTGCAGCTTCCGTAAATGAAGAGGTGAGTCTTCATATTTCACCATTTTCAAATGCCTATGAAGCCTTAAGCAAGCTAAAAGAACTCTATGACTCACATTTAGAACTAGAAATTGTTCAATTGATGATTAAGCTGTTCAGTCTTGAATTGAAGAATGATGATCCCCTTGCTTTAGCTTCAGAAGTAAGATCTATCATGCATGATATTGACAACACTGGTGTAAAAATTGACATATCTCTCATAGCATATGTTAAGGCATTATATCTGACTTACTCACATTATCTTGAGTCATTGCAAGCAAGTGGAAACCTTGAGCATATCACCTTTGATTCCCTTGAGAAAAAGTTTGCAAAAAGAGAGAAAGCTTTTGGGAAGATGACAGTCCCTTCATCTTCTGAAGAGGTTGCATACTTTGCACATAGAGAAAGGAGTCATGCTCCAGATCCTTCCAGAGGAAGAGGTGGCCGAAGAGGAAGAGGAAGAAGAAACTTCAAAGGAAAGGGGGGCAGACAATCTGACAAATCTGATCTTCATTGCACACGTTGCAATAAAGATGAGTATGAAGCATCCACATGCAGGACACCTTGAGAAAAAATTGAGCAGCAAAGAAATCAAGACAAAGGTAAAACTAATGACAAAGACAAAAGTAAAGCACCTGAATCTGCTCATTATGTTCTAGCACATTGTAACAATGGAGTAACTAAAGACTTGTTTGATGTTTCATTTACTTCATGGAGAGATGATTGGTTGCTAGATTCAGGGGCAACATGTCACATGACATTTAGAAAAGATTTTTTTGAAGAATTTACTGACAAAGTTGATGGAGCAATATATTTCACAGATAAATCAAAACTCAAGCCATCAGGGCTTGGCATAGTCAGGTTTAAGTTGCCTGGTCTTCCAGATCATATTCTACATGAGGTTCTGTACCTCCCTGAGTTGAGGAGAAACTTGTTGTCCTTGGTCCAAATCTGCTAGCAAGGACACTCCGTTCACTTGCTTGATGACAAGGCAGAGGTAAAAAAAGCATTAGATCAATCACTTGTCATGGAGGGAATAGAATTAGGAAGACTCTTGAAGCTGAAAGGTTCATCTTCTCATGCTCAAAACTTTGCATTCAATTCACATCATGGTGAAGGTACATTCCCATCAAGTCTTTTATGGCATGCTAGATTTAGACACACAAACTATGAAATCCTTTGTTTGTTGAATAAAAATGATGTTATTGGACTGCCTACAATTCCTAGGAAACCTAAGGAATGTGATGCTTGTATTCTAGGAAAGCATAGAAAACATCCATTTCATGATTCACATTCCAGAGCACATAGAAAAATTGAGCTTATTCATTCAGATTTATGTGGCTCTGTGCCTGTTGCTTCTGCAAATAGAAATAAAAATATGATGGCATTTATTGATGACTACACCACAATGTGTTGGATTTACTTATTGAAGAACAAGTCTGATGCTTTTCAAACATTCAAGAATTTTCATGCATGGATTGAAAATGATGCACAAACTCATATTGGCTCTCTACGTACTGATAATGGAAAATAATACACTTCAAATGAATTTGAAAATTATCTTCGTCAACATGGGATCAAACATGAAACAAATGTGTCGTATAATCCCCAATAGAATGGTGTAGCTGAAAGAATGAACAGAACTATTTTAAATATGGTTCGTTCCATGTTATTTTTCAAGAATGTAAAATTGATGTTTTGGGCTGATGCAGTTCTATGTGTTGTTTACATAAAGAATAGGTGTTCTTCAAGTTCAATTAGAAACAAAACTCCTTTTGAAATGTGGCATGGCCACATTCCTTCGGTAAAGCATTTCATGGTCTTTGGGTCCACCTGTTATGCCTTGATACCCAAAGGACAAAGGAATAAACTTGGTGCTAGAAGTCAAAAATGTATCTTCTTGGGGTATTCCAATACCTCCAAAGGATATCATCTCTATGATGAAGCCAATAAGAAGTTTGTAATAGAAAGAGATGTCATATTCCTTGAATCTTCCAAGAGTGACAAAGTTGTTGAGTGACAACTTGATCGCCTGGATAGATTCACACATGCAAAGTCTTTTCAAGAATTTGATAATCAGATTCCACATCCTGAAGGGGCGATTCCTGTATTGAATCAAACTGTGGAATCATTTCCTGAAGCACTCTCTCTCCCACATGAAGAAACAACCACGGATGACACAATGAATGATGTGATTGACAGAATTGGGAGATTGAATCTTGAATTAATCCCAAATCAGTCAAATGATCAGCCTGGGCCATCTCAGAAAGGTCCTCCCAAATGGCTAACAAAGACACTAGAGAATGTTCATCCAGATGAGGTTGGAAAAACAGGAACAAGAAGTTCCACTAAACAAAACGAAGATGACGTAGATAATTCTGATTCTCCTGTTGATATGGATATTGCTTATAACTGTGAATTGAGTTTTTCTACAGATCATGAACCAACTTCCTTGAAAGAAGCCACTTCTCATGATGAATGGAAGGAAGCGATGCAAAAGGAGTATGATGCCTTGATAAAGAATGGCACTTGGAAGCTGGTTCATCCGCTTTTGGGAACAAAACCAAGTGGCTGTAAGTGGGTCTACAAGAACAAGTATAAAGCAAATGGCTCACTTGACAAGCACAAGCCCACGCTTGTGGCAAAAGGTTTCGCACAAAAAGAAGGAATCGATTATGAAGAAACTTTTTCCCCCATAGCAAAATGGACCACCATCCAGACTCTCTTTGCCCTAGCAGCTCAGAATGGATGAAAAGTCCATCAGATGGATGTAAAAACCACCTTTTTGAATGGAGATCTAAAGGAGAAAGTTTTTATGTCCCAGCCAGAAGGATTTTTTGTAAAGGGCCAAGAACACAAAGTTTTCAAGCTTATAAAATCCTTGTATGGCCTCAAGCAAGCACCATGAGCCTGGTATGAGAAATTAACCGAGCATATTCTGAAACTTGACTTCAAACAATTTGATCTTGATGATGCAACTTTGTTTGTTAAGAAATTTGGAAAAACAGTTGTATATCTTGTGGTGTATGTAGATGATATTTTGATGACAGGGAACAATGAGATTTATATTGCATCCATGAAGAAAGAATTAAATAAAGGTTTTGAAATGACTGATTTTGGTTATGTTCATTACTATCTGGGTATTGAAATAATTCAACATCCTAAATTTATATTTCTTTCTCAAAAGAAGTACATTAGAGATCTTTTGAACAAGTTTGGCATGGATGAATGCAATCTCTTAACCACTCCAATGGAGCAAAACTTGAAGCTCACATCCATTGAAGGGAAGGAATTAGAGGATGCAACTAAGTATAGACAGCTTATAGGAAGTCTTATCTACCTGACCACCAATAGACCTGGCATTTCATTTGTTGTTGGAATTCTCTCAAGGTTTATGCAAAAACCTTGCAAAGGACATTGGTCTGCTACAAAAAGAGTGTTAAGGTACTTGAAGGGGACTCAAGACTTTGGACTCAAATATACATAGGTAGGCGACTTCAGCTTGATCGGATACTCTGATTCAGACTTTGATGGGGACAAAGAAACAGGGATGTCTACTACAGGTTACACCATGAGTCTTGGATTAGGAGCTGTCTCATGGAGATCAGGCAAACAGTCAGTTCCAGCAGATTCCACGATCGAGGTAGAATATGTGGCAGCAGCTGAAGCAACAAAGGAAATTGTGTGGCTCGGGGAAATCCTAGAAGATTTGCAGATGAAACAAATGTATTCCACACCACTCATGATTGACAACACTTATACAATAAAATTGGCCAAGAACCCAAAGTTTCATGATCGAACAAAGTACATCAATACAAAATACCATCTAATTCGACATCATGTTCAGGCCAAAACCATCCATCGACATCATTGTTCCACAAATGAGCAAACCGCTGATATCTTCACCAAAACACTTGGAAGAGAAAAGTTTGAAAAGTTCAGATCGATGCCTGGACTCACCAACAACCCTTCCGATTAAAGGGGGGAATATTGACACCTAATCCTAAGGGTTGGGTGAGAATATTTAATATTGTATATTAAATAATATTAGGAAATAAAGAAGGCCAAGAGTTATTGGGAGATGAATCTCAATAGCCTCACCTCCATGTATAAATACATTCACATTCTTCATCTAATACACATTCTGATTTGCGGAGTTACCTCATGGTTTGACAATTTGTTAGTATATATATATATATATATATAACCAAATTGGTTTGTTAGTTATTTATGAAGTGTTTATTTTCTAATAGAATTTTTATAACTTTAATTTAATTAGTTATAATTTTTATGTTATGTAGAGATTTAATTTAGGTTATTCTTAATAATAAACTTAAAGATATGAAATATTTTAGAATATTCTGAATAATATATATATATATATATATATAAAGATTGATATTTACTTTCACTATAATTATCTTTTTTGTGGTTTTAATTAAATTAAATAATAAAAAAGATATCATATGAACAAGTGTGATGTCAAATGAGTTATGGTTTTTTGAATATATGGTATTGATAAGACATGGTATTAATCCATTATATTGTAACAAAGTCTATTTAAATTTAAGAATCAAAGTCTATTTAAAATTAAGAATCCCTTTTATCTAGTTTTTTTAAATGTATAAATGTTTGATTTATATATTAATTTTATTATAATTAATAATTATAATCTTAGTCTACCTAATAGACAAAATAATCTTTTTTCCAAAAAAAAAATATTTAATATAGATAATTCTAGTGCTCTTGAGAATTTTCAGAGAACTAAATCTATTTATTTTAAACAATAAAATATAACAATCTTCTTGAAATTGTATTTCCAAATTCCAATGAAAAAAAAAGGATAGTCTATTAGTTGGACTGCACCATTTTTATAATTTAGTTAATTTTCATAATTTTTTTAATTTGAACATAGGATGTATTATAAGAATTTTTATACTTATTAGGAATTGATGTCTATAGACTTTTAATAGCCATTTTATTTACATAATTGTATAATTTTAATTATTGTGTATTTATCTATAGAAAGATAAATTATTATGCTTTGGTTTTCTTATTATTTCATTACTTAATTATTAGTATCTCCCAAAAAAGCAAGACTCTAACAATCTATTTGCTTTTGTCTATCTATTAGATGAGTTTTGACAAATGTATTTTCTAATGTTTAACATTAGCTTAGTTATTTATTATTTCTTAAAGGAAATTGTTCTCTATGTTCTATGTTTTCTTTTCACTGTCCATTAGATGAGTTTTGAAATATATATATATATATATAGTAAGTTTGATAGTTTTTCCCTAAGTTCCATTAGATAAAAAAGAAAAGCAAGTTACTATCATTTGGCCTATAGGAAACCAGGTTTGTTGGCCACTTCAAAGGGTTAAAGGCAAACCAAAATTGTTAAAGTTTGAACCTCATATTGTCTGCCTTATCCAAAGACTTAATTAAGTAAATGCTATAAGTAATATGCATCTCTAAAAAACAAAAAGTAATAAGACTTAATCATGAGATGATTCGATAGGTGCAGAGTCTTTAACATTATATCCAGGCATATCAACTTGGTTCATACTCTGTAGCTAACCTTCAATATATCCAAGCATATCAACTTGGTTCATACTCTGTAGCTAACCTTCAATTTCCACCAAAACAAACATTCTGATAATATTGGTGATATTACAAAAACTGCATTTCTTAAATGTCCCTTAGCATTTCAACTAAAATAGATCCCAGCTTTCGGATCACCACCTATTTTTTTAGACATTAATGAACTATTTAAATATAGACATTCTGCCACTAATAATACCTAGATCTGTCAAAAACTCATCCCTTCCCCGAAAATGTCTTCCTCCTCTAACTCCCAACCTGAAATAAATGATTGAACAATGTATTTTCTATTAGCTTGGTTATCTCTTATTTCTTAAACGAAATCGCTCTGTTTTACCCGATGCTCGCTGGAATGCGAAAGATGAAGAAAACAATAAAAACTTTAGGTGTAATTTTTGTGATCGGCAGAAGTGATTATTTTAATACGAGGAGACAGTAATGGATTTACATCTTATAAAATATAATATTAAAGGTGTGTTTAAGTAAATTTTAACATCTATAATTATTAGAAGAAATGATCAGTAATGGTTATAAGTCCTTAGTATTTTAATACGAAGATCCAATCATAGTTTTATGACGACCCGTATGATTTTTTGTGATGGTTATAAGTCCTTGGAATTCTAATAAGAGGAAATAGTCACAGTTTTATGAAAAAAAATAAAAATAAATAAATAATATGGTAAATATTCCGGAGGTTGATGAGACATTAAATTTTAACTTTCATTAGCGGATAGTAAGTATAGTCAGTAAAATATGGATGAACTGTTGTATTCAGTGGCTCAATTTCGCTTGGACTATAGTAATATTGTATATTACTGTTGGGGCTAGTGTTGTGTTCAATACTGAATTTGCTGGCCATGGACGGCTGACTTGTTGACGAGAGGTCAAAGGTTCAAAGGTTTTTCCGTGTTCATTTGTTTTTCACGAAGGTCACGAAGCTTAATGGTATGTTCTTAAACAAACAAAAAGGTTGTCGTATTTTGTTAAGATGTTTTCTGTATGGTTTTTTTTTATAAAACCATGAAGTTTATGGTATGTTTAAGAAAAAATAAAAAATAAAGGTCGTCTTATTTTGTGAATTAGTTTAGTTTTTACTTTTTAGTGAGTTAAAAAGGGTTGAAGTTAAAAGGATATTTTTTTTCAATTAAAAATGATATTTTAAAAAGATTTCAAAGTAAATTAAGTAAATTATAAGAAAAAGAGATTTCTTCTTTCTTTTTTCTTGTTTGAAAGATTTGACTTAAAGAGGAGCTGCTTTGTTTTAAAAAAAATCAAAGGATTTTGAAATAAAGTTGGGTAATCCGTGTTGTATTTGTTTTAAAGATCTTATTTTTAAATTTTGAAAATAAAAATTAAAAAGAGGTGAATATTTGGATTTGAAGAAATAATTTTTTTGAGTGTTTTGTCACAAATCGTGATTTTTCTTGGCAAAAATTATGAGTTTTGGTCTTTTAGAATGAACATATTTATGTAAGTCCAAGAAGATTGATGTAGAGTTTAGCAACCAAGAACAATAATATGAGGAATGTGGCTACACAACTAAGAAAGGAGGAGCATAAAGCTAAATGGTGGATACAAAACTCGGTGAATGACTCTATCTTTGACAAGATAATGGGCGCATCAACAAAAAAAGAAGATTGAGATATTTTGAAAGTTGTGTATCAAGGTAATAATATAATGAAGACAATTAAATCGTAGAGATTGAGGGCACAGTTCAAAAGCTTGAAGATGATTGACACAGAGAATGTTGATCAGTTCGTGACTAGAGTCGCGAGAATAGTCAATTAGATCAAACTCATTGGTCAAACCATTACAAATCAGAATATTGTCAAAAAGGTCCTTCGAAACCTGCCCAACAAATATGACACGATTGTAACAAGCATTCTAGAATCCAAATATTTTACAACTTTCTTAGTAGAATAGTTGACTGGAGCACTTCTGGCACATGAGACAAGAATCAACTTGGCAGAAGAATCCATGGAACAAGGTTTCAAAAAACAAGTCACTTTTGGAAGAGGAAGAGACAGAGGATATAAAGGCGGCAACAAGCAAGCCAGAGGCCGAGCAGAACATCATCATGCAGCAGAGCAATGGAGACCTTCACAAAAAGAAACTCGGAGAAATAGAACATAGAGAAAATCTAATGTCCAATGTTATTATTGTAAGAAATCTGGGCATTATGAACATGAATGCAGAAAGAAACAATTAGATCAACAATGATGCAGTGTCCATCTCTCCAACAACGAAGGAGAATCCTCTGAGGCAATGTTTCTTTCTTGCCATTATTCTAAAGAAAGACATAATGAGGACCTTTGGTTGTTGGAAAGTGGTTGTATCAATCATATGACAGGTAAAAAAATTATGCCTTCTTATCTTGATGCTTCCATAACATTAGAAATTACCCTTGGAGATCATTCCTGCATTAAATCCTAAGGAAACGGTATTGTCAATGTTCTTAACAAACAAAATCAACAGAAATGCATACCTGATGTTTATTACGTTCTACATCTAAAGCATAACCTCATTAGTGTATTTCAATTGATGGAACATGGTTATGATGTAATAGTTCAAGGGAACACATGTTATACCTATTTCAAACCTCCCAATAGAATATTGATAGCAAATGCTAAAAAAAACAACTATAGGATGTTTCCATTGAATCATATAAGTAGAAATATCTCATAGTATTTAGTCCACAATGTATCAAGGATAGATGAGTCTCAACTATGGCATTCTAGGTATGGCCACATCTCATTCAAGACTCTATTTTTTCTTCAGAAGCATTCTATGTTCATTGATCCCCCTGTCATGAATGCAAAAGATTGTAACTATGAAATTTGTGTTCTAGAAAAGAATAAAAGAGATAGCTTTCTCACATATTCCTCTAGAGAAAAATATCCTTTAGAGCTAGCCCATACAAATATATGTGGCCCAATGCAAACAAAGTCCATTCATGGAAGTATTTATTGTCTAACCTTCATTGATGATTATAGCAGGAAGATATGGGTTTCAATATTTAAATAGCTCAAAGAATGAGAAGAAAATCAGAGTGGAAAGCCTTTGAAAGTACTAATATATGGCAAAGGATAAGACTACAACTCCAATGACATCAAATATTTTTGTCAACAACAATGAATCATCATGGAGAACATAACAATATATACTCCACAACACAATGGAGAAGCAGAAAGGAAAAATCAGTCAATCATGAACATGGCCAGACGTATGATTTGTGAGAAGAAGTCTTCAAATGACTATTGGGCTTAAGAAGTTTCGACAACAGTGTATGTTCTGTTTAGATCTCCAACAACCAGTCTCCAAGATACAATACATCAAGCAACATGGGATGTTAAAAAGGTAAATGTATCTCACCTTAATGTTTTATTATAAATAGCATTTTCACATGTTCCTGAACAAATAAAAAAAAAGCTTGATGATAGGAGTGAAAGATGTATTCTCCTAGGTTCTAGTGAGTAGTAAAATACCTACAAACTTTACAAACCAGTTACCAAGAAGTTTTTTTAAGGAGAGATGTTGATTTTTTTTAAAATAAATCTTGGTCTCATCATGTTGATGAAGCTACAAATCATATTTTTTATCCACCACAGCCACTAATATTGCAGGTTCAAGAAGATCCATACCATTCTTAAAATGGTACATATTCAAGTCGTTAATCCACCGGTGATTCAACATCTTCATAATACAATCAGACAAGAACTAGAGAAATATATGAGCAGGAGCATGAATTTGACCAATATAATATGTTTGCATCTCTTTTATCGCAACCAACCCATTCTAGATAAGAAGTTAAAGAAAATCATTCGGTTCATGCAATGAACCAAAAATTATTGTCATAGAGAAGAACTAGACTTGGGAATTAGATGATCTCCCAAGAGACAAACTAGAATTGGTGTAAAATGGGTATATAAGACCAAGCTGACTAAAAAAGGATAAATTGAGAAACATAAGGAAAGGTTGGTTTCCAAAGGATTCTCACAACAGTTTGGTGTCGAATATGGTGAAACTGTCACGTCTCCCAAACCCTTTTTATTTTTTATTTTTTTTTATATCATGGGATTCTGTTATTATTTAGTAACATCCAATATACCTCATAGTTACTCCTCCTAAACTTCTTAACTCATCTTCTACAAGCGGTTCATTTTACTCCGAATAAGATTCAACATGTCTCTCTTAAGGTCTATATTCATCATCCGTGTGATGAGTACTACCCATATAACTTAACTCAATATTCTCCGCTTTATGCGTCGATAACAATTATAGTTTTTATACCAAGTCACCTACAATGCAGACTGTTATCCGGGGTTTAAATTCTTTTCAGCACTTACAGACAGCCATGGAATACAAGAATTTCCATGAGGATTTTTGGGTTTGACCTCCCCTCTTCTCAGTTCCTATAGTAGACTCATATATCTATATATTTTACGTTGTATTTCTCAGGTTTTCTGTTCAGGATGATCACTAGGTCCTTAATCAAACTTCCCAGTTTGCCGGCCTGATAACATTTTCAATATGTTAAATTTTCAGCATCGAGGTATAGATGTATGCCTCCTCACATACATCTATCTCTACGCAGTTCATCACCATTGCTCCACTACTTCCCCAGTAGTTCTATGGATGGTAATCAGATGCTCTGTTCATGGTATTTTACACATGCTTAAAATCTTCCCTCACACAAACTTTTATTTCACAATAGATTTTGCAATAGGCTTTTTTCCCCCTTATTTTTCTGTTATAACCATTCAACATGTGTGACACTATGGTACAGATTCAACTGTTCCATGGGAAAACTAGGAAACAGCTCCTCTTGCTTCACTCCAATGGAGGGAGAGAATGTTGAACTGGATAGTTTAGAATCCCTAGTGTTAGATCCTCGTACTTATTTAGGATTCAACTTCTACCTCCATATGTGTACCATTACATTTAATAGAATACTGTAAATTCTAATTTTTACAATTCTTTACATGGTAACACAGCTGAGGGTTGTTGTTCCCTACTTTCTGTTATTGATCACAGTGAATTCTGTGCCATTAATATTGTTAGGATGGATTTAGTTGTTTGGAACTTAATGTTCATGGGTACTGGTTTGTTAACATCTTCTGTTTATACACACTGAAATTAAATACTCCTTTAAAAGATAGCCATCTATATTGGCTGCTCAATTGATCTATCATCTCAAACCTCATTATTACCATGTACTCAGCTCTACCCTCAACCATTTGTCTCTACTGTCAATAGCTGTAGTTGCAATTACATAAGTTACTGAATCATTAATTCCATCTAACAATTGCATAATGCACCATAACATAACAATTCATACATTCTATAATGTACTATAACATCACAATTTCATAAATTGCCTAAAGGACTATAACATCACAGTTTCATAAAACAGGGATATGTTTAACACAGACTTACAGATATCTCCAAATTTATGCATGCACACCTCTACTATGACCAGTCCTCCCAACCTTAGAATCCTCTTTATCTCCCAGGATTCACCCTCGAGCAGAGATCCTCCCCAGAACAGACTAGCCTCAATCTGTTCTGGAGCAGCTTATTTAAGCTGTGCTTTCCCCAAGCCTGTTTCCAATTCTGCGTCCAGAATTTCAGGATGCTTTATTCCTGTTTAGCCTAGGCTTCCCATTATGGGACTCTTTAAAGCTGCTTTAAGCTTTTCCTCAGCTTTTCCAGCCTTTTTCTCACCTCTTCCCAACTACTCCTCTTCATTGGGGAAATTTAGATTTTTCCTCAAAAATCTAAATTAGAAATAATTTCTTTCAAGGATTTTTGAAAGATTTGGGGAAAGTCTTTTTTTCCTTTTCCATCACCTCATGGATTAGGCATAGGATCTCATGTTCTCATCTGGTCATAGTGCATACATAATATTTTATTTATTTTTCATAATTAAATAATTAACCACATCCACACAATAATCATCCACTGGGGTCCACTCCCCTTTGGATTTATGTTCAAATGTCTCATTTGAAAAGCATAGAACCAAAAATTATTGTCATAGAGAAGAACTAGACTTGGGAATTAGATGATCTCCCAAGAGACAAACTAGAATTGGTGTAAAATGGGTATATAAGACCAAGCTGACTAAAAAAGGATAAATTGAGAAACATAAGGAAAGGTTGGTTTCCAAAGGATTCTCACAACAGTTTGGTGTCGAATATGGTGAAACCTTTACTCTAGTAGCAAGGTTAAACACTATAAAAACCATTTTATCCACAACAGATCACAACAAATGGAAAGTCTATCAGCTTGATGTAAATTCAACCTTCCTAAATGGTATATTGCATGAAGAAATTTATGTAGAGGAGCCTCCTGGTTTTGAAGTTCTAGGACAGGAGCATAAGGTATACAGATTGAACAAATCTTTATGTGGCTTGAAAAAAGATTCAAGAGCTTGCTACAGTCGCATCAACACCTATCTCATCAAAAGTGGTTTTTTAGAAGAAACCATGAGCCAAATTTGTATACCAAAACTCATGAAGGTAAAATTCTTATTGTATGAATTTACGTAGATGATCTTATTTATATAATAAATATGATGTTAGAAAACTTCAAAGAAGAAATTGAAATAGAGTTTGATATGACAGATCTAGGGGTCATGAAATACTTCTTAGGCATTGAAATTATACAATATGCTAATGGCATTTTTGTTTTTCATCAGAAACATACTAGTCATATCATCCAAAAGTTCAAAATGACCAATTTCAAACTCGCTGACACACAAATTTCTCAAGGAAGCAAGCCAAGAAAATAAGATGTAGTTCCACCCATTAATCCCATTTTCTATAAAAGTCTAGTTGGTATTTTATCACTATCTCACTGCAATCAGACTTGACATCATGTTTGTAGAAATTTTTGTCCCCAAGTTTATGCAATAACCAAATATTTATGATTGGAAGGTTTCAAAATGGATCTTAAGGTATATTGCAAGGACCACAGAATATGGTTTGTTCTATATACATTGTAAAAATTATTCACTTAAAGGTTATACAAACATCCATTATGTATGGATTCTAGATGATCCAAATAACACCTTCGAGTATGCATTTCATCTTGGAACAAATCTGATTTCATATGCATCCAAGAAACAGTCAATCATTTCAATATATTCCGCAAAGGCAGAATAAGTAGTAACAAATTTAGTAGATTTTCAAGTAGTGTGGTTGAGAATATTATTGAAATATCTATCAAATGTTCAGAAGGTGTCAAATCCTTTTTAGTGTGATAACAATTTAGCCATTTATTTATCAAAAAATCAAGTTCTCCACAAAAACGGCAAGCACATTGACACTCATTTTCATTTCATCCACGATTTTGTTAATGATGGAGACAATATTTTAATTTCAAAGAAAGAAATTAGGCATTATAAGTATCTCTACTTGTGACAGTTGAGATTAGGAGGTGATGTTGAGATATTTATCTCACTGTCTATTAGGTGTCATCACATTTGATTCTCTTGTCTTCTAGGTGACATAGACAGTTCAGTTTTTTGTTCAGTTCCACTCCATCGGTGTCGAGTTCTACTCCGGTCATTTATTGTTGATGTTTCAATGTAATATATTTAGATATTTTGAATATTGAGAAGATAAATCTATGTTCCATGATGTCTCCCCATTATTAGTAAATGGTGATTGTCCATCATTAGTTTCAATTACATTTTACAAAATATGGATTAAAATAAATGTTACATTCTTCCATCGAGAGCTCTTCTTCATCTCATTCTTGGGCTACTATAACCCTTTTGGGATTTTGAGGTAGTATACAACCTTGTGTTGCTAACTACATATATAACACTTAAAATAATTTCAAATCTTACTAAATGGTCTCCCTCATCCCCTACTTCCAAAGGATACCCTATGTTTGAAATATGCCTTAACAATATCAACGGGTTCTTCCTCACTAGTAAGTTTGGGAAAAATTCCTCTTTACCTATTCAAATTATAGCTACCCCATTTAGCTTCCATTTTTCTTCACCTATTAAACCTTTTCTTAATTTGAAATGCACGTTATATGCTTCATCCATGAAATTCATTTTGGGTAGGGAAAAATCATATTGGAGTTGAAACTTGAAGGAATTGATGTAGCTTCTTGTTGCATGTTCATCATCCTCTTGAAATTTAGTCAAGAATTACAACCTCAAAATATCTTCAATAAAAGAAGGTATGTTTAATTCCTTCCTCTTATATTTTGGCACTCGCTAAATATCCTTTGTTGAGATTAATACTCGCTAAATATTTTTGTTGATAATAAGAGGACATAAATTTAAGATTCACATTCTTATCTACATTCTGAAACTCAATTTCCCTCATCTCTCTTGACATTGGGACTTCATTTTTGATGTTGCAATTTTAACCCTTTGTGGATCTATTTTCTCAATTCGTATTTTTCTAATTCTTGAATCCAATCCATGTACAATTCTGAATTTAACTCACCTTTCAATCATGGAATTGAACCTCAACTTCGGTCCCTTGTTGGTTATGTATTCAAGATGCCTCTCCATTCTATAGCTCCAATATGCATTTCCATGGGATGTTGTGCTCGAACCCAGCCCCTCCGAACTTCTAACTCTTCTTCAAAATCCTGCTAAGGAAACCTAAACTGAAGGACCTCTAACTTTTGGCATTCTTCCTATATATTTTCTCTTCACCTGACATTTCTCCTTCCTTGTCTTCCCAAGATTAGATGGAATCCCCTCTAGGGCACTATAGTTTGCTCTGATACCAATCTTTTACAACAACCTCATCCGTTGAACAATCACATAGCTTCTATAATGCAAGTCTGAAATAGTCGTGTGGCCCCCACGACCTCATTTGTTGAAAAATCTGATAACTGGCACAAATTAATTCTGAAACAGTCTTGTGGCACCAAAAAAACTACAAAAAATTTTTTAGCACACTAGAAAGGATTTACAGTAAGGTCCACAAGTAGTCTATTCAAGTGTCTCTCATTAAATAAATAAAATAAATGACATAATATATAATGGTAAGCACATGATCAACCAAGGTTGAGGCTAAGATATGGATCAATAGAGTGAATCAAGCTTCCAACGGATCTCACAATTAACAAAAATTCAAAATTCCAATATATCTCACTAAGTTCAACAATTAACACGAATTTCATAGTCTCTCTAGCTTTGAAGATTAATTGACACAATAGTTACCGAATTTGGTGATTTGATTTGAACATTGTATAATGTTAGAAAAAATAGAGAGATGAACAAAGAGAAGAATTTGACACACAAATCACACACCATATTTTATTGATCATAACAGCTACAAATATATAGGACATAACACATTGACCTCGACACATCTAGATCATGATTCCAACTCATAACATAGGAATCAACAACTTCTAGAATCTAGACTGATGCTTAGGAACTCACAATGATAACTCAAAACAACACAAAGAAGACATGAAAGCATTACTTCCAATACTTACATGAAAGCCATAATGTTTACATGAAAAATATAGAAAATAGGAATTGCAACAATAAATGAATCTTTGTCAAGTTTGTCTAATATGCTCATCACTAACACTCATATCGACTCTGAAATCTCATGGTTTCCTCTGTTTTCTTCACCACACTTTTGAGCTTCCCACTTGATCCATTTAATACATAACTGCTTCAAGCCATCATTGACGTGATTTATTGAAGTGATGCTTCTCAACCTCCCGGAGCGCAACTGGTCAATTTCAATACCAAACCATCATATGGAATTGCCACCATATTTTGAATATATCATTTTCCACTATCTTCATTAGTTATCTAGGATAAAATTCTAGGTACAAAATGTATTCAACAAAAATTCTACAACTTGACCTTGTATAAAATAACATGTACTTATGTTCCTGGATCACGACTAGTCACACCAACTTCACCTTATTAAGAACTACATGTGACTAATTCTCCCAGAGAATGACACGTCACATTAGTCTGTTGAATAATTGACATGTTCTTTGTGGCTCTGCATCAATTTTTTTTTCACACTACACGAATAGGACACTACAACATAATAAAAATTGCACCATAAAAATTTCTACCAACAACAATTTTTTTTATTTTTATTTTTCGAATAAAAATTGAACCCTAAAATAAAAAACAAAAGATCCAAAATTCAATGAATTTTAGGAATTGAAATTCAACTTATGCTCTTTGCCAAAAAAAAGTCATGCGAATAATTTATTTTTATTGAGTTTTTTCCTCTCCTTGGCTGATCATGGATTTGGTCCATTTAAATCACTTCATTGACAGTAAGTTCAACATCTCCATTTTATAAGCAGAGAACAAGCATGACCGTGCTCTCCTCCGCCCTTTCACCTTGTTACTTATGAACTTATGGATTTCACGATCGACAACAACCTTAATAGCAGGAAACTCACCGTCACTACGATTCGTTCATTTTTTAGCAACATATCTTAGTCGAAGAAACTCTAGCCATGAAGGTTTGGTATTTTTAAATCTTTCGATCACCCTCCTTTTTAATTCCTTATATGTCCTCTCAGTCATAATGTATGCAATGCTCTTCTTAATCAAATAAAACATCAAATAATATATAATGTTTCAAAACTTTGAACATTCACGAAACACCAAAGAACCATTGAACTTACACGAATTTTTAAATTTTCAACTCAAGTTTCAACCTTTAACCTTTGCGGTGACTTTATGAACCTTCATGCTTAATTTATGACTTTACTCAATCAACGATATCTGCCACAATGGTGGTGGCTTACATGATATGATAATGATGGTTCTGGCAGGCTTTTGGTTGGATTTCATGACAGAGAAAACAAATCAAAACTTGGATCTAGTCTTATTAAACCTTTGAAAATTCAGTGCTCTGCAATGTGGCAGACACGCGGCAAAAACTCAACTAGTGATGACGTATTTATGGAGATTTATAGAGGCAACAACCTTATGGATATTTGTAGTGGATCCTCTATCTGACAGCAGCAACTGATGTGGATTTATTCTCACACACACCAAAAGCACTTTAATTCCTTTATTCAGACCTCACACCAATTCTACAATGTTCCACGTTTGACAGACTTCTCAAGCTCAACTCAAAACTTTTACCTGAAATACAAACTTATACACATGAAGAGTCACACAATTCTTTAAGACAAACGATACACAATTTATACTCCTACTTATTTACAGAAAATCAATGATTATGGGTCTCACATCTTCCTCCCTTCCCATAAGGAAATCAAGCCAGAACATGCTCTCGTACCATGTTAGAAAAATTAGAGAGATGTGCAGAGAAAACCATTAGACACACAAATCACACACCCTATTTTATTGATCATAACATTTACAAATATATATAACATAAGACAATGACTTCGACACATCTAGATCATGATTCCAACTCATAACATAGGAATGAACAACTTCTAAACTGACGTTTGGGAACTCACAATGACAATTCACAACAACACATGGAAGACATGAAAGCATTACTTCCAATATATAATACAAATAAATTTGATAAGGTTCGTTGAAAAATACATGTTTTTCCATTTATTCATAGAGATCAAACAATTAAGAAGTCATTTGTCTCCTTATAGTGACTATGTCAGTGAAACATACCCTCTTCTCCTTCGCAATCCTTTTTCACCCTTCAATCATTTTCATTCACTTGACTTAGCTAATTAACTGAAGTCCTAGCTTATAGTGAGCCACTAAGGTCAGAAATAAAAGAGAACAAGTGCAAGCTACTTATCATAACACATGCTTTTTAGTTTATTAACACATATTTGTTATTTAGATGGTATATGATGTTAAGAAAAGTATGTGTTGGAACAAAAATAGATAACCCTGTTTTTATGTAGAAGGATTCTAGATAAATAAATTTTGGACAGGTTTAATTAATATACAAGTATATTTATTAAAGAAGGATTTTCAATCATAGATAATCATGTTTTTATGGAGAAGGATTCCAGATAAATAAATTTTGGAAGACTGTTTATAAATATACAAATATATTTATTAAAGAAAGATTAGGAATGCGAATATATATGAATACTATGCTCGAAATTATGAAAAGCTGATCTTCCTGTGATACGACAAAAGCTTACGTTGTTGGGTATGGAAGTGGAAGAATAAAAGAGAGCCCACTGGAAATGGAAGGATCTATGACTGCTGCCAATGGACTTGATGACGAAATCGGTCCCCCTCTGAGCCTAAATATTGAAGCGGAATTCAGTTTGCTGGAGAATACAGTAGCCAAGTTACAACTGGACTTGTCACCTACTCGTACAACTAGCACGGGTTCTCCTCAAGACAAAGAAGCCATTAAACATCTCAAGGAGTTGGGTTTAGAAAGGTAAGTTTCTCCGAGAAGCCATTGCACTCAGTCTTTGAAAATATATCCTGTGAAAATATAATCGAAATAGAATCATTCACGGAGTGGGTATTTGAGCAGGGCAAGAAGATTTGGGTGGCCGAATACTTACACATTTACCAAAGCTATGGGAGAGATGCTACTAAAGAACGTGAGGGGAAACCTTCCGGTGGTCATCATCCGACCGACCATTATTGAGAGCACATTGGCAGAGCCCTTCCCTGGCTGGATGGAAGGCACCAGGTCCTCATATTTTTTATGATAACATTTCCTTCACAGTCTCTGAGCACCACTAACTTTTGGCAATGATATTATTACTATCAATTTTATACGCTCATGATAATATGTTTTTTCGCAATGATATTACTAGCAATTGCACCTGTGGTGCAAAGGAACACCGAAAGGAGGCGCTATGTGAATGAGCGTTTAAGAAACACTGCTCGAGAATGACTTTCTTGAATAATTTGATTTGAATTTTAGATATTAAGATGAATCTTATTAGTCTTGACTAATTTTACAAATGCAATTTTTACAAATACGTCCCTGACAATGAGTAGTTTAAAGGCTTTCCCTATGGAACATATATTTTGGAATAGGGCATGTTGAATTATTTCCTTGGTAAAGAAGGCATAGGCACAAAATAGGTTAGGAGAGGATGTTGGTTTGTAGGTATAAAAGGAAAGGAAATAGTAATGTCAAATAACCATATTTGTAAATTAGTTTTTGAAGTATGCTACTTGCAATTGTATATCTTGAATATTCCAAATTTTTTTTTCAACTCATTGCTAATCATGTTTGACATGACACATGCACATGATAGTTTGAAGCGTTTTTTTTTTTTTTGAAATTATTGTTAATCATATTTGAAATGATATATGCACATGACAATTTGAAAAGTAAGTGTGTACAGAAAAAGAAAAACATTGATTGAAGTTGTAAATAGTACCAAGTAAATACTAAATAGTAGAGAGAGTAAGATTGAAATGGCTAGTTTGACTCAAACAATCAGAAAGTAATTTATTTTATTTAAGAAAGAGTGAAGCAAATGTACTAAATGTCTTTGCAAAAATCACATTAGAATAGATTAGGTTGACACGTGTTTATTTATTTATTTATTAATATTTATTTTATTTTATTTCTATTTATTTATTTATTTTATTCTTATTTTTGTAATTAAGAAATTTTTTTATGTATTTTATTTTTAATTTTAATTTTATCTTTATTTTATTTTATTTCTATTTATTTATTCTTTTTTTTTCTTCTTTTTTTAATTTTTTATTTTTATTTTTTATTTTTTTATTTTTTTTTTATCATAGCATGTAATCATTAAAAATAAAATAAATATATAAATTCAAACTTTAAATATTATTTAATTACTTTTAATATTTAATTTATTCGATGATAATAAAAACAAATGAATATCCTTTGAATAATGCACCGAGGCTATCTCCCTCTTTTATAAAGCGCTCGAATATTAATAGAAATCCTCCCCTTGTAAAATGTATTAAAAGGTAATATCCTCTCATTATATTTTGATGTTCGAACTTCTTAGACCATAACCCCAAGCAATAACAAGTATACGCCCTCTTGAAAGGCTCACAACAGACTTTAGTTTAATAAGCATTGACCAAACCTTAGAGTTGAAAGGAGACCTCCCAATCATATAAGGGGGGCAAAAGATGTAGATTTTAAGTTAATTCTTGAGTTAATTCCTTGAGTGTGGAAAATAGATTGGGGACGACACGACAGCAGCACGGACGCGGAGGAGCTGACGCGCGCAGGAAGGAGATGAAACCATAACAAGAACGGTACAAGTCATCAGACCATATCTCAAAACATATTTTTCAAATAGTTAATTTGAATTTTAAATATTTATATTTATTTTAATAAAAATATTAATTTTTAATTTAATATTATTAAGTTGTAATTTATGTAATTTGTTTTTTATTTCATTTTATTTATATATTTATTAATATTTGTTTTATTTTGTGTCTATTTATGTATTTATCTATTTTATTCTTATTTTTGTAATTAAGAATTTTTTTTATCTATTTTATTTTTAATTTTAATTTTATCTTTATTTTATTTTATTTCTATTTATTTATTTATTATTATTATTATTATTTTATTTCTCTTTTTTTTCTTTTTTTTTGGTTTTGAAATATTTTCTTATCATAACATGTAATTATTAAAAATAAAATAAATATATAAATTTAGATTTTATATATTATTTAATGACTTTTAACAATCCCCTTGACTATCCAAGCGTTAACAAAAAATGCACAGGAATAAAATTCTTGCACTTTTGAATGGTCGAGATGAGCGCTATAAAGATTGAAGGTCCATGTTGGATTGCGAGGCCCCTTGCCCATTTAAATTTTAATGAAGGGAGGGGTCCGCAACCCCGTCTCTACAACCACGTGGCAACGTTTGGAAAATTGTGGCACCCCGCACGTAAAAACAATTTACAGCTATGAACCCCTCCCGCAATCCAGTTGTGGTTTTTTTGGGAAACGCCCTTCGGTTTTCTCTACGAAGCCTGCCGGAAAGAATTCCGCAATGTCGTCATGGCCGGGAGGAGGTTGGATGACCCAACAAGAAATGTTGTTGGCTGCTCTGAATTCCCAAGGCCAATTCATGGATTCGCTGCGGCTTTATGACTGTGACGCTGCTGAAGGAAATGTATACGACGGATGAGGGGGCTCCCTGTCCAGGCATTCCTGCACCTTGTCCGTCGCCTTCCACGGATCTGCGCCCAATCGCGCATCTTGGGGATTACGGCCGTCGAGAAAAGTGGAGGGAATTCAAGGGCTTATGCTGCTAAATGGCACTCCCAATCTTGATCTCATTAGCTCGATCATCTCGGCTTCCAGTTCATAAAAGATATTCGCGAGAACGCACGACACATCACCGAGATGCTTATTAATGATGCATTTCCTCAGAGACCTCTTCTACTGTTGTTATGCCTTACCAATTCTTCCATTAATGCTAGTCCGAAACTGTCGAAGCACACCCATTCTCTCAATTATTTTAATATTTTCATTTAAATTAAAGTGAAAAGCTAAAATAGCTCTACAATAAGCTAAAATAGCTCTACAATATCAATGTTCCAACTCAGCTTAACATGTCAACTTGAACGACTTGACATAGGAGAATGCATGACCGATACAGTACATATAAACAGCCTCAAACATGACATGCACTCGTAAATATATATGCTTTTTAAAAATATTAAATTTACAGAGATGAAATATATGCACAAAGATATAAAATATTCAAAATATTTGATAAATAAAAAAACTTTTGGAAAACATAATAAATAGCAATACATCAATCAAACATCGACATAAACATAACTGTGAACGGTTTTTGAATTTTTGTGAACTTGAAAATATTTTAAATTTCCCCAATGTTCAACATGCTGCATCATAAGTCGAGGCCTCAAAGGAGAGAGTGACACTGCTCAAAAGGGACAATTTAAATTTCTTTTAAACGTTCATTTTATATATGTAAAAGTTTATATATATGAGAAAGTTGAGTTTATAAAAATCCCGTTCTCAGTCATCAGTAAATAGGATACCACTAACAAATAAAAGATAGTATACCACTAACAAATAAAAGAATAACATTTCCACTAATATATACATATTAAAGTTAATTTTATAACAAGGCCGAGTCTCACCTGCTGCCAGAAAATGGCATACAACTAACAAATAAGAGTATCATTTTCACCAATCCTATAATCAACGAATGATAGTGATAATTGTACACATATTATAATACATATATAGAATATCGAGTAAACCATGATAACTCGATTTTTCCTATAACAATGAATGTGTACTCTTTTTTAAAAAATGTATTTTCAGCTTTCCTTCCCCAAAATTGCATTATAATACATATACATAATATCTAGTAAACCATGATAACTCGATTTTTTCTATAACAATGAATGTGTACTCTTTTCACTTAGGTCTTGATCAAAATCTAATCACTAGCCCATAGGTATACTCCCTTAAGAGTTCAAGGTTGGAATACACTGCAACGATACTCACAGGCATGAAGCTATTACAACAATAATTGTTATAGCTCATCATGTCACTGGCGGGGATTTGAACCTAAGCGGGGAAGATAACAATCATTCTTCCAACCTCCCAAGATACCCAAATTAACTTTAATTTCATAGTACTTAGTATTTAATAGAACTCAATTTTTTTGAGAACATTAATAAAATTTATTTATTGTATTTCTATACACTTTGCGACACACACATACACATATATATATTCTTCTGAAACTTAATATGCAACATTCATAAATAAAATTATTTGACAACTTTGAGGTGAAGGAAATCTCCATATATATGGTTAAAAATAATATATATATATATATATATATATATAGACATTTTAAAATACCTCTTATAATTACAAATTTTCATTTTCTTTTTTTCTTTCCCTTTATCGTTTGAAGATAAAAGAGATCTTAATAAATCTTTGTCTGTGCTTTCCCTATTACAACTATAAGGAAGATATCTCCTAACCCTTTTACAACTTTAAGGAGGAGGAAATCTCTCTCTCTCTCTATATATATAATATTTTATAGATGTGTGGTGTTAAAAATAATAACATTGATTTCCTTAGAGTTGTACTTGTAAATTACAACTCTTTCCTTTTTCCTTTTACCATTTGATCTTCCTCATTTCCTTTTCTATTACAAATATAAGGAGGATGTCTCTCGACACTTTTACAACTCCAAGGTGAAATATATATATATATATTGAAATTGCAAATTATAAATTTATTGAGGATGTCTCCTTACCCTTTACAACTTTAAGGTGGAGGAAATCTCCATATATATAGTTAAAAATAATAACATTGATCCTCTTTATAATTGTAATTGTAATATGGAAGAGAAGAAAAAAAAAATTATAATTGTAATTATAATTTATTATAATTTAATAAAAAATATAAATTCAATTTATATTCTAATTTTAAAATCAATTATATGTTTTCATTCCGAAATGTTAATAAAAATATTTTCTTTTAAAATGGACTGCATATTTTATAACCATAAATATAAATGTAAAAGACAAATAACTTTAACACAGTAATTCAAAAACTATTAATACAAATAAATCCATCTTAACTCTCATTTTAAATATATTACACACTATTTCATTAATGATTCTGACCATACAATGCATTTATGTATGTAGTAATTCCAAAGTCAATTAAATGTATACGTGATAAATGAAAGTCTGGCATGTATCTTTATATAAAACAAAGGTGTGCTTCACTCAAAATGCACAATTCATGGCTATTGAATTCTTATATGGATGAATGAGTACAAATCAATTATGGCTAGTGAATTCTTATAAATACAGTGCAGTTAATCAAGTATGGTTGGATAAAACTCAACCAATACAATTTATGAATGGTGTTTGTAATGCTATTTATCTGTCACTGCCAGCACAGTTTTTCAGACCTCCCACTCAACAATTCATGGCTATTGAATTCTTATATGGATGAATGAGTACACATCAATTCATGGCTAGTGAATTCTTATAAATACAGTGCAGTTAATCAAGTATTGTTTGATAAAACTCAACCAATACAATTGATGAATGGAGTTTGTAATGCTATTTATCTGTCACTGCCAGCACAATTTTTCAGACCTCCCACTCAATTTACTCAACCCAAGACAATTGATGAGTGGACTTTGTAAGGCTGTTCATCTGTCACTGCCAGCCCAGTTCTTCAAACCTCCCACTCAATTTACAAAAAAATGCACTGACTGTTGATGTAGTGACATCTGCTTTTGCAGTCCTTGCAGATAATAATAAGTGGCTACACTATAATCTCATCTCTTGTTGCCTTCTAAATTTTTTCACCTCCAACCTAAATGCTGGTAACGTAGTTATAGTGAAAAAAATACATCAGCATGAGGTCAGAGACCCAAAGTTTCATCATAGGAAAAACTACCCATTGATTGATACTAACTGTGCAATTAACCAGAGTAATTGTAGATATTAACTGAGCAATTAACCAGAGTAATTGTAGATATTGATGGCTTGAAAATATACCTGCTGCTTTGCTTTGATGCAATTAGGTATGATTTGTGTGCTGCTCCTCCTACACCAGCCATTTTTGTGGGGGTGTCTTATAATATTTGGAAAACAACAGCTGATCACAAAATCCTTTAGTAGCTGCCATGACAAACACAAGATTCTTCAGTAGCTGCCATGACAGACACATTCATTCTTAGTCCAATCTATTGCATTTTAATCTTATTACAAAAATGCAATACACTAAATCTATCTGTTACGCATTCTGTGAGACCATGAAGGGCAAAAAAGGAAGTTACACAGTGATAGTCTAATAGAAAAATATTAAACCAGCAATGTTGATGCATGTCTAACATATATGTTTCTGAGACTACAAATCTGTAAGAGCTGAAGAGTGGAGCTTAAGAAAGTGGGATTTTTGGATTCTGTATGGTCTCTGCTTTGTCTTTTTTTACTCGTAATGTTATTTCTCTTCTCCATTGTGTCTGTCAGCATTGATTTACTGCATGGTTTATTACAAACTGTCAGATTCAATAACAATTCCTAGAGTGAAAGAGTGAGACAGACTTAAAATATTATATACATCACAATGTAGCCAACTAAAGTACATTTGCTGTTAATCACAATGAAAAATCAATACTAGAAAAGCCAAAAAAAAAAGTCTAAGCATGTTTGTTGATGAATGCAAATCACATCGAATATCAGATAAAATGGATAGAAAAACAGTCCAAGCCATCATGGACAACAAATGCATTTGCAGATACACTAGCACATATTCATCTTTAACCTGGGATCTCCCATGCACTCTGAGGTATCAAATTCTTCAAGCTACAAATCTCAATACATTCACAACTGCTTAAAGACTAACAAAAAAGTTTCCATGCTTGAGAGAAAAAATCATTAAATTTAACCACAACAGGGAAGCTATGATATCTCCAATCTAGAGACTGAAAAAGAAAACCTACCACACAGAAAATTTGCACCTTGGCACCCTTTCTCTTCTTGTAATGCTTTTGATGACATCCCTTACATTTCAATCTGTCCATGCTCTCCAAAAGGGGCTCATTTTCTTCAAAACCATCTTTAAAATGTCTCTGTCTGCTACTTGGCCATTTATTTTTGGCCGAAGTAGCATCGATGCTGCAAGGGCTGTAAGGCACCTCGTCCTTGCTAGAGCTACTTCCCTGCAGGCCTAAAGAATAAAAGTGCTTGTATGAACTATTTGATAATTTGGATTGGAAAGGAATTGAAAATCCAGATCCTTGATCAAGAGATACTCTGCTTGATACTTGTTGAGACCAGGCATGATCAATAACATTATGATCTCTATATTCCTCTTCATCTTTCACAGAACTCTGACTTGATTTTATTTGGGCTTTCCTTGCCTTGTCCGAGTTTCCAAATTCTATATCTGATACAGGAGAATCCAAATCAGTTCTCACTACAGATGAAGCTCTTTTTGGTAGATTCATGGACTTTGCAGGTTCTCCGAAGGACCTGACGCAAGACGGAGGCGAAGTCGCACGGAGACAGAGGCGAAGGACTTAATGCGCGCGGGACGGAGATGACAGCAGGAGGGTGGAGCAACCGCTTCCATCTATAGTTCTAGTGTCTACCCTATTTTGTATTTTACATTCACATTCCCACCTATAGTATTAGGGATTCAATAACTATGTGATATATTTTGATTTTGAAGACAGCAAATGACTTAAGGAGAAAACTTCAATTTTGCCTTTGGCTTCACCTTTTGCTTTTGAAATTGATTTTTCTTTAAACTTGTCTACAGAAGTACTCGAGTTTTGGGAGAAATGAAGTTGGAACATTAGGGTTTTGAGCAATGTAAAACTTAATAGATGAACAACAATGACTAAAAGAGAACACAATTATTATAATCAAAACACAAATATGCATGGCAAATTTCTATTTTGCAAGCGAGAAATTAAAGTTAGGTGTTTGGCATTGTAATTTAGCATCATGCAACTTTTAACTATTTTATACCAAGAGGTATAATATCCCCATTTTGTGAAGCTAAAATTCTCAAACCAACTGAAAGTAAATTATGAGGGTCTTTTACAATACATACCTCAGAATAAAATCCAATTGAAAATTTGCTTTGATGCTGAGGAAATGATTTCCATGAGGGTTGGATCAAACCAAAATTTTAGAAGACTTTTTTACCCTCATAATATGCAAGATTCGCAACCTTAAGGAATGCCCACGCTGTTTTCTTCTTCACTGGCAATATAGTTGTATTTTAAATCTCAGAATCCTCTGATATTACAGTGACAGCAAAACAGTACATGTACAAATCTAACCACCTTGCGATATTTGTTGAAGTGCTGAATCACAAATAACTCCAATGAAAATCTATAGTATAAACATGTCACGTCACTACAACATAAATCTGTGAAACAGTTTCTTTTAGACAGCTGATGGAGTCCAAATGAGAAACAAATAGGTACTAGGTAATCCACATAAAACTATAATAAAACTTGTGAATTTTTGAATTGTAAAACAGAACGCCCATCAGACTGGAAGAAACATAAATGAAAATTTTCATAGTGGTGATAATCTGCCTCACTGCCCTTCACCATGTATACTAGGAGAAGTTTCAGACATAACAAATGAAAGTTCAAATATGTTAACTTCAAAAAATCCAACAAGAATAAATCTGCATTTACTGTGATATGATCAAAACGTTTAAGTCAAAATTTATGGTGCAAATGCTGAAAACGTGGCTTAAAACTATTTTTCTATCGAATCTGATCTCATTGCATGTGTCACAGGATTCAACTATGAAATTTTTACTGCTAAACTCGATTCCATGATTAGCCAAGAGAAGTGAACTGCCTCAGCATGACGTTAACATTAACAGAAACTAATGGCTCTCGTATGTCGGAAAGGAGAAAATTCCCCTCGCTATGCTGATAGCTCAATGAATACGGCAAAGGCACAGAGAAGCGAGTCAAATAAACCAACACACAGCACCATTTGAGACAGCATAAGAGACTTTGGCCTTGCGAAAATAGTTGAGTTCACACCAACGTCTGGCCCCATAACCAATATCCGCGACTTGAAGAAGAGCTAGTTTCTTCTTCAAAACATCCATAACAGAAGAAAAATATGCTTTTACTGGAAAAGGAGGGTTTGCATATTCGCATTTCATGTTAGGAATTGCTTTTGAGTGATAGTCAATCTTGGATTGTGTAAACTTCAGCCCATGAGCAGTACTGACAACAACCGTCCTGTCATTCAGCCCAATAATACCCTTACTTCTGAGCTTTGTCAATGTTGCAAGAGCCACTCCAGTGTGAGGGCATATAAACATACCTTTCAGGTCTGCCAGAGCTGCAGCATCCATCAACTCCTCCTCGGTAGCCTCCTCGACTATTCCATCTGAATTCCTCAGTGCATAAACAGCTCGATCGATTAACATGGGATCACCAATCTGTATCGCCGAGGCAAAGGTGGAATTGGCAGTCACAGGATTAAATTCATTCCAGGCGGACTTATAGTACAAATACAGAGGATTGGCGTTGGCAGCCTGTGCACAGACAAGGCGAGGAATATCATTCACCAGGCCCAACTCCTTGCACATCTGGAACCCCTTATAAAAGGCATAGATATTTCCCAAGTTCCCGCCGGGCACAATGATCCAATCTGGCACCTCCCAATCAAACTGCTGCAGGATCTCGATTGATGCGGTCTTCTGCCCCTCCAACCGCAGACTATTGAGCGAATTCACGAGATAGATCGGCAACTCTGCAGTCGCCTCCCGGATCAGCCTCATACACCCATCGAAATCAGTATCGAGACTGAGCACCAACACACCATTGGAAATCGGCTGCACTAACTGTGCAATCGAGATGCGATTTGAAGGTAGAAAGACAATTGCAGGTATCCCTGCAGCAGCACAATATGCTGATAGCGCAGCCAAAGTATCGCCAGTCGAAGCACAACCCACACCAGCAATGGGCTTATTCATCTTTCTGAGCCTATTATCCTGACTAACGAGCACAGTCATCCCCAGATCCTTAAAACTCCCTGTGTGACTAATCCCACAGTGTTTCACCCACAGATCATTCATGCCCAATATCTCTTTCCCATACCTATCCGCCCAGAACAGATTAGAATTCCCCTCAAATGCACTAACAATGCGATCGTTGTCTATTTCAAGCAGAACCCATTCTTTTTTACTCCAAACACCTGACCCATAAGGCCAGGTGTTCTTTCCTACTCTAGAATCAAAGAGGCCTCTCCAGTATTTGCCATCATACCTTTTTAAAGCATCCATGTCGTGCTGAACGTCCAGCAGGGCCCCGGATCGACTCCTATACACGATTTCGTCAAGCGAATACTCTTCATCCATCTTGGAGCCTGAACAGAAGGGTACATATTTCGCAGAGAAACCCTGGCTCACACCGGTGCCTAGAACCCTAGATTCTTCCCTGATATTCTGGTCACTATGCCTCCTCTTACCGCTTGTGCCATTGCTTTCACGGGGTGCTGACTTGGCTTCTGGCTCAAGGTCTGATGCGACCGCTTGTGGTTCGGCGCGCACACAACCAGGGTTTATGAGGTTAAACGTTGTGATTTTCGAGTCTGGGCTTTCTCCCGGGTTTCGAACGCTGGACCTTTATTCTGCGCATTAAATCATGAGGATTTGTGAGAAAGGATTGTGAAGTATCGGCATTTAAATTACTCACAGTCAAGACGCCATGCAAACATACACACCATATGACTGACTCTTTAAACAGAAAGAAAAAAAGGAATCCCTGAACAACGCGAAGAGTGAGAGCAGAAACCTCGTAAATGTCTCTTGCCGCTGTAGCTGAACCTGAACCGTTGGAAGCTGAACCGTTGGAATCTGGAAAGAACGGCTGGAATCTGAATGAGAAACGCAGAAGCATTTGAAGTGCATGTGAGGCAGCTTATGCCACTGCATACTGTTGCTATTGACCTTGCCCAGAACCAGTAGGCCTGCGGGGATCTCCATTTCCACCAAGTTGATGTCGAGCCCACACTGTTTTGCGCCCTTCTTGAAGACGCTCCCAGGACTGCCGCCGTGGAGTTTTCAGACTGCGAGCTGGTCAAAATGTGCGCTGGTAAGAGGAGGAGATGCGAAATGTCAGTTTTTTACTGGCTGGAAGGACGATGAGAAAGCCCTCTCATTGGCTCCAGCGAACAGTACATTCAGCCAAAGCCAGCAAAGGGAACGCCGTTCGGCGTAATTAGTGTGCATGTCATATGCTCATCACTATATGCTTTTTTGGGAATGTGATGCAGAACTATGGACACTTTTATAGTAGGATACGGAAAGGGACGAATCTCTTGCTTCTTGGCCGATCCAGAGCTCATCCTCGACGTGGTTAGTACTTCTAACACTAATATTTTTGTGGTTGTCCATGAGTCTAGAATTAGATTGATGTCAAGATTATTGAATATTTAGAGAATTAAGTTACTTAGATCGGTTTTTAGATTTGATTTCTTATTTTATTTTGACTATTAATCACACTAGTTGGTTCGAAAAACGTTGATAAAACATGCTCATATATGATTATTACCTAAAAATTTTACATACATTTTTATGAATCACAGAAATCAAATTTCAAAAAAGAATCAAGTTATTTTAGCTGTAAATTATCTTAAATATTTCAGCCTTTTAATTTTTATAAGTGTTGTATTTGATTTTTTATTTTTTGATTGTTATAATTAAATATACTTTTTATTGCTAATGTAAAAATAATAATAGAATATCTCTTTTTCATTTGAAACAAAATACTTATACAAAAATGTGTGTTTATTTTAAAATGAGTTTTTTATAGTTTTTATTTAATTATTAGTAATTATTAAGTAGATGGTAGATGTAAGTTAAACATTTTAACTTGGTAAAAGAAAACAAAAATAAAAATAACAAAATAAAAAGATCCTTATAAAAATAAAATAAAATAAAAATAAAAATAAAAATGGATCATGATATTTATGTGGAATGCACCTTATTTAAAGGTGGAAATTAAACCAACCTACATATATCTAATTCCACATCTACCAAGTTCCGAGAGGGATTAAATCCCTTCATATGCAAACCTCTTTTAGAATGAAAAGAGATTTGATTCCCTTCGTGTTTGAGTTAAGATGGATATACGATGGTAGTATTTATAGAACAAGGCTTAAGATTTATCTCCAATTTATTATGTTATTTTAATTAATTTATCACAAATTAATTAATTAAAAAAAGTGTCATATCAACCCATGTCTTATTGAGATGTAATATTGAAAATGTTATTACCAACCAATTGTATTGTAACAAGGATTTAAAAATTCAAAATTTGTAATCAGAATATTCATTACACTTTTAAAATATATATAGTTATTAATAAATCATAATTTAAAATAAAATTATAATTAGATTAAATTCTATGAATTTTTTAAATTTATAAAATAAATATTTTAATGTTTAAGTGATAATTATATATCTAACCGTATGTATAATAAATATATTATTTAAAAAAAAAACAAATTTAAGATAAACATTCTTCTCATCTACCCAAATAAAATAATAATACTCTTGTTTTAAACTTTAAACAATTTCAATATAATAAGATTGTTTGAATTAACAGCTCACTAAACTATTTGATCACTACTCGTATGGAATTGCTTATTTCTGTTTTACTTTTCATTATCTCTCTATATAAAATTATTATCAACACACAAAACTATTTCAAAACTACCCGCATGGAATTGCTTATTTCTTACACCTCTTTCTCTATATAATTATTATCATTATCAATGAAGGATACCGACCTCATATCGCGCTGTAAAATGCACCTCTCCTGTAAAAATAAACGGTATTTAAGGTCTATTTGTAAAACCTTTTAATGTTTGTTGATATTATTTGTTTGGAGATGAACAGATTCCAGCAGATATGGTGGTAAACCAGATGATAGCAGCTATGGCGACACATTCTTACGAGAATGATATGCTTATTTATCACGTTGGATCGTCTGTGGAAAATCCATTGCCTTGCTCCCTTGTAAAGGATGAGGCATATAATTATTTTTCAAGGAATCCTTGTGTAGGCAACGATGGAAAACTAATTCACGTAAAAGAGCTCTTCTTTCTGAATAGCATGAGCAGCTTTCGCCTGTACATGTTACAACGCTACAAAATACCTCTTCAGGCAAGCTAATACTCCACTCCACTATTCCTTATAAACATCATCTTAATTTCAATATTTCGCTTTCAGTATAGTTTTATGGATTAGCACAGTGATATTGGTTGTTGGTTATAAATAGGTGATCGGTATAGTGAACAAAGTCGTCTCCATCTTCACGGCACGTTTTACAGCTCGTTACGACCGCATGGTTCGAAATTACAATTCATCATGTATTTAGCAGAATTGTACGCGCCTTACATCTTCTTTCAGGGAAGGTACTGTTGCTACTTTTTTCATTTCTTTATTTTTTGATTTCTTGCAATAAATTGTTTTTCTCAGTTTTATGTAGATTGCTGATTCTCTAAATATTCAGTAATTATTTGATGGCCCTTGTCCGTCCTATTACTAAATATTCAAAAAATGAACAATCGACATAAACTCAGAGATTTTACCTTTATAATAACATTGTTGATTTCTGTGGCTATATCAGGTTTGACATAACAAATACTAAACGTCTATTGCAAAAGATTTCCGCGGAGGACTTGAAAGCGTTCAACTTCGATGTAAAATGCATCGATTGGGCCGATTACCTGTCAAACGTTCATATTACTGGGGTTGTCAAATATGTGCTTCAGTGAAGCATTGGAAATAACAGTCATAACCTCCTCAACAGCTGAGCCTGGTTCTAGTATATTATATAATTGTAAAGTCTTCAACCAAATAATTGCTCGACCATTTGCTTCATAAACATGATTATTGGAATAAACAGCTACTTTTACTCTCTTAAATTGAGATTGTATTTAAGACCTAGATGGCTTAATTATATAATTATCAAGAAATTTTGCTTCATAAAAATATAAACTAGCAATTGGACCAATATAAACTAGCAATTGGACCAAATGTTGTATAGGAAACGTCTTAAGACAGTGACATATAACACTAATTAATGTTTCTTTAAAAGTTGTTGAAAAACAAAAAAATATCAACAAAATGGAAGGACTAGTTTGAGACATGTATACAAAGGACTATAACAATTTTGTAAATAAATTTTGAATTTCTATGTGAATTAATATCTACTCTTAAATAAAAATGCACATATCTCCAATCTACAAATTGAACCCAAGAATAACATCAACTACACATCTTCTTGAGAAATTTTCTAGTGTTTCTCTTTTGAATGTTGACCACTAATCTCCTCGGTGTCTGTGATGTTCTAGTTTTAATCCAAAATATTCTACTTCAGTAAATCTAGCCCATATCATGTAATTGAAAATAATGTAGAGATCATTTAACAACATTTAAACCATTCTATTTTGAAAATGAAGCAAGTGTTGTCCATAAGAGCTAATGATATGTTTTGTTTGTCACAATGATTCAAAGATCAATTATTATATCTCAATATTGAATTTCTCATTGTTTGTTCTGTATATGAACCCTTTAGAAAAAACATAGGAACATTTAATTTAACACTGTGATCTCACCTACAAATGAAAAAGTGGTAGGAAATCATAAGTAAATTGCCAAGCTTCATGTAGGTATGGACACATGTCATATCTAGTACAAATATGGAAATTTAAATTTGGAAATTTTCTAAAACGACTTGGATATAATATGGCTATCATACAACCAATTTATATAGAGAAATGTGCATTTGGATGCAATAAGGGGAGAAGAAGTTTTTTGGAAAGTCCTTCATGAATTTGGAAATAGAGCCAAAAATATAGTTCTCATTAATATTAGCAAATTTTATTTGTCATTAACAATACTTGTCATTATCAATATGGCTAGCATACAACCAATTTATATAGAGAAATGTGTATTAGCATGCAAGAAGGGGAGAAGAAGTTTTTGGGAATTTCATTCATGAATTTGGAAATAGAGCCAAAAAGATAGTTCTCATTAATATCAGCAAATTTTATTTGTCATTAACAATACTGGTCATTATCAATATCTATTTAGGAAGATCAAACATAGGAAAAACAAATGCCATAATATTATAGATTATACTAGTTCAAACAAGATGGGTAGGAGTAGAATACTAGCCATTGAAAAAAATATTTGTTTCCTGCAACACTAATTGAAATGTAGAAAATAAAAGTTAGTCAATTACTATGCAATGAATGGCATGTTGACCATAAGACAACAAGAAGTAATGATCCTGTGTGGTCTATGTTAGAACTGTAAAAGTAAAACAAATTTAACTAAAATAACTTTATTGCTTAAAGCATGAAAGGGTTCGAAAAATGTGAAAGATTAAGATCTAACCATTTTCTATTTTGAATTCATTTTTAACTTACAACCATTCTTTTCTTTTTTCAAGTATCAATAGCTTGAATATATATTTTTTTTAATCCAAAAAATTAATTTGCTTCCTCCACTCACACTTCCATCTCTCATCCATGTATCTACCATACAATGGATCTTTCTCAGCCATGTATCTACCATACAAAGAAAGAAACGTAATCATCATACCTATATCATTGTGGGTACCCAAGTAAGCTGCATGTAACCTGTAGAACGTAGGGATTAACACCATTATTCTGAAATTAGTTAATGGATTCTATGTGCCATTTTATTGGAAATCTATTCTGATTTAAGGGGGATTATAACATACCAGTGCAGATACCCGCCCCGAGGAGCATCAGGATCTGTCAACCTGATTATGGTTTTATGAAATAATTAATGATATGAATTTCAATTTGAAGAAATACAAGTATACAAATGATTATTACTGAAAGTATTAATTAAATTAAGAGCTAAACTTAGGGGTGCTACTAATTTTTGTTCTATGAAGATTCGTTGTATCTCTAGATAAGGATTATAATAGTTTTCAAACGTAGTAGGACACTATTGCACTTGAACAGGCATTACTTCATCCCCTATGTTCACTTCAAACGTAGTAGGACACTATTGCACCTAACCAGGCATTACTTCATCCCCTATGTTGATTCGTGTATCGAAGTAGAGTAAAGATTCAGAGTAGAGTAGAATGATCTCGAGACATTGAGATGAGGATTGAAATCATGGAGAAGTGTGGGTGCGATAACTCTCCACTCTATCAGCCTCTGTAAAGAAAAAATGGACAAAGCCTCTGAAATCTCAGGAGCGAAAGATCCAAAATGAAAAATAATTAGTGAAAAAATGGACTGGAGTTCATACCAGATTTCTTTGCAAAGGCTAGGATTGTCGAACCCAAGAAGAAAGACTTAAATAACGTGAAGAACTGAGTCAAGGTTATGCTTTTTCAATTTGTTTTCTATGATCGAGATGTAACTAATTCGTTAATAAAGTTGGTTCATTATAACGGTTTATAACGGTTTTTAATTTTATGCAGGCCATTGTTCAATTGTGTAATAATTGATCTAATGGTCAACAATAGTACACAGTGGTAGATAGAAGAGTTTTTTTCAAATAGGAATGCCTTAAGGCTTAAAGATATATAGATCGTTATTGAGATAAACATTTACTTTTACACACTCTCTCAAATTGACAGTGTATTTATTGGCCCAGAATGATGTGGATTAATATTATAATTATATTAATGATTATTTTTATGTCAGAATTGAATTTTAAGAATTTTAATTTAATTTTATATAATTTTTATTTTTGTAAGTCAGAATCAGTATATTAGATCATGAAATAGAGATTACAGGAAAGTGCGAAGGCCCGAGGAGACGTAGCTATGGAGCTACCTGGGCCTGCTCCTATCGAGCTTACATTGGACTGAGAATGATTGGGCTGTGAATAGCCAGACTCTGTTATTGTATTAGCTCTAAGACAAAACTGCAGGTCCACCACGCAGGGTTGCCTGTGACATAAGAAAAGCTGACCAAAAATGTGCTGACGGCTAGGATGGCCATTTACAAGCCGATTACTACTCGAAACCAACATAGACATAGAAACAGACAGAGATATGAACACCGACCAAAAATGACACTAGAAAGACATCATAATCATCATTTAGTGGGAGTGGAAGCTCCAGAGTGTCCAACCGCGCTCGAACTAGCTCCCTCGCCACTTGTCGACTGAGCTCGGGGCTTGAAGCGTCGAATGACAGTGGTCTGCGAGTCGTCTGTCGGAATTTTAATGGAGACGTGGAGGACATGGCGGAGGTATATCTCGAATCGTCGAACGAAAATTTCCAGCTCTTTGCCGTGCATGCAGAGTTCCTTTGTTAATGAGTTGAAGGTAACTTCCATTCTGTCGAGCCGTGCCATGTTCCTCGCTGACGCCATAGAAGTGGCAGCAAATGCTTCTTTGACCGCGGCTCCCTGCATGGCTATCGCCTTCGCCAGCATAGTCTTCATTTGCCAAGCCACTACTTGGGTTTGCAGGAATTGCGTGTGTCGAGTGGAGGGTGTTCCAGGGTCGACTAACCAGTCAACTTCTTCACTAATAGTATTGTCATCGGTCTTAGCCTGAGAGAGTTCCACTTCTTCTTCCAGCACCTCGATCGTTTTCTTGCCCCGTTTTGAGACAGAGGCTTCATAAATATCCTTGGCCCGCTTGAGGGCCTACGAAGCTTTAATGCTGCGTATATTGAAGTTAGCCATAGAGTCTAGGTAGAAGAGAATAGAGAGATCGCCGAGAGACCGAGAGCACAACCTTAACCTTAACTGTGAGCAGAGAGGCCACCTTTCGAAAAGATGAATGAGATTGAGGTAGCAGGTGGTCGTATAAATGGAGAGACGGGAAGTGGGGCGATAAATGCGCCAGGATAGCCATTCAAAGCTATAATGCATAGCAGATCGCCAAGTTATCCTTCCGCCAATGCTGAGGTGATTATGATCAGAGATTTCCGTTCTACGAACGGACCCTTCGCACGCTGGAAACCTCCATTTGATCCACTGAGTGATGCCAATTCCTTTACAATTGTCCTTACTAATTAAGGATCGCTGAACCCAAGAATGTCTAGGTATCCTTACCGGTCTGTGCCGTCTGATGAAAACAATCATAAAATCGTTATTCATGATCTGCTGATGATGGATGAGCTGTCGTCCGTCCTCGCCGATGTACCTGCAATTAAATCTTGCCTTGAGATGGTGTAGCATTGATCCCGAAGCTTTTCAACCGTAAGATCCCGCCAACACGTGTCCAAGGCATCAGTCGGGTTGTCTACCGCAAAGTTAGCGAGGTGGTCCGCGAGGGAATTAACTTTCCTTCTCATAGACTGAGTGATGATACCGCGGAGGGAGGAAAGGTGCTATGAAATGATCTCTGTGACCACTGCTAGTAGCCAGTGTTTCACAGCCCGACTTGGCTTCGTGCCATGCTGAATTTTCTTGATGGTGGTTATGGCTAGTTGGGAGTCGCCTTCCATAATGGCCATACCTTTGCCTAGCCGAATTAAAAGTCACAGCCCTTGTTCTAAGGCTATGAATTCCGCTTCGTTGTTCGTAGTTTCTCCCAGGTTCCTGCACAGGATGTGTATCATTTCGCCCTTCTCGTCTCGCAGGACGCCACCTATGTCGGCCGGGCCTGGATTGCCTTTCGAGGCGCCATCAAAATTAAACTTGCAGTATCCTGGTGGAGGACATTGCCATATTGCAGGGGAAGGAGCCATCCGGAGGGCATTTTCCTTCACAAGGCGCTCTGCCGTATCAGCGAGCCCAAAGATACCTAAAATTCTGTGGCCATTAGGAGATAACGACCCAACCTCCTCTTCTTTACACCAGGTGAGAGTAGTTTCTGTTAAACCTTGCATAATAATGACTTTTAATTCATCGATCTGTCCAATGCTGTGTTTTTGAAAAATACAATTATTTCTTTCTTTCCATACAGTCCAAACTAGGAATCCTGGACTGATCCTCCATAGATTATTTACCATGGTACTATTAGAGTATTTTGACCGCCAGTTGGTTATAGTTTCGTGAATGGAATTCTCCTGTCTATCTGATTGGTGGAAAATACTTTGAAGCCAGTCCCAAAGGTTGCTTGTCCACATACAGTCATTGAATAGATGATTGATGGTTTCCTCCTATTGCCCACACATGGGGCAACGTGAAGGTCCTATGAACCCTCGTTTTACAAGATTTTCCCAGGTTAGGACCTTCCTGCTCTGAAGAAGCCATAGAAAGGTCTTGATTTTGGGCCATAGGTTTCTACCCCAGACATTGTCATACCAGGCTACCTTATCTTCTTCATCCTTGTTTTCCAAATAGTAACGGGCTTCTTTGAGGTTGAAAGATCCTCCGGTGAGCTTGCCACAGCGAAGGATATCCGGTTCTTGCACTGCTCTTATTAGTCTCTGCCGGAGGATGGTGTTGAGGTTATTGAGGAAATGCGTCAAGTGTTCATTAGAGGGGGGGGGGTGGGATTCCAGATCCTCCACTGCTGCACTTCCATGCTGCTAGCCCATTAATGATGAACTTTTAATTTATCATGGCTCTGAAACCATTGCTGCAGAGGTTGTAGATCAGGAGTTTCGATTTTCGGGAGTTGTTTCCAGGCATCCTCCCAAAAAAGAGCATTGTGACCATTCCTGAGCTCCCAAAAACAGTGGTCTTGTATAATACGCCGATTGGCTCGGGCAAGGTTCCATATGGGAGAACCTGCAGGGACGTCAATTATTATTACGAGCTCCTCTTGCTGCCATTGTGCCGCATACTTAGCTTTCCAGAATCGTGCCCATGGGGTATGCGGTTCTGAGAGCCATCTCCACCAGATTTTGGCGCCGCAAGCCTTGTTGGTTGTGCTTGGATCCTGTAACCCTTACCCTTCGAAGCTCCTAGGCTTGCAGAGTTTGTCCCAGGCTGCGAGCGCCCATTTCGGCTTCCTAGAGTTGCGAGACCAGAGAAAGTTCCGTTGGATGTTCCTGATTTTCTGAAGGATGCCCTGAGGAGCTGGAAGGATCCACAACAGGTAATGAGGAATAGCTTGGAGGATGGCCTTAGTCATGATCAGCCGACCAGTCAGGTTGAAGACCTGATTGGTCCAATGATTGCATCTGTCTGCCAGCTTGGTGATAAGCTTCTCCCAGTAACATTTCTACCATGGTTTGTCTGTGAGGGGGATACTCAGGTATTTGGAGGGGAGACTACTTCACTTGAAACCAAGGATAACGGTTAGATGCCTCTGGACCGCTAAATGAGTGTTAAAAAAGAAAACCAAGGATTTCTCGAAGTTAAAATCCATACCCGAAGCTTGACTGAATAGATTTAGAATGTGCTTAAAACCTTTGGCTTCTTTAACAGTGGGGGTTCCATGAAGCATAGTATCATCCACGAACTGTTGATGCGTGGTGGTCAGGAAATTTCTTAAGGGCTGCAGGCCTTTTATAAAATTCTTCTCCTTGGCTGATTTGATGAGTCGGATAAGGCCTTCCATTAGAATGACAAAGAGGAAGGGTGAGATAGGGTCCCCCTGCCTGATGCCCCTTGAAGGGTAAAAAGGTTGAGAGGGGGCTCAATTTTTGAGAGGGTAAATATTCCGAAGGTTGATGAGACATTAAATTTTAACTTTCATTAGCAGATAGTAAGTATAGTCAGTAAAATATGGATGAACTGTTGTATTCAGTGGCTCAATTTCGCTTGGACTATAGTAATATTGTATATTACTATTGCGGCTAGTGTTGTGTTCAATACTGAATTTGCTGGCCATGGACGACTGACTTGTTGACGAGAGGTCAAAGGTTCAAAGGTTTTTCCGTGTTCATTTGTTTTTCACGAAGGTCACGAAGCTTAATGGTATGTTCTTAAGAAAACAAAAAGGTTGTCGTATTTTGTTAAGATGTTTTCTATATGTTTTTTTTCAATAAAACCATAAAGTTTATGTTATGTTTAAAAAAAAAAAAAAAAAAGTTGGTCTTATTTTGTGAAGGAGTTTAGTTTTTACTTTTAATGAGTTAAAAAGGGTTGAAGTTAAAAGGAGTTCTTTTTTTATTAAAAATGATATTTTAAAAAGGTTTCAAACTAAATTAAGTAAATTATAAGAAAAAGATATTTCTTCTTTTTCTTCTTTCTTTTATTTGGTTTCAAATATTTGAGTTAAAGAGGAGCTTCTTTGTTTCAAAAAAAAAATAAAGGATTTTGAAATAAAGTCGGGTAATCGGTGTTGTATTTGTTTTAAAGATTTTATTTTTTAATTTTGAAAATAAAAATTAAAAAGAGATGAATATTTGCATTTGAAGAAATTATATTTTTTGAGTGCCTTGCCACAAATCGTGATTTTGCTTGGCAAAAATTATGATTTTTGATCTTTTAGAATGAACATATTTCTGCAAGCCCAAGAAGATTGATGTAGAGTTTAGCAACCATGAACAATAATCTGATAAATTTCGCTACAAAACTAAGAAAGGAGGAGCATAAAGCTAAATGGTGGATACAAAACTCGGTGAATGACTCTATCTTCGACAAGATAATGGGTGCATCAACAACAAAAGAAGATTGGGATATTTTGAAAGTTGTGTATCAAGGTAATGATATAATGAAGACAATTAAATTGCAGAGATTGAGAGCATAGTTCAAAACCCTAAAGATGAATGACACAGAGAATGTTGATCAATTCATGATTAGAGTCACGGGAATAGTCAATTAGATCAAACTCATTGGTAAAACCATTACAGATCAAAATATTGTTGAAATGGTCCTTCGAAACCTGCCCAACAAATATGACACGATTGTAACAAGCATTCTAGAATCCAAAGATTTTACAACTTTCTCAGTAGAATAGTTGACTGGAGCACTTTTGGCACATGAGACAAGAATCAACTTGGCAGAATATTCCATGGAACAAGATTGCATAAAAAAATTCACTTTTGGAAGAGGAAGAGACAGAGGATATAAAGGCGGCAACAAGCGAGCCATAGGCCAAGCAAAACATCGTCATGCAGCGGAACAATGGAGACCTCCACAAAAAGAAACTCGGAGAAACATAACATAGAGAAAATCTAATGTCCAATGTTATTACTATAAGAAATTTGGGTATTATGAACATGAATGCAGAAAGAAATAGTTAGATCAACAAAGATGCAGTGTCCATCTCTCCAACAACGAAGGAGAATCCTCTAAGACAATGTTTCTTTCTTGCCATTTTCTAAAGAAAGACATAACGAGGACCTTTGGTTGTTTGAAAGTGGTTGTATCAATCATATGACAGGTAAAAAAAATATGCTTTCTTATCTTGATGCTTCCATAACATTAGAAATTACTCTTGGAAATCATTGGTGCATTAAATCCTAAGGAAAAGGTTTTTTCACTGTTCTTACCAAAAAAAATCAAGATAAATGCATACCTAATGTTTATTATGTTCCACATCTAAAGCATAACCTCATTAGTGTAGGTCAATTGATGGAACATGGTTATGATGTAATATTTCAAGGGAACACATGTTATATCTATGTCAAACCTCCCAATAGAATATTGATAGCAAATGCTAAAAAAAAACAAGTATAGGATGTTTCCATTGAATCATATAAGTAGAAATATCTCATAGTATTTAGTCCACAATGTATCAAGGATAGATGAGTCTCAACTATGGCATTCTAGGTATGGCCACATCTCATTGAAGAATTTATTTTTTCTTCAGAAGAATTCTATGGTCATTGATCCCCCTATCATGAATGCAAAAGATTGTAATAGTGAAATTTGTGTTCTAGAAAACAATAAAAGAGATAGCTTTCTCACATATTCCTCTAGAGAAAAAGATCCTTTAGAGCCAGCCCATACAGATATATGTGGCCCAATGCAAACACAGTCCATTCATGGAAGTATTTATTTTCTAACCTTCATTGATGATTATAGCAGGAAGAGATGGGTGTCAATATTTAAATAGCTCAAAGAATAAGAAGAAAAGCAGAGTGAAAAGCCTTTGAAAGTACTAAGATATAGAAAAGGAGAAGAATACAACTCCAATGACATCAAATATTTTTTTCAACAACACAGAATCATCATGGAGAACATAACAATATATACTCCACAACATAATGGAGTAGCAGAAAGGAAAAATCAGTCAATCATGAACATGGCTAGATGTATGCTTTGTGAGAAGAAGTCTTCAAATGACTTTTGGGCTTAAGAAGTTTCGACAACAGTGTATGTTCTCATTAGATCTCCAACAACCAGTCTCCAAGATACAGTACATCACAATATGGGATGTTAAAAAGGTAAATGTATCTCACCTTAATGTTTTATTATAAATAGCATTTGCACATGTTCCCAAAGAACAAAAAAGAAGCTTGATGATAGGAGTGAAAGATGTATTTTCCTAGGTTCTATTGAAGAGTAAAATACCTACAAAATTTACAAACCAGTTACCAAGAAGAATTTTTTTTAAGGAGAGATGTTGATTTTTTAAAAATAAATCTTGGTCTCATCATGTTGATGAAGCTACAAATCAGATTTTTTATCCACCACAGCCACCAATATTACAGGTTCAAGAAGATCCATATCATTCTGAAAATGGTACATATTCAAGTCGTTAATCCACCAGTGATTCAACATCTTCATAACACAATTAGAAGACAAGAACTAGAGAAATATATGAGCAGGAGCATGACTTTGACTAGTATAATATGTTTGGATCTCTTTCATCTCAACCAACCCATTATAGATAAGAAGTTAAAGAAAATCATTAAGTTGATGCAATGAACCAAAAATTATTGTCATAGAGAAGAACCAGACTTGGGAATTAGATGATCTCCTAAGAGAAAAAACTAGAATTGGTGTAAAACGGGTATATAAGACCAAGCTAACTGAAAAAGGATAAATTGAGAAACATAAGGAAAGGTTGGTTTCCAAAGGATTCTCACAACATTTTGGTGTCGACTATGGTGAAACCTTTGCTCTAGTAGCAAGCTTAAACACTGTCAAAACCATTTTATCCACAACAGATCACACCAAATGGAAAGTATATTAGCTGGATGTAAAATCTACCTTCCTAAATGGTATATTGCACGAAGAAATTTATGTAGAGGAGCCTCCTAGTTTTGAAGTTATAGGACAGGAGCATAAGGTATACAGATTGAAGAAATATTTGTGTGGCTTTAAAAAAGCTCCAAGAGCTTGCTACAGTTGCATCAACACCTATCTCATCAAAAGTGGTTTTTGTAGAAGAAACCACGAGCCAAATTTTTATACCAAAACTCATGAAGGTAAAATTCTTATTGTATGAATTTATGTAGATGATCTTATTTATATAGTAAATATGATGTTAGAAAACTTCAAAGAAGAAATGAAAATAGAGTTTGATATGACAGATCTAGGTGTCATGAAATACTTATTAGGCATTGAAATTCTACAATATCCTAATGGAATTTTTGTTGGTCATTAAAAACATACTAGTCATGTCATCCAAAAGTTCAAAATGACCAATTTCAAACCTTCTGACACATAAATTTCTCAAGGAAGCAAGCCAAGAAAAGAAGATGTAGCTCTACCCATTAATCCCACATTATATAAAAGCCTAGTTGATATTTTATTACTATCTCACTACAACTAGACCTGATATCATGTTTGTAGAAAGTTTTGTCTCCAAGTTTATGCAATAACCAAATATTTATGATTTGAAGGTTTCAAAACGGATCTTAAGGTATATTGCAAGGACCATAGAATATGGTTTTTTCTATACACATTCTAAAAATTGTTCACTTTAAGGTTATACAAACATCCATTATGCAGGGAGTCTAGATGATCCAAAAAACACCTTAGAGTATGCATTTCATCTTGGAGCAAATTTGATTTCATACGCATCCAAGAAATAGTCAATCGTTTCAATATATTCTGCAAAGAAAAAATAAGTAGCAACAAATTTAGTAGCTTTTCAAGCAGTGTGGTTGAGAATATTATTGAAATATCTATCAAATGTTCAGAAGGAGTCAAATCTTGTTTACTGTGATAATAATTCAACCATTTCTTTATCAAAAAATCAAGTTCTCCACAAAAAGGGCAACCACATTGACACTCATTTTCATTTCATCCAAGAGCTTGTAAATGATGGAGACGGTACCTGAATTTCAAAGAAAGAAATTAGGCATTGTAATTATCTCTACTTGTGATAGTTGAGATTAGGAGGTGATGTTGAGATATTTATCTCACTGTCTACTGGGTGTCATCACATTTGATTCTCTTTTCTTCTAGTTGACATAGACAGTTCAATTTTTTCTTCAGTTCCACTCCATAGGTGTCGAGTTCTACTCCATTCATTTATTGTTGATGTTTTCAATGTAATATATTTAGATATTTTGAATATTGAGAAGATAAATCTATGTTCCATGATGTCTCCCCATTCTTGTTCAATGGTGATTGTCCATCATTAGTTTCAATTATGTTTTACAAAATATGGATTAAAATAAATGTTACATTCTTCCATCCAGAGCTCTTGTTCATCTCATTCTTGGGCTACTATAACCCTTTTGGGATTTTTAGGTAGTATACAACCTTGTGTTGTTAACTACATATATAACATTTAAAACAAATTTCAAATCTTACTAAATGGTCTCCCTCATCCCCTGCTTCCAAAGGATACCCTATGTTGGAAATATGGCTTAACAATATCAACGGGTTATTCGTCACTAGTAAGTTTGGGAAAAATTCCTCTTTACCTCTTAAAATTATAGCTACCCCATTGAGCTTCCATTTTTCTTCACCTATTCAACCTTTTCTTAATTTGAAATGCACGTGATATGATTCATCCATGAAATTCATTTTGGGTAGGGAAAAATCATATTGGAGTTGAAACTGGAAGGAATTGATGTAGCTTCTTGTTGCATGTTCATCATCCTCTTGCAATTGAGTCAAGAATTACAACCTAAAAATATCTTCAATAAAAGAAGGTATGGTTAATTCCTTCCTCCTATATTTTGGCACTCGCTAAATATCCTTTGTTGAGATTAATACTCACTAAATATTTGTTGTTGATAATAAGAGGACATAAATTTAAGATTCACATTTTTATCCACATTTTGAAATTCAATTTCCCTCATCTCTCTTAACATTGGGACTTCATTTTCAATGTTGCAATTTTAATCCTTTGAGGATCTATTTTCTCAATTCATATTTTTCTAATTCTTGAATCCAATCCATGTACAATTTTGAATTTAACTCACCTTTAAATCATGGAATTCAACCTCAACTTCGTTCCCTTGTTGGTTATGGATTCAAGACGCATCTCCATTCTATAGCTCCAATATGCATTTCCATGGGATATTGTGCTCAAACAGAGCCCCTCCAAACTTCTAACTCTTCTTCAAAATCCTACTAAGGAAACCTAAACTGAATGACCTCTAAATTTTTGCATTCTTCCTATATATTTTCTCTTCACCTGACATTTCTCCTTCCATGTCTTACCAAGTTTAGATGGAATCCCCTTTAGGGCACTAGAGTTTGCTCTGATACCAATCTTTTATAGAAACCTCATCTGTTGAACAATCACATAGCTTCTATAATGCAAGTCTGAAATTGTCGTGTGGCCCCAACGACCTCATCTGTTGAAAAATACGATAACTGGCACAAATTAAGTCTGAAACAGTCTTGTGGTGCCAAAAAAACTACAAAACAATTTTTAGCACACTAGAAAGGATTTACAGGAAGGTCCACAAGTATTCTATTAAAGTGTCTCTCACTAAATAAATCAAAGAAATGATATAATATATACTGGTAAGTACATGATCAACCAAGGTCGAGGCTAAGATATGGATCAATAGAGTGAATCAAGCTTCCAACGGATCTCACAATTAACAAAAAATCAAAATTCCAATATATCTCACTAAGTTCAACAATTAACACGAATTCCACAGTCTCTCTAGATTTGAAATTAATTGACACAATAGTTACCGAATTTGGTGATTTGATTTGAACATTGTATAATGTTAGAAAAAATAGAGAGATGAACAGAGAGATGAATTTGACACACAAATCACACACCATATTTTATTGATCATAACAGTTACAAATATATATGACATAACACATTGACTTCAACACATCTAGATCATGATTCCAACTCATAACATAGGAATCAACAACTTCTAGAATCTAGATTGATGCTTTGGAACTCACAATGATAACTCACAAAAACACAAGGAAGACATGAAAACATTACTTCCAATACCTACATGAAAGCCATAATGCTTACATGACAAATATAGAAAATAGAATTACAACAATAAATGAATCTTTGTGTTTGTCTAATATTCTCATCATGAAATCTCATGGTTTCCTCTATTTTCTTCACCACACTTTCGAGCTTCCCACTTGATCCATTTAATACATAACCGCTTCAAGCCATCATTGACGTGATTTACTGAAGTGATGCTTCTCAACCTTATGGAGCACATCAGGTCAGTTTCGATACCAAACCATCATGTGGAATTGCCACCATATTTTGAATATATCATTTTCCACTATATTCACCAGTTATCTAGGATAATATTCAAGGTACAAAATGTCTTCAACACATAATTCTACAACTTGACCTTGTATAAAATAAAATGTATTGATGCTCCTGGAGCACGATGAGTCACACCAACTTCACCTTATTAAGAACTATATGTGACTAATTCTCCCAGAGCATGACGCGTCACATTAGTCTGTTGAATAATTGACATGTTCTTTGTGGCTCTGCATCAATTTCTACAAACAACAATTTTTTTTTAAATAAAAATTGAACCCTAAAATAAAAAACAAAAGAACGAAAATTCAATGAATTTTAGGAATTGAGATTCAACTTATGCTCTTTGCCAAAAAATCATGCGAATAATTTTTTTTTATTGAGTTTTGTCCTCTCCTTGGTTGATCACGGATTTGGTCCATTTAAATCACTTCATTGACAGTAAGTTCAACATCTCCATTTTATGAGTAGAGAACAAGGATGACTGTTCTCTTCTCCGCACCTTCACCTAGTTATTTACGAACTTATGGATTTCACTATCGACATCAACCTTGATAGCAGGACACTCCCTGTCACTACGATTTGTTCATTTTTTAGCAACATATCTGAGTCGAAGCAGCTCTATGTTGGAATTTTGAGAATTCCAAACAATAGAAATGGAGAGAATAATCTCCCCTCTACAACACAGAGAAATTTAAAAGAAATTTGACAGGAGACAGAGTTTTCTGACTTTTAAAACAACTTCTATTTCTTCAAAAGACTGTTAGAAATCTTCCTCTTAGCACAGAGGGATAACTACAACAGTGACTGCTACAGACACAGTGCACAAAACAAATCTGTTCTTTCAAAACAATGCTCGTTGTCTCATGAAATCCACACTGCTGTGTGTTTCCTTTGTTTCTTTTGCGCTGCTGTGCGAACCAACCAAAACTGCAACAATACAATACATTACACAGGCACACTGGCCTTTTGGCTTTTTATATGCCGCATAAAAAAAACATTACATAAAACCTTTACAGAACAAAACAAAACAAAAATTCAAATGCACGACGTGCGAGTGGGGACCACATCGCAGTCGGCGGATCGGAGATGTCACACAAAAACTTGCGATTGCGATTGAGGACCCGGATGCGATGGCGCATAAAAACTCCAACCTATAATATGGATCGGGTCCGCCACTCCAATCGCAACATATTACAAAAGCGTGCGATCAACCGGAAAGTTCCGATTGCGATTAAGAACCCGGACGCGATGGACTTTATCAACTCCATTGTATAACTCCGTCGGGTCCACCAATTTCAAACTGCAATCGGGCCCAATACTTAAGAGCTTCCGATTGTGATCAAGAACCGGATGCGATTGGCAACTAAACTGTGGCATATAACCGGATCGGGTCCGGACTTTAAACAAGCTTGAGATCAACACAAAGCTACGATTGCGATTGAACAACCGGATGTGATTCCCCATTCAACTGTGGTATATTATATGATCGGGTCCAGCCTTTTGATCGGAACACAGAACAAACGACCTCCGATCGAACCTTGCGATTAAGAACTTGCGATTCCATTGAGTTTCTGCCACGTGGTCAAGTGGACCCACGGGCCTCGGCTGTTGGTGGGGGCGATTTATATAAGGTTTAGTTGTATGTTTTATATACATCCGTTCCATTGCGGAGCTCTACACATCCACAAGACATTTGATTATTGCGATTGCGATTTGCGATTGCGATCGCATCGCATCGCGACTCCTCATCAACAAGACACTGCTTCAAAAATAACTTGCAATTTCGATTTAGAGCTTAAGTGGTGGGAACCACTTGTCCTGCCAAATCAGAAATAAAGGACTTCCGCTTGTTTAATTCAATTTCCATTCATTCTGGTTGTTGGGGGCCTTAAACGCCCGAAATGACTGTCTTTTAATTTACTCTACTCCTCCGTCGATCAGATCTATGAGGATCTTCATTCCTCTGCAAAAATCGACTTCGCCCATCACTAATTCAATTTCTTCTGCTGTTGTGGCTACGGCCCATCACAATCTAAATCTTCCTTATGGATTTCTCCATTATTCTTCTTAAATACAGAGTGCTGTGCACTCAAAATTCTGCTGCTGCTGCCTTGTACTCTTTTTCTTCTTGCCCAAAGGCACGGCAGGTGACTTTAATATTTCAACACTCCCCCTTAAAGTCAGCTGCTGGATTATCAATAATACTCAAACATTTCCTTAAAAATTCAAATGTCTTTTGCCCAATGGTTTAGTTAAAATATCTGCATATTGCTCCTTTGTTTTACAATGCTGTAAAACAATTTCTCCATTGTTCACTAATTCTCTGATATAGTGAAATTTTGTGTCTATGTGCTTTGTTCTTTTATGAAACACATAATTCTTTGACAATGCAATAGCTGAGCTATTGTCACAATAAATCACAGTGCCCTTTACCTGTTCTTGGCACAAACTTCTCAACATCCTTCTCATCCAAACTGCTTGGCATGCTGCTACTGTAGCTGCCACATACTCTGCCTCTGCTGTAGATAATGCTACAATCGGTTGTTTCTTAGAAGCCCATGAAATGGCTCCTGAACCCATATGAAAAACATAACCGGAAGTGCTTTTCCGATCATCTACACTTCCAGCCCAATCACTGTCAGTGTATCCAACTAATTCTAAATTTTCTGAAGCTGTATACAAAATACCAAATCTTTTTGTTCCTTTCACATACCTCAGAATTCTCTTTTCTGCTTGCCAATGTGCTTCCTTTGGCTTCTCCATAAATCTGGAAATTAAACTAAGAGCATGCATAATATCCGGCCTAGTTGCAGTCAAATACATGAGGCTGCCAACTATGCTTTTATAAAAACTTGGATCAAAATCCTTACTGCTGTCATCTTTACTCAACTTCAATCCCATTACTGTGGGAGTAATTGCAGCTTTGCACTCCTGCATGTTAAATCTTTCTAAAACCTGATTCACATACTTTGCTTGAGATATAAAAATCCATTTCTCATTTTGTTCTACTTCTATTCCCAAGAAGTATCTTAATAAACCCATGTCAGTCATTTCAAATTCATCTTTCATGACTGTTTTAAAATTCTCAACAAGGTAATCATCATTACCTGTAAAAATTAAATCATCAACATATAAAACAACAATCAACAGCTTCCCATCTTTTTCTTTGATGTAGAGGGTTGGTTCTCCCTCACACTTTTCAAATCCATTTTACAGTAGATAGGAGTCTATCCTACTGTACCATGCTCTTGGAGCTTGCTTCAGCCCATAAAGAGATTTCTTCAATTTGCAGACCTTATGCTCTTGGCCTTTCTTCTCATATTCGAGAGGCTGTTCCACATATACCTCTTCCATTAAAACACCATTTAAAAATTTAGATTTTACATCCATCTGATATACTTTCCATTTGTTTTGTGCTGTTATGGACAGCACTGCTCTCACTGTCTCCATTCTTGCAACTGGTGCAAAGGTTTCTTCATAGTCAATTCCTTGCTTCTGCTTGTATCCTTTGACAACAAGTCTGGCCTTATGTCTCTCAATCTTTCCTTCAGCATTGCTTTTGGTCTTATAGACCCATTTAACTCCAATAACCTCTTTACCTTCTAGGAGGTCAACTAACTCCCATGTTTTGTTCTTCTCTATGGCATTAATTTCATCATCCATAGCTTCTATCCATTTTCTATCTTTAATTTCTTCGTCAAAAAGAATAGGATCATCAACTTGACAATACAAAGAAAATAAGGAATTCATACCTTCATCTGCTGCTCCTTGCTCATAGATTTCTCTAAGACTTCTGAACTTTGTTCCTCTTTCACTTGGTGTAGCAGTGCTTGATGAAGCACTCAATTCTGCTCCATGTGGTGTGCTCGGTGAACCACTGCCGCTTCTTCTCAAGGGTGTTCTTGCTGCCGCTTGAGGCGTCCCTTGCTGTCCTTGCGCTGCTGGAGGTTGTACAACGGATGTGTTGTTGATCTCAACCACATCTCCCTCATCTTCATCATGAGATAAACAGTTTTTAACATTGACTGTTTTCTCAATGCTTCCATCCCAAGCTTCTTCTTCAATGAATTGTACATCTCTGCTTATCACAAACTTCTTTGTGGATGGGTTATACAATCTATATCCTTTGGAATCTTCACAATATCCAAGGAAAATACACTTCTCCCCCTTACTATCCAACTTCTTTCTCAATTTGTCTAGAATGTGTGCATATGCAACACACCCAAAAACTCTCATGTGGGTGACTCCCTATTTTCTGCCACTCCACGCTTCTTCTGGAACTTTGTTCATCACTGCTTTTGTGGGGCATCTATTCAAAATATATACAGCACAGTTTGCTGCTTCTGCCCAATACTCATTCGGAAAATGCTTTGCCTTCAACATGCTTCTCACCATCTCCATTATGGTTCGATTCTTCTGTTCAGCGACTCCATTCTGTTGCGGCGTGTACCTGGTGGTAAATTTCTTGTGTATGCCGTTCTCTCTGCAAAACCGCAGAAACTCCTTTGATATGTATTCTCCTCCTCTGTCTGTTCTGAGGACTTTAATGTGCAGTCTTCTCTGTTTTTCTACGAGAGCTTTAAAATGGTGAAATTTTTGAAAAACTTCACTCTTATATTTCAGAAAATAAACCCACAATTTTCTTGTGAAATCATTTATAAAGGTCAGCATGTAACTGCTACCTGAAACAGATGCTGTTTGCATCGCCCCACATAAATCTGAGTGGATTATCTCCAAAGGTGCTTTCGCCCTTATGCTTTTCCCTGAAGGAAAATTTTCTCTGTGTTGCTTTCCCAAGATGCAGCCTTCACATAGGCTGTCAATCTTCTCAATCAATGGCAAACCTCTTACCATTCCTTTTCTGTGCAGCAAATTTAATCCTCCGAAATTGAGATGTCCAAATCTCAGGTGCCATAACCAATTTTCTTCCTTTGCTTCCTTCTGAAAGGCTTCTTGTGTTACGGCTGCAATGCTTTTTCCTTTTCCCTTCAAGTCAGTGTTGAGATTGAGAGGAAACATTCTATTGCTGGTCATTTGTATTTCAGCAATAATTTTCTTGCTTGGAGGTATATCTTTTATTGTGCACACATCATCTTTGAAAAATACATTGTAACCTTTGTTTATGAGCTGCCCAACGCTCAAAAGATTACATTTCAGACCTGGAACATAATACACATCAGGAACAAATTTATGCTCACCGTTTCTTGCTCGAATACTAACTCTGCCTTTTCCTTTGACAAAGATCTTAGTATCAGTCCCTGTGGTCACTTCAGATTTAATCTCTTCATCTAGATTAGAAAACATTGCTCTGTTTCCAGTCATATGATTACTATATCCTGAATCTAAGAACCAAACATCATCTTCTCTATCCTGTGCTACATTACAAGCTAACAGCACATTACTTGGGTTCTTTTCTTCTTTTGCTACATTAGCATTCTGCCTATTTTTCATGTCATTTTGCTTCTTTCTACATTCATTGGCATAGTGCCCATATTTCTTGCAATAATGACACTGGACATTGGATTTGTCATACCTTTGTCCATGAGCATGTTGGTGTTCATGTCCACCTTGCTGATGTCCACCTTGTTGGCTGTTACTTTGGCCGTGGCTCTGACTTTGACTGTTTCCCCTTCCGTGTGAATATGAAGGGTTGTTCCTTCCACCTCTATTCTAGCTTCTACCTCTTCCTCTTCCTTTTCTTTGACCTCTTCCTCTTCCTGAAGGCATCTGGGTCTTGAAGGCGTGCTCAAGAGATGAATGTTCATCTCTACTCAATCTCTATTCATGAGTTATAAGCGAGGCATGAAGTTTATCCACTATGAACTGTGAGAGATCTTCGGTCTCTTCTATGGTGGTTACTATAACATCAAACTTTGAGGGTAAGCTCCTCAAAAGTTTCTCCACAATCCTTCTTTCTTCAAGAGTTTCTCCATGGGATCTTATCTGATTTACGATCCCAATCACATGTGTAAAAAATGTGTCCACATTAACTGACTCTTTCATGCAAAGAGTTTCAAAATCTCTTCTCAACAACTGAAGTTTTGCTGTTTTAACTTTCTCCATACCTTGATAGGCTACTTTTAGAGTTTCCCATGCCTCCTTGGATTTCTTAGCTACTGCTATCCTTGGAAACACACTCTCATTCACATCTTGATACAATAAGAAGAGAGCTTTAGCATATTTCTTCCTATTTCTCTTTAATAAGTCCTTCTCTGCTTGAGTTAAGGCATTAAAAGCATGCTCATCAGCTGGTTCAACAAAACCATCTTCTACAAACTCCCATAAGTCTTGTGAAACAAACAGGGATTTCATGGTAATGGCCCAATAATCATAGTTCTTTCCATTAAACTGTGGAAGCTGAACATTTCCAATGTTCATTCTAGTACTTGGTCCAGCCATTGCTCTTAAACTGACCAATGAACTTATACAAGTTGTCTTTCCTTTTCTGAAAGAACAAACTATTTTAAACAGAAAACAACAACTCTGTTTTCTTTGAGAAATACCTGAACTTTTGACTTCTGTTGAGCTTTCACTCTGCTGGAGAAAACGCTGCAACAAGTCTTCTTCTTCTTCAGCTTCTTTGAAACCTTCAAAGAGCCTGAACTAGCTCCGATACCATGTTGGAATTTTGAGAATTCCAAACAATAGAAATGGAGAGAATAATCTCCCCTCTACAACACAGAGAAATTTAAAACAAATTTGACAGGAGACAGAGTTTTTTTACTTTTAAAACAACTTCTATTTATTCAAAATACTATTAGAAATCTTCCTCTTAGCACAGAGGGATAACTACAATAGTGACTGCTACAGACACAGTGCACAGAACAACTCTGTTCTTTCAAAAAAATGCTCTTTGTCTCATGAAATCCACACTGCTGTGTGTTTCTTTCGTTTCTTTCGCGCTGCTGTGCGAACCAACCAAAACTGCAACAATACAATACATTACACAGGCACGCTGGCCTTTTGGCTTTTTATATGCCGCATAAAAAAAACATTACATAAAACCTTTACAGAACAAAACAAAAAAAAAATTCAAATGCACGACGTGCGAGTCGGGACCACATCGCAGTCGACGGATCGGAGATGTCACACAAAAACTTGCGATTGCGATTGAGGAGCCGGATGCGATGGCGCATAAAAAATCCAACCTATAATATGGATCGGGTCCGCCACTCCAATCGCAACATATTACAAAAGCGTGCGATCAACCGGAAATTTTCGATTGCGATTAAGAACCCGGACGCGATGGACTTTATCAACTCCATTGTATAACTCCATCGGGTCCGCCAATTTCAAACTGCAATCGGGCCCAATACTTAAGAGCTTCTGATTGCGATCAAGAACCGGATGCGATTGGCAACTAAACTGTGGCATATAACCGGATTGGGTCTAGACTTTAAACAAAATTGCGATCAACACAAAGCTCCGATTGCAATTGAACAACCGGATGCGATTCCCCATTCAACTGTGGTATATTATATGATCGGGTCCAGCCTTTTGATCGGAACACAGAACAAAGGACCTCCGATTGAACCTTGCGATTAAGAACTTGCGATTCCATTGATTTTCCACCACGTGGTCAAGTGGACCCACAGGCCTCGGCTGTTGGTGGGGGCGATTTATATAAGGTTTGGTTGTATGTTTTATATACAACCGTTCCATTGCGGAACTCTACACATCCACAAGACATTTGATTATTGCGATTGCGATCGCATCGCATCGCGACTCCTCATCAACAAGAAACTTCTTCAAAAATAACTTGCGATTCCGATTTAGAGCTTAAGTGGTGGGAACCACTTGTCCCGCCAAATCAGAAATAAAGGACTTCCGCCTGTTTAATTCAATTTCCATTCATTCTGGTTGTTGGGGGCCTTAAACGCCCGAAATGACTGTCTTTTAATTTACTTTGCTCCTCCGTAGATCAGATCTACGAGGATCTTCATTCCTCTGCAAAAAGCGACTTCGCCCATCACTAATTCAATTTCTTCTGCTGTTGTGGCTGCGGCCCATCACAATCTAAATCTTTCTTACGGATTTCTCCATTATTCTTCTTAAATACATAGTGTTGTGCACTCAAAATTCTGCTGCTGCTGCCTTGTACTCTTTTTCTTCTTGCCCAAAGGCACGACAGGTGACTTTAATATTTCAACACTCTAGCCGTGAAGGTTTGGTATTATTAAATCTTTTGATCACCCTCCTTTTTAATTCCTTATATGTCCTCTCAGTCATAATGTATGAAATGCTCTTCTTAATCAAATAAAACATCAAATAATATATAATGTTTCAAAACTTTGAACATTCACGAAACACCAAAGAACCATTGAACTTCCACGAATTTTTAAATTTTCAACTCAATTTTCAACCTTTGCGGTGACTTTATGAACCTTCATGCTTAATTTATGACTTTACTCAATCAACGATATCTGCCACAATGGTGGTGGCTTACATGATATGATAATGATGGTTTTGGCAGGCTTTAAGTTGGCCTTCATGACAGAGAAAACAAATCAAAACTTGGATCTAGTCTTATTAAACCTTTGAAAATTCAGTGCTCTACAATGTGGCAGACAGGCGGCGAAAAATCAACTAGTGATGATGTATTTATGGAGATTTATAGAGGCGACAACCTTATGGATATTTGTAGTGGATCCTCTATCTGATAGCAACAACTGATGTGGATTTATTCTCACACACACCAAAATCACTTGAATTCCTTTATTCATACCTCACACCAATTATACAATGTTCCACATTTGACAGACTTCTCAAGCTCAACTCAAAACTTTTACTTGAAATACAAACCTATACACATGAAGAGTCACACAATTCTTTCAGACAAACGATACACAATTCATTCTCCTACTTATTTACAGAGAATCAATGATTATGGGTCTCACGTCTTCTTTCCCTTCCCGTAAGAGAATCAAGCCAGAACATGCTCTCATACCATGTTAGAAAAATTAGAGAGATGTGTAGAGAAAACCATTAGACACACAAATCACATACCTTATTTTATTGATCATAACATTTACAAATATATATGACATAAGACAATGACTTCAACACATATATATCATGATTCCAATTCATAATATAGGAATCAACAACTTCTAAACTGAGGCTTCGAAACTCGCAATTACAATTCACAAGAACACATGGAAGAAATGGAAGCATTACCTCTAATATATAATACGAAGAAATTTGATCAGATTCGTTGAAAAATGCATGTTTCGCCGTTTATTCATAGAGATTAAACAATTAAGAGGTCATCTGTCTCCCTATAGTGTGTCTCCCTATAGTGACTACGTCAGTGAAACATACCCTCTTCTCCATCGCAATCCCTTTTCACCCTTCAGTCATTTTCATTCACTTGACTTAGCCAATTAACTAAAGTCCTAGCTTATAGTGAGTCCAAGCTACCTATCATAACACATGTTTTTTAGTTTATTAACACATATATATGATGTTAAGAAAAGTATGTGTTGGAACAAAAATAGATAACCCTGTTTTTATGTAGAGGGATTCTAGATATATAAATTTTGGAGACGGTTTAATTAATATACAAGTATATTTATTAGAGAAGGATTTTGAACCATAGATAATCATGTTTTTATGGAGAAGGATTCCAGATAAATAAATTTTGGAAGACTTTATAAATATGCAAATATATTTATTAAAGAAAGATTTTGAATCACGGTTTTAGATTTTAAAGAAGCATTTTGAATGAAGGTTTTAGATTCAAGTTTAGAAAGGAAGATAGATTGAGGAGAATCAAGGAAAACATTATTTTTATTTTTTTTAGCTGTATTATTACAATGGTTTACTTAAATTAAATCAGGAAGAAAATTAACAAAAACTATTATTATTAGTTAAATAAATTATATATATTTAAATTTTTAAGATATATATGTATAGATTTTTTTTTTTCTGAAATAAAAGTTTTTACTTAGCATTTTTATGATATGATATCTAATTCAAATTCAAATCTTCGTAACTAGTTATAAACCCTATTATCTGCTCTAGAACCATTTTTTTGTTATCTCAAATTAATTAAGAATGCGAATGTATATGATTACTATGCTCAAAATTATTAAGAATGCGAATATATATGAATACCATGCTCAAAATTATGAAAGACTGATCTTCCTGTGATGCGACAAAAGCTTACGTTGTTGGGCATGGAAGTGGAAGAATAAAAGAGAGCCCACTGGAAATGGAAGGATCTATGACTTCTGCCAATGGACTTGATGACGAAATATTGAAGCGGAATTCAATTTGCTGGAGAATACAGTAGCCAAGTTACAAATGGACTCGTCACCTACTCGTACAACTAGCACGGGTTCTCCTCAAGACAAAGAAGCCATTAAACATCTCAAAGAGTTGGGTTTATAAAGGTAAGTTTCTCCCATATATCCTGAATTCATTCTGAAAATATAATCGAAATAGAATCATTCACGCGCTGGGTACTTGAGCAGGGCAAGAAGATTTGGGTGGCCGAATACTTACACATTTACCAAAGCTATGGGAGAGATGCTACTGCAGAACGCGAGGGAAACCTTCCGGTGGTCATTATCCGACCGACCATTATTGAGAGCACATTGGCAGAGCCCTTCCCTGGCTGGATGGAAGGCACCAGGTCCTCATATTTTTTATGATCACATTTCCTTCAGAGTCTCTGAGCACCACTAACTTTTGGCAATGATATTATTAGTATGAACGTTATGCGCTCATGATGATATGTTTTTCGCAATGATATTATTAGTATGCATGTCATACGCTCATCACTATATGCTTTTCGGGAATGTAATGTAGAACTATGGACACTTTTATAGTAGGATACGGAAAGGGACGAATCTCTTGCTTCTTGGCCGATCCAGAGCTCATCCTCGACGTGGTTAGTACTTTACTCCAAACACTAATATTTTTTTGGTTGTCCATAAGTCTAGAATTAGATTGATGTCAAAATTATTGAATATTTAGAGAATTAAGTTATTTAAATTCGTTTTTAGATTTGATTTTTCATTTTATTTTGACTATTAATCATACTAACTAGTTCGAAAAACGTCGACAAAATATGTTCATATGTGATTATTACCTATAAATTTTACATATATTTTTATGAATTACAGAAACCAAATTTCAAAAAAGAATCAAGTTATTTTAGCTGTAAATTATCTTAAATATTCTAGCCTTTTAATTTTTCTAAGTGTTGTATTTGATTTTTTATTTTTGGATTTTTATAATTAAATATATTTTTTATTGCGAAAGTAAAAATAATGATAAGATATTTGTTTTCCATTTGAAATAAAATACTTATCCAAAAATGTGTGTTTATTTTAAAATGAGTTTTTTATAATTTTTATTTAATTATTAGTAACTATTAAGTAGATGGTAGATGTAAGTTAAACATTTTAATTTGATAAAAAAAAAACAAAAATTAAAATAACAAAATAAAAATATCCTTATAAAAATAAAATAAAAATAAAAATGGCTTATGGTATTTATATGAAATGTAGCTTATCTAAAAGAGGAAATTAAACCAATCTACATATATCTAACTCCACATCTACCAAGTTTCGAGAGGGATTAAGTCCCTTCATATGCAAACCTCTTTTAGAGTGAAAAGAGATTTGATTCCCTTGGTGTTTGAGTTAAAATGGATATACGATGGTAGTATTTACAGAGCAAGACTTAAGATTCAACTCCAATTTATTATGTTATTTTAATTAATTTCTCAAATTAATTAATTAAAAAAAGTGTCATATCAACCCATGTCATATTGAGCATGTAACCCATGTCATATTGAACATGTGGTATTGAAAACGTCATTACCAACCAATTGTATCGTAACAAGAACTTAAAAATTCAAAATTTCCATAGTAATCATAATTAAAATAATTTATTACACACTTTTAAAATGTATATCTATATTTATAGTTATTAATAAATAATAATTGAAAATAAAATTATAATTAGATTAAATTTTTTGAATTTTTTAAATTTATAAAATAAATATTTTAATGTTTAAGTGATAATTATATATCTAGCAGTATGTATAATAAATATATTATTAATAAAAAATAAATTTAAGATAAACATTATTCTCGTCTACCCAAATAATAATACACTTGTTTTAAACAATTTCAATATAATAAGATTTTTTGAATTAACAGCTCACTAAACTATTTCGTCACTACTCGTATGGAATTGCTTATTTCTGTTTTACTTTTCATTATCTCTCTATATAAAATTATTATCAACACACAAAACTATTTCAAAACTACTCGCACGGAATTGCTTATTTCTTACACCTCCTTCTCTATATAATTATTATCATTATTAATGAAGGATACCGACCTCATATCCCGCTGTAAAATGTACCTCTCCTCCTGTAAAAATAAACGGTATTTAACGCCTATTTGCAAAACCTTTTAATGTTTGTTGATATTATTTGTTTGGAGATCAACAGATTCCTGCAGATATGGTGGTAAACCAGATGATAGCAGCTATGGCGACACATTCTTACGAGAATGATATGCTTATTTATCACGTTGGATCGTCTGTGGAAAATCCATTGCCTTGCTCCCTTGTAAGGAATGAGGCATATAATTATTTTTCAAGGAATCCTTGTGTAGGCAACGATGGAAAACTAATTCACGTAAAAGAGCTCTTCTTTCTGAATAGCATGAGCAGCTTTCGCCTGTACATGTTACAACGCTACAAAATACCTCTTCAGGCAAGCTAATACTCCACTCCACTATTCCTTATAAACATCATCTGACTTCAATGGATATTATAAATAGTAGTTTTATGGATTAGCACAGTGATATTGGTTGTTGGTTATAAATAGGTGATCGGTATAGTGAACAAAGTCGTCTCCATCTTCACGGCACGTTTTACAGCTCGTTACGACCGCATGGTTCGAAATTACAACTTCATCATGTATTTAGCAGAATTGTACGCGCCTTACATCTTCTTTCAGGGAAGGTACTGTCGCTACTTTTTTCTTTTCTTTATTTTTTGATTTCTTGCAATAAACTGTTTTTCTCAGTTTTATGTAGATTGCTGATTCTCTAAATATTCAGTAATTATTTGATGGCCCTTGTCCGTCCTATTACTAAATATTCAAAAAATGAACAATCGACATAAACTCAGAAACTTTACCTTTATAATAACATTGTTGATTTCTGTGGCTATATCAGGTTTGACATAACAAATACTAAACGCCTATTGCAAAAGATTTCCGCGGAGGACTTGAAAGCGTTCAACTTCGATGTAAAATGCATCGATTGGGCCGATTACCTGTCAAACGTTCATATTCCTGGGATTGTCAAATATTTGCTTAAGTGAAGCATTGGAGATAACAGCCATAACCTCCTCAACAGCTGAGCCTAGTTCTAGTATATTATATGATTGTAAAGTCTTCAACCAAATAATTGCTCGACCATTGGCTTCATAAACATGATTATTGCAATAAACCGCTACATTTAATCTCTTAAATTGAGATTGTAATTAAGACCTAGATGGCTTAATTATATAATTATGAAGAAATCTTGCTTCATAAAAATATAAAAGATTCGTTATTGAGATAAACATTTACTTTTACAGAGTCTCTCAAATTGACAGTGTATTTATTGGCCCAGAATGACGCGGTATAATATTATAATTATATTAATGATTATTTTTATTTCAGAATTGAATTTTAAGAATTTTAATTTGATTTTATATAATTATTAGGTGAATGGTTGAGATTGAATTTCAATAGAATATTTTATATAATATATACAAATTAAATGTTGAGATTTATTTAGATATTAATTATGTATTTTTTGTCTTGTTAATTAAATTCATTAATCAAAAAGATATGTTAAATAAATCAATATTATATAAAATAAGTTAATTAAATTCATTAATAATAAAAATATGTTACATAAACTAATATAATATAAAATAAGTTATAGTTTTCTAAACATGTATATTCATAATTATAATATTATAACAAAATCTATTTATAAATTAATAATATCCATAATAAAATTAAATTCTATCTCCATAATTTAAAATCGCATATTTTTTAAAACCATATATATTTAATTTATACATTAATTATTTTTTATCATTAATAAATTTTAAATAAAAATCTAATTTAATTAAAGCTTATAATTAATAACAAACGCGTCGAACTTATCTGAAGACTCTCATTCTTTTATTCCCGTGACGGTTTCCTTACGTCGTTTTCTAACAAACAGACAATCATAACTTCAATCATAAAGTCAACACAAAACATGACCAGTTCAACCGACTGGGTCCCACGTGAGTCCGGGTTCGGAACATTGAGCTCTTCTCTACCTTTTGTTTACGAAGTAGCCGCGCTTGACACTGTTGCATACTATCGAATTTAAAACTAAAGAAAACCTTAACAAAACGAGAACTTTGTTGTCTGTCAGCACACGACTCCTAGATGATTAAATTTTTGATCGAAATTAAGAAAATCGTGTCCATTCCCTTAATCTTCGATGCCACTTTTTGTTGAAGCTGCTGAGAATCAAATTCATTTGGGGTGGGGTTAATATTCATGTATCATAAATATATATATGTGATTTTGTGTTTATTATGAATTGAAGTTTATTAATATTTATTAACTATTTAATTTATATGGTTGTGCTAGTTATAAAGAAATTATTTTTATATGTTTAAAAATATTTGTTTCATTTCATTTTATTATAATGATGACATTTAATTTATATGGTTGTGTTAGTTATGAAGAAATTACCTTCATATGTCTAAAAATACTTGTTTTATTTCATTTTATTATAATGATGATTGTTGTTTGCTTGATTATGTTGAAAGACATGTCAATTTTGGAATAGTGTTTCCAAAATTTTAATTTAATTATCAATGATTATTAGGTGGACGATATGGATTAAGCTCCACATAATATTATAAAATATCCATAGTAGTACACCCAAATGAAAGGTTGAGACTTAAGCGGAAAGTAATTATGCCCATTTTTTCCCATTAATCAAATTGATTAATTAAAAAAAAGTTCACATGAACAAGTGTCATATAAAGTGACTTACAGTTTTTTGGGCATGTGGTATTGATAAGCCATAGTATGTTCCATGGTATTGAAAAAAAACCCATTTATAAATTAATAATATCAATAGTAAAATGAGAGTAAGTATCCATGATTAAAAATTTTGTTTCGAGTTTTCTTCTAAATTCATATATCTTTAAATTATGTGTTAATTCTTTTTATAATTTTTTTTACAATAATGATAAATATTTTCTATTAACTCTCAACTTAATCACAAAAATATACAGATTTTCCATTAACATTCTACACAAACCATGAGGAGAACAAGCTTTGTAGTGTGAGATTACCTTTTGGAGTTATTTTTCTTAGATTATTGAAATAGTAGTAGCAAGGACTACCTTTGGTGTTATGTAAATTTTATTTCTAAGAGTAACACTCAAACTACGGGGAGAAGAATCATAAACAACATGATGTTGTCAGATATAAGGTTGTCCTAAAATAACACTAAAAACATAAAGTGGGGAAACATCACATAATTCTTCATCTTTGAATGAATTGATGTTGGAGCTCAAAGAAAACTACTCGCTAATATGATTTCTTGTCCATGCTCAACCAACCAATGGTGTATGGTTGGGGGTGTGATATTATAAATAGTTTAAATCTATTTATAAACATGGATGATATAAGGTTGTTTTGGTTCTCATTTTCAATAATGAAATGGGTGGCGTGCAAGGAAAATTTTAGGGGCTAACTTTTCATGTTTTTCCAAAAAAATATATTCGCTAATTTCCATTTTTTCTAAAAATTATTGCCCCAAATTTTATACTACAAAATTGCTTAAAAATCCCCAAAATTTTATATAAAGGCTATATAAAATTATTAGAAATTTGAATTCTTTTAAAAAAAAATTGCCAAACATTTTACAAATTGCATATTTTGTACTACTGAGATTCACCAAAGTTTCTAAAATTTAAAATAAATTTCCATCCTTATAATTTCTCTTGTGGGGTGTCCTTCAGCCACATATATGAATGGAAGAACGGTTCCCTGTCTTCAAGTCCTCTAGCTCTTTTGGTTGGATATTTGTCGTTGCGATGGTAACATTGGGTTCTACATTGATGATCTACTTTCATTTATCCTACTCTGAATTAGAATCAGACCCAAAATCTTTTTCCTTTTCTTTAACCTCTGTATGTAATTAATGTTTGTAGTGAGAATCAGTAGTGTTGTGCCAAGGTTTTTATGGAACTCATACCCATTTTCAGTTTCCTTTTTGGACTTCCCATTACCCTTCTTCATGTGTGACTTGGGTTGTTTTTCTTGAGGTTGAATCTAATTGCTTTTTCCCTTGTTCTATGGGTTTGGGTTTCCTTTTACATGGTTTTTTGTGGAAAATTTGTAGAAATGAACCCTCCCTTATTCCACTGCTTCAATTTCTGCAACAATTTGACAACATATTAATAAAAATCTCCTAATGAGGAGAAGTTCAGGAAACCCATATATGTTTGGATATACCTATGTAGGGCATTTAGATCCTTCAAGACCACGTGTCACTCAAAGTATTTTACAACTAGCTTTGAGTGGAAGGTATAGATATTATTAGTGTACCATGGCATCATCATGTACTGGTGATAATAGTTCATTAGAGAGTATAATTCCTCCTTAAGGGAATCAACAAAAGTGGCCCAATTGGATCCTCCCACGCGCATGAGAGACTCATCTTTTTTGTTTCTCTCCCAATAACCTTCCCACCAATATTTCTCTTGGAAAAAAAATTCAATATTGCGAAGGTGATATTCTCATTGTTAAAAAAATAGACAAAGTAATAGCCCTCTAACATTCTTAACAATTTTTCCAAAGCATATGCTTCCATTTCGCCTTCAAATAAAGGGATATAAAAGTTAACCTATACCTTTAAAGGTATCACACCTTCAAAATTTCTACTTGGCGAATGTTCCTTGGCCACTATTATTACTCGTTGAAGGATTTAGTTGATATTTTCCATTATCTCATTCTTGTATCATTTGAGTGCTTCCTCGAGAAAATACTTGATAGGATCTCCAGCTTCATCATCTCCATTTTCTTCTGCCATCAGAGGCTTCTTGGGTTTCTGAAAACAATTGTTTCCAAGTGAAACTAGCTTGAGACCCATTTCTCTATACATTGAGCTTATCGGGTATATACATTGAGAAATAAGGAGAATATTCTTTTGATAACATTGATTGCGGTTATATAAAGAATTGAATGAAATGTAGGAAAGTAAATGGAACACACATAGAGATATATAAAAAAGGGCACAATAGTATGTTTAATAACAAAATTCTACTAATAAGGGAAATAGAATAATTTTCCATAACAAAAACTGGCTAGAAGGGTGGTAGCTAACTGTAAAAAAAGAGAGAGATGTTGACTATGTCCATTCACCCAAGCTATTACAAAAGGACAAAATAATGTATTTTTAATATAAATAAAGAACTGTATAGGTCCAAAACCATAATCATATAAGGTGAAACACTAAAAATTTTATGTACCCTTAGGTAGTTAGTTTATACATCAACTTCTCAGCGGTGTGACTTTTGCTTAAAAATTTTGTTTGGGCTACAGATAGCTCATTGGAAAGAAATATTCCAAGAATACATCTTTATAATAGGGCTATGGCATGCAATGGCAACCCTTCCCCCAAAAATATCCCAAAAAGTGGAAAACGGCCTCACAATGGCCCTCGAAGTTTGAAATCAAAAAATAATAAAAAAATTACCAAGAAGACAAAAAACTATTGAGGAAATGGAAGCGATCGATAGCCACTGATATCCACATGGATCAATGATGTATAGAATGAAAAATAGAATAGGAAATATTTTAATTCCAAATTTAAAAAATAATAATTATTAGTTAGGGTTTTAAATTTTTTTATTCTTATTAAGATATCATTTTGTAAATTGAAATTGATTAGGTCATAATGAAATGACTTTAAAAGTAACGTTTTTATTGTCTTTTTCATGGAGATGAAAACAATTATTTGAATGAGGATGCAAATTTTATTTTTTTGCATTTGTTGTTCTTTAAGTAGATCCACTTTTAAGGATTTTCTTTAAACTAGTCACATGTAGAATGAAAATTTATATATGTTACTTGAAATGAGAAGTTGTAGGTGTTATTTTTTTATTATAAATTGATTTTTACCATTTTTAAAAGAAATTGTTTATATTTATTTTGACAAAATTCACGATTTTTCATGGTTTTAGTGATGTGGTTGCTTCTGTGACTTCTGTTCTCATTAAACTTGTCATCATCTTTAAGTACTCCTTTGAATGAATTTCCTTTTGCTAGGGGTATCCATTGTTTCCAACAAGGAGTTCCTTTAAGGGTGTTCTAGACTTTACTAAGTACGGGTGTTGCTTGGTGATTTCATTCCACCAAGTAGATAAGTAGATTTATAGCTAGACCAATTTTTGACATACTCTTCCATTTTCTAAAATACTGAAATATTTCAACTTTTCATTTAAAGTTGGTAGCTATTATATCTCATTCTTCAAATCATGATCTACATAAAATGTCATTTATTCATAATATGGCTACATATCTTACTATAATCAAGTGAAATACAAGTGTGTGAAAAGGGACTATGTGACATGGAGGGGCATCCATGGGATTTCACTATAGCCATATTGATCTTGAACATAAAAACGTGGAGATAGAGGATGTGGAAGGTATGGTGAAATACCTTTGGTATAGAATCCATGTTATCAAGTCCATAAGCTTAGATATTAAAAAGGATGTTCCTTAAGTTATTTTATAATGGAGGGACTATCTGACATGGAGGGGAATCCATGGGATTTCATTATATCGATATTGATCTTGAGCATAAAAAAAAAAAGTGGAGTTAGAGGATTTGGAAGCTATGGTGAGAATCCATATTATCAAATCTATAATCTTAGATATTAAAAGGGATTTTATTTAAATTATTTTAGAATGGATATTTCACAAAACTACTATAATACACATCATCTAATATTATTTTGGAATTAGAAGTAAATATTAATGACTAATCTCAAATATGAAAAGAAAGGAGATTTTGATGGGCCATTTCTTCAAAATGATTAAGATAATTTTATTTAGTATGGTGTTATAGAATTGAACTTTATTTGAAAAATGCTAAAAACACTTTTCACATTTTAAATCATTTAAATTATATAATTATATATTTCCAACCTTTAAGTCATTTTGATTATATAATTCAAATGATTATAAATTTATAAAGAAAATTTTAAATTCAAAATTAGCCTATTGAATAATAGGGAACTATATATATTAAAATAAAAAATGAATACTAACATTTGTCTTCAATGATTCAAAATTAACGTATTGAATAGGGAACTGTATATTAAAATAAGTAAATGAATATTAACCAATGTAATAAATAAGTAAATGTGTAGACTTCATAGCTAATCCATAGGATGATTATAGTATATTTGATAAAAGTAAAAAATGAAACAAAATTATGTTATCTAACGTCAAAAGGTTTAGTACGATCGCAGGGGAGAGGCACTCTACCGAACACTATGGATTCCTAGAGTCACGCCACCAAACACTTGTTATGAATAGGTCAGCTTTGCATTGTAATTGATGTTTGTTATGTATGAACATAACAACACTAATATGAAAACCATAATTTTGTACTTTGACTGCGGAAATGGGCCGAATGAGATATTTTGATTGTTTAAATAGGTCATATTTTCGATGTGATCGATGATTTTTGTGGATGAACATAAAAAATGCATATAATTTTTATCTTTTCTAAATTCAGTGAGATATCTTGCTGGGTTGATTGATGCTTAAATCAGCCAATTACGCCCACTTCAATCAGCCTTCATGCTCTTTGAAAACTCGTTCATACATTGTAGCTGTGACTGTATCTTCCGTCTGATATTCTTATTTGGAGTTGTTTGACATTAGTAGAGTACATAGTGATCTATGGCGTCAAACGTTTTAGGTTTTCTTGTTAGCTTAAATAACCATTCTGAATGCGGAATAAATACTTTAAAAGAATTGAAGAAACGAAAACGTTAATGCCCAATAAATCTTATCTCCAACCATTGGTGAATGTCACCCGATCTACTTGATGAATATCACTCGATTTAGCCCAGATTTTTACTTCAATCCAACAAATGCATGTATTTCCATCGTGATGTGTTTACGATGGATTTGGCTCGATCAAATCCAATAGTCTTAAAATTCCTTTTATCAATTTCTCAAATGAAAAAGGCAACCACACACTTCACGGAAAATTTTTGTGGAATAGGTGTGGAATAGGCCAGTAGCACTCCAAAAATTCGTTTCAGAAGTCTGTACATATTAAGTTTGATCAATTTTCTCACGATGCACACTCCAGCGCGAGGAGAAAAAATTTAGAGTAACAATCAAAATGGAGAGATAGTAAGCATAACGATTCTTAATGCGGAATAAATACTTTAAAAGAATCGAAGAAATAAAAACTTTAATGCCCAATAAATATTACCTCCAGCCATTGATGAATGTCACCCGATCTACTTGATGAATATCACTCGATTTACCCCATATTTTTACCTCAATCCAGCGAATGCATGTATTTCCACCGTGATGTGTTTACGATGGCTTTGGCTCGATCAAATCCAATAGTCTTGAAATTACTTTTATCAATTTCTCAAACGAAAAAGGAAACCACACACTTCACGGAAACTTTATGTGGAATAGGCATGGAATAGCCCAGTATTGCTCCAAACATTCGTTTCAGAAGTATGTACATATTAAGTTTGATCAATTTTCTCATGATGCGCAGTCCAGCACGAGGAGAAAAACTTTAGAGTAACAGTCAAAATGGAGAGATAGTAAGCTTTTCAAAACTCCACCCTTGGATTTACAAAACTCTCCCAAAATCTCTCACACAAGCAGAAAGAAAAGAATACAATAAATCTGAAGGGACTTCCAAGCTCTTCTAACTCTAGCTTTATGGTGTAAAATTGAAGGGGATTGAGTTAGTGAGCTTGGGGACCAAATAGAAATATTTATAGCCAAGCTTCCATCAAGCTTCTATTGGCTATGTGTCAAGTGTTCCACAAATCATGGTAGAGAACTGCAGTGGGAGTAATTGATTAACTGCAGTTGATTTCCGTAATTCAAGGAAATTACTGCAGTTGGTTTCCATAAATTAAGGAAATCACTATAGTTGGTTTCCAGAAATAATTACTGCAGTTATTTCCAAAAATAACTAGGAGAGAGAGCATAACATTCTCCCACTTGGTCCATACTTCCAAACTTAATGTCTCGTCTTAAAACCCATTGATAATCTGTATTAAGTAATAGATACATGAATCATGGCGATAAGTCCTCTAATGACGAGCATTATCTTCTATGTATTACTATGTATTTATTTCTATTAAAATTTATGTGGCAACAATTTCTTAATGAATAAACCCTATGTTTATTCTTGGTCCTACACAGATGAATTTTCTCAAATCAAATTAAGGTGCACATAAATATGAGAAGAACATCACAATAATTAAGAATTTCATTAAAAATAAAATTGTTCATACAATGAGAAACTACATAATGGAACTGAGTCCCATATTCATTACATGATCCTTGAATTTAAACAGTGGCATGCCCTTAGTCAAAGGATTAGCGATCATCAACTCAGTGCTAATGTGCTCAATGACCACTTTCTTTTCTTTAAGACGTTCCCTTATAGCTAGATACTTAATGTCGATGTGTTTATTTCGACTCCCAGTTTTTTTGTTCTTAGCCATAAAAATAGCAGCTGAATTGTCGTAATATATTCTTAATGGCTTAGAGATATAATCCATAATTCTAAGCCCAGAAATGAAACTCTTAAGCCATACACCATGTAAAGTAGCTTCAAAACAGGAGGCGAACTCAACTTCCATATTGGAAGTAGCAATCAAGGTCTTCCCGGCACTCCTCCATGATAAAGCTCCACCGGCCATCACAAAAATGTATCCTGATGTTGATTTGCGTGAATCAACACATCCAGCAAAGTCAAAATCTGAGTAGCCAATTACTTCCAAATTGTCCGTCTGTCTATACATAAGCATGTAGTTTTTGGTTCCTTGAAGGTACCTCATTACTTTCTTTGCAGCTCTCTAGTGGTTTAAACCTAGATCACTCTGATATCGTCCCAACATTCCCACAACAAATGCAATGTTAGGTCTTGTGCAAACTTGAGCGTACATTAGGCTTCCGATAGCAGAAGCATATGGAATGTTCTTCATTTGTTCCCTTTCAAAGTCATTCTTCGGGAATTGGTTCAAACTGAACCTATCACCCTTCACAATGCGAGCGACACTTGGTGAACAATCCTTCATCTTGAAATCTCTCTAAAATTTTATTAATATAGGTTTCCTGAGACAGACCCAAGATGCCTTGAAATCTGTCTCTATGGATCTTAATGTCAATGAAATTAGATGCCTCACCCATATCCTTCATATCGAAAAGTTTAGAGAGGAATTGTTTCACCTCATGCAGCAAACCCTTATCATTGGTTGCTAGCAAAATATCATCCACATATAAAACAAGAAAACAGATTTTACTCGCACTGAATTTCAGGTATATACATTCATCCATAATGTTTTCTACAAAACCGAAAGAAGAAATTACATTATGAAATTTTAAATACCATTGGTGGGATGGTTGTTTTAATCCATATAATGATTTCTTGAGCTTGCAAACCAATTTCTCACCATCACTAGAGGAGAATCATTCAGGTTGTTTGATGTAAACCTCCTCCTCTAGATCTCCATTCAGAAATGTCATTTTCACATCCATTTGGTGCAGCTCCAAGTCAAAATGGGCTACTAATGACATAATAACGCACAAGGAATCTTTCTTTGATACAGGAGAGAAAGTCTCGGTGTAATTGATTCCTTCTTTTTGAGTGAACCCCTTTGCAATGAGTCTTTCCTTGTATCTCTCAATGTTGCCCAATGAGTCTTTATTTGTATTAAAGACCCATTTACATCCAATGGCTTTTGCACCATTAGCCAACTCAACAAGATCCCAGACTTCATTACTCTTCATATAATTCATCTCTTCTTTCATGGCATCGTACCATAATTTTGATTCTTTGCATCTCATGGCTTGTGAAAAAGACTCGGGATCATTTTTGACTCCAATGTTGTAGTCAGATTTTTGCAGATACACAACATAATCATCAGGAATTGCTGATCTCTTTGGTCTAGTAGATCTTATTAATGTTGTACCACTATCTTACTGAGAATTATATGGTTCAAATCATTGTTCAAAAATTCTTGGAAATTCTTGAACTATCTGATCTACTGGAATGTCGTCAGCAGCTTGTGGAACTTCAAAAAAAAAAAATTCAACACTAGTTTGTACTTGAGGGGTGCTGTGAACAATAACCAAGCTATCACTTGAGGTGGAAGGTTGATATTCTGAATGATCCTTCTCAGAAACTATGTTCCTGGTTTGATCGCTCCCACTGATCAAGTCATTTTCAAGAAACCTTGCATTTCTTGATTCCACAATCCTAGTGTTGTTAGATGGAAAATAAAATTTGTAACCTTTAGACCTTTTAGCATATCTAATGAAATACCCACTAATGGTCCTTGGGTCCAGCTTCTTCTCTTTTGGATTATATATTCTCACTTCAGATAGGCATCCCCAAACGCGCATATGTTGCAAACTTGGTTTCCAACCTTTCCATAATTCAAAAGGCATTTTAGGAATAACCTTGGTTGGAACTCGGTTTAATATATACACTACCGTCTTAAGTGCTTCAGTCCACAAGGATTTAGGAATATTGGAGCTGCTAAGCATACTCTGCACCATGTCCAATAATGTTCGGTTTCTTCTTTCTTCTACACCATTCTAGTCGGGTGAACCAGGAATGGTGTATTGGGCAACAATCCCATGCTCTTGAAGAAATTTTGCGAATGGCCCAGGTGCTTGTCCATCTTCTGTGTATCTACCATAATATTCTCCACCTCTATCTGATCTCGCGATTTTAATTTTCTTGCCGCATTGTTTCTCTACTTCAGCCTTAAAGATCTTAAAGGCATCTAATGCTTCTCTCTTTTTATGAAGCATGTAGAGATACATATATCGTGAGTAATCATCTATAAAAGAGATGAAGTATCTCTGACCATGTGAGTCCATGTCTGGACTACATATATCAGTATGTATGATCTCTAATATGTTTGAACTCTTATTGGCACATTTCATTGACTTGTTGGTCTACTTTTCCTTTATGCAGTCCACACAAGTCTCAAAATCAGTAAAATCTAGACTATTAAGTACCCCTTCTTTAACTAATCTTTTAATTCTTTCTATGGAGATATGACCTAGTCTTTGGTGCCATAATTTAGAGGAATTTTCATTAATAACACATCTTTTAATGCCAGTGTGAACATGCATTGAATCATAAGTGACATTGTTTTGTAAATTAATGTGGTAAATACCTTTAGACAAAATACCATTCACAACACAATCAGATTTATAAAATAAAGTGAAGGATGTTTCTGAAAAGTTAAAGGAATATCCAAAAGGTACAAGCCTTGAAACTGAAATCAAGTTTCTAGAAAAACTTGGTACATAAAAGGTCTTTTCTAATTATAAAACAAAAACACTACTTAAAGTTAAATAGCATGTTCCTATAGCTTCCACATGCGAGCCCATCTTGTTTCGTGATAAGATGCTTTGCTCACATCCCACTGGATTCTTTAGGTTTTGCAAACCCTACAAGGAATTTGAAAGGTGAATTGTTGATCCAGAATCAATCCACCAGGTGTTAATATTGACATTAACCATATTAGATTCATAACAAACAAACGAGATTCGATTACCTTTGTCCACAAGCCATTTCTGAAATTTTGCGCATTCCTTCTTCATGTGTCCCTTCTTTTTATAGAAGAAACACTTGGAATCCTTCTTGATATTGGCTTGGGGAGGTATTTTACCTTTCCCTTTCCTATTGGCTTGAGATTTTCCCTTTCCTCGCATTGCCAACATTGCACTTTCTCCCATTTCCATCACCAGTCTCTTTTCCTCTTAAACACAAATGGTCATGAGTTCATTAATTGACCATTTATCTTTATGTGTGTTTTATGAGATTTTGAAGGGTCCATATTGGTGTGAAAGGGTGTTCAGGATGTAGTGCACTAGAAAAGACTCTGATATTTCAACCTTGAGTTTCTTCAATTGAGCCACAGTGTCCCTCATTTCATGATGTGTTCACGCACACCTTTCACACTGGTGAGCCTTAGGGATGAGAACTTCATAATTAGGGTGCTTGCTAGTGCCTTGTCTGATGACGAATTGATCATCAATGACTTTCAGCAAGTCTCAGAACATTTCATGATGTTCAACGGAACCACGAATACTAACTCAAGTTTTAGTCTTAATGAACATCACGCTTAGGCAATGAGATCGTTCCCATCATTCATAAAGTGTGATGTCCGCTGCAGTGTTGGCATTATTGAGTGCCGGTGGTTCAGATTTCCTGATAGCATAGTCTATGTCCATCCCCCTAAATGAAGGAGAACTCTCTCCTTCTAGACCTTATAGTTATCTCCCTTAAGTTCAAGGATATTAGTACGAATTTCAGTTAAATTTGCAGATTGTACAACTGCATAAAATCAAAGATCACATGCTTATGTTAAAATTGAGGCCTAAATAAAATTTCATGCTTTACCAATGTAAATCATGCTTAAAATTGAATCTAATGACATAAAAATTGTCTGTGGACTAAATTTTCAATTCAAGCAGATTCAGTTATTCTTTATGATAGAATTTATCAAATTATTTACTTAATTCATAATTCTAAGGGTATATTATGATTATAATTTTATATAAATTCTATCTTAGTTTTAAACTTTATGATAAAACTATTAATTCATAACTCCTGTGGGTAAGTTATGAATATTTTATCCTAATTAATTACATAAATATAACAAAAATTCCTGTGGGATAAAATTTATTATATTTAGTATAATTAATTAGAATTAATGTCTAAATAATCTTTGTGTGATCCTAATCAATAATAATACATAATTTTATTTAATTAGAGATGTTGTGGCTATTCTCTAATCAATAAAAATTATATGGGTCACTCGACATTATTTACATAAAAATTAACTTGATATGAGAATAATGATAATTTCCATAAATAAAACTATAAAATTTATGCATAACATTTAACGATTGGTCTTGTATACTCATCCAAAATAGCATGTTTTAATTAGAACATAAATAATTAATTCATGCAAATTAAATACGAGCATATTTTCCAAATTTCATATAATTAAACTAAATAAATATTATAAGCATAAAAATTTAGCAAAAATTAGACATATTTCCAAATAAATGCTTTAATTCAGAAAATTCTCAAAATATGACATTTTAGCAAAAATATGTCTATAACCACCAAGGCAAAGATAAAAAATGCTCTGATACCAAATGTTATCTTAAATAACGATTCTTAATGCTGAATAAATTCTTTAAAAGAATCGAAGAAATAAAAACTTTAATGCCCAATAAATCTTACCTCCATCCATTAATGAATGTCACCCGATCTACTTGATGAATATCACTCGATTTACCCCATATTTTTACCTCAATCCAGCAAATGCATGTATTTCCACCTTGATGTGTTTACGATGGCTTTAGCTCGATCAAATCCAATAGTCTTGAAATTCCTTTTATCAATTTCTCAAACGAAAAAGACAACCACACACTTCAAGGAAACCTTCTGTGGAATAGGCGTGGAATAGGCCAGTAGTGCTCCAAAAATTCATTTAAGAAGTCTGTACATATTAAGTTTGATCAATTTTCTCACGATGCGCAGTCCAGCGTGAGGAGAAAAACTTTAGAGTAATAGTCAAAACGGAGAGATAGTAAGCTTTAAATTTCTCAATGACAAGAGCATATTAGTAACTGGATCGACCGGTTTCCTTGGCAAAAGTATTTGAGATAGTGTTGTTATTCTTACTTATATTTGGTTTTCACTACGACAATGATGGTAATTGCAGTTTGTTTACTTGGTGCAGTTTTTGTGGAGAAAATCTTGTGTACGGAGCCCGGGATTAGACGCATTTATGTTTTGCTAAGAGCAGAAGATTTGGAATCTTCCAAACTCTGAATTAAAATCGAAGTAAGAAATCACTGAACTATTTGTACTCATCCATGGAATAAATCTATGACTAGTGATATCGTTCAGTAAAGAAATAGTTTCTTGCGCCATGAATGACAGGTTACGGGAGCATTCAAGATTTTGAGGAGTCAACACGGGGAAAACTTTGAAAACTTCGTGTTCGAGAAAGTTGTTCCTGTAGTGGGAAGCCGATAATAACCTTGGAATTGACAACGATAGCACGAGAGAGCATCTCTGGGATATTCTTGATGCCGTTGTAAATAAGGCGGCAAGCACAACGTTTGATGACAGGTTTGTTGAGCTCAAAGCATTTGATGACATGCTTCTTCATTAGTTCATAGCTACTTGTAATTCTTCCCATGATAGGATTTAAGTGCTTAGTGCCTAACATCAAGCAAGCGTAAATATGACGTTTCACTGAATGTCAACACACGACGAGCTGAAAATGTTGTGGAATTTGCCAAACGATGCCGTAAATTTCAGATCCTCCTGCACGTCTCGACCGGTAAGTGGGATTCATCACAGATATGTTTACGATATTAAAAAAAAATGATTTATATGATTTATATCAGATATCCCATATGTTTTTTAATTATAAAACATATTGTTTTGTTAGATAATATTTGTTTTTATTGTAAAATAAATTTTTTTGTTAGTTATTTATGTAGTGTTTATTTCTAATAGAATTTTTAGAATTTTAATTTAATTAGTTATAATTTTTATTTTATGGTAGAAATTTAATTTAGGTTATTCTTAATAATAAACTTAAAAATATAAAATATTTTAGAATATTTTTAATAATATATATATAAAGATTGATATTCATTTTCATTATAATTATATTTTTTTGTGGTTTTAATTAAATTAAATAATAAAAAAGATATCATATGAGCAAATGTGATGTATAATGAGTTATGGTTTTTTGAATATATGGTATTGATAAGAAATGGTATTAATCCATTATACTGTAACAAAGTCTATTTAAAATTAAGAATTTCCTTTATCTATTTTTTTTAAAATGTATAAATGTTTAATTTATATATTATTTTTTTTAATGTATAAATGTTTAATTTATAATTTAGTTATTTTTCATGATTTTTTAATTTTAACATGGGATGTATTATAAGAATTTTTATACTTATTAGGAATTGATTTCTATAGACTTTTACTAGACATTTAATCTACATGGTTGTATAATTTTAATTATTTTGTATTTATCTATAGCAAGATAAATTTTATGCTTTTGTTTTCTTATTATTTCATTACTTAGTTATTAATATCTTCCAAAAATAAATACTCTAACTCTCTATTTTCTTTTGACTATCTATTAGATGACATTAGCTTAGTTATTTATTATTTCTTAAAAAAAATTGTTCTCTACGCTCTCTATTTGCTTTTCACTATCCATTAGATGAGTTTTAACCAATATATTATTAGATGAGTTTTGATATATATATATATATATATATATATATATATATATATATATATATAGTAAATTTGATAGTTCTTCTCTATTTTCCATTAGATTAAAAAAAAAAAAAGTTACAATAATGTTATATGTTGAATGGCCTCAACCCGCTCATAGGGAACTAGGTTTTTTTGGCCACCTCAAAGAGTTAAAGTCTAACCAAAATTGATAATGTTTGAACCTCATATTGTCTTCCTTAATAGGTCTGTTATCTATTACATCCAAAGATTTAATCAGAAAGTAAATGCTATGAGTAATGTACATGTCAAAAAGACAAAATAGGTGCAGAGTCCTTAACAATGGACTTGGGCATATCAAGTTGGTTCATACTCATCTGATGTTAAATTTAAGCCAAGGCGGAAATTCTGGTGATGTTGTAGAGGATGTATTTCCTCGATGTCCTTTCGCATTTCAGCTAACATAGACGACGACTTTCTGATCACCACCTATTTCTTGAAAATTAATAATGGCCTTAGCCAATAAGAATTTCATTGTTGAGTATGTATGAATGGATTGTTTGAATAAAGACATTCTTCCCCTGGTAATACCTAGATTTGTAAAAAACTCCATCCCTTCCTCTAAGATGTCTTCCTCCTCTTTTATTTGATGGTCTCCCTCCCAACCTGAAATAAATGATCGAACAATATATTTTCTATTATCTTGGTAATCTCTTATTTCTTAAACGAAATCGTTCTTTTTTACCCGATGCTCGCTGGAATGCGAAAGATGAAGAAACAATAAAAACTTTAGGTGTTGTAATTTTTTTGATTGATAGAAGTGATTATTTTAATATTAGGAAACAATCATGGCTTTACATCTTATAAAATATAATATTAAAGGTGTGTTTAAGTGTTAGGTCCCTATATTACTAGTATAGTCCCTTATTGTTGTTAGTGTAACCCCCTTATTGTTATTATTGTACCCTTGTAACCCCCATATTGTTATTATTGTTCCCCTAAATTATTATTGTTAGGTCGGCTAGGATTACATTGTGGCCCCATGGACTCCTATATATAGGAAGGAGGTTTTGTAATTTGAATCATCCAAGAATTGTTCGTTCATGTAATGTATTGGAGGTTGCCCCCTCGAAGTGGCTTATTTCTAAGTCGTTGATATCTCTTTTCTTCTCTTTTTGGAGCTAGTTTCACAACATTTGGTATCAAAGCTTTGAGATTCTAGGGTTTTGCTGCTCCAAACAGGTCATCATGGCATTTTCGCTACAAATTTTTTTCTACGAAGGTTCGTAATTTTAAATTTTTATAATGCAAAGCCACAATCCAAAGGAACATTGTCGCAAAATTTCAGAGCTTGGTTCGCAATATTTTCGGAGATATGATCTATGCAAGTTAGGTCATTTTGCAACCTCCTGAATTTAACCTAAATAGGTCATCGTGGTATTTTCGTAATAACGTTTTTTCTATGAAGGTTTAGAAGCTGAAACTTTTAGAGTGCGAAGCCGCAATCCTGCGGAACATTTTTGCAAAATTTCAGATAATGGTTCACAATATTTTCGGAGATATGATCTGTGGAAGTTAGGGCTTTCTAAGGCTTCTGAATTTCATCTCAAAAAGGTGATGATGGGAAAATCTTCGTAGCTCTCTCTCTGAGCATCGAATTAGAATGCTGCAAAAAGTGGCCAAAAAAACACAGACTATAGTTTGTGGTCTATCAATTTTAGAGCCAAAGGAGGAAACAATGACATGTGGCAAGTCGTACAATTTCGCTCTACCGAACTAGTCTAAAATTGGGTCATTGTGGGATATTGGACATAACTTTGTCTTGAAGAATCCAAATCAGATCAATCCTATGGCCTTTGAAAGAATCTTCAGAGAGCTACTACGGGGCTGAATTTCAGATATTGAGGATCCACAATTATAGAGATAATTCAATTTCAATATCGAGCTCCTCAAAAGCAAGTAAAAGGTGTGTATTTCTTTTCCGAATTGGATAAGTCTTGTTTGAAGAACCAAGTTGAATTGATTCCAAGGGAATATTGTAGAATAGATATCAGTATTGGATTCTAAAATAGCCCCTAAAAATAATTCAACACTCATTAAGCCTTTAGAAAGCTCTACTATGACTCATGAAGATGAAGAATGGAAACATGACATATCAAAATTACAAGAGCAAGTGCAACAAATTTTGCTCTCACAAAAAGCAACAAAAAATGACATGGAAGTTTTGAAGAAAGGTGTGGAAATGAATATGGATGGGTTAAAGAAAGGCATGGAATCTAAGATGGATGGTTTGAAGAATGGCATGGAATCAAAGATAGATGGCATGGAAGCTGGCATGGAATCTAAGTTGGATGACATGGAAGCTAAGATCGATGAGAAAATGGAAAAAATGAAGAATGATCTAAAAGCAGACGTGGAGGGTTTGACAAATTTGATACACGAAATGTTTCCTAATGGTGAAAAGATAGAAGAGGAAACTCATGATGAGAAAAAAATAAATGTTAATCGTGATTTCATAAAATCTAATGTTGGTGGGAAGAACCACCATATTTCAAAAATGGATATGAGGAAGTTTGATGGAAAGGATCCTGTAACATGGATACTACAAATGGAGCAATATTTTGATCTCCATAATGTGAAAAACACACAAAAGGTATGCATTGCAACATTACATTTAGAACAAAATACATTTGTATGGTATCAATGGCTTTGCTCCCGTAAAAAGATTGTCACTTGGTCAATTTTTACGGAGGAAATGATAGCACATTATGAGGATACAAAGAGAAACACCTTCTTTAGCCAATCGATAAATCTAAAACAAAAGGGTTTAATGGGGGAGCACATTGAGGACTTCCAAAAATTGAATATAAGGGTAACTAATATTCCAGAGGAACACATGATTGATCTCTTCATAGGTACTTTAAAGGATAACATCCAACATGAAGTTTGCATTTTGGAACCTGATTCATTGGAGAAGGCATTCAAGTTGGCAAGAAAAATTGAATGTAAAATTATGGCGATAAGGAAGCCTACCACTCACTTCTATAAAGAGGGAAGTGTTGCTACTCCGACATTTCCACAACATACAAGGTTGAAACCACAACAATTGGAAGAAAAAAGAGCAAAGGGCTTTGCTACAGTTGTGGTAGAAAATACACTAAAGGTCATAAGTGTGCTGAGAAGAAATTATTTTACATAGACTGTGAAGACGAAGAATAAAATGAACAATAAGAGGATATACACTAGGAACCAACCCAAGAAGATGAAGAAATGAGTCCGACCATATCGTGTAATGCATTGGCAGGAATTACCACTCCTCAAACTCTCAATATAGAAGTAAATATCAAGAAGAAAAAGGTAATAGTGTTGATTGATTCAGGTAGTACCCATAATTTTATTCATTGTAAGGTAGCCAAGGAATTGAATTGTTTCCTATACCCAACACCATAATGTCAAGTGATGGTTGCAAATGGAGGAACTATAAATTGCTCTGGAAAATGCCATAATATCAAGCTAACCATGGGGGAATATGTATTGACTAGTCCAATGCTTTCCATTCCTATGGGAGGTGCTGATGTTGTACTAGGAGTACAATGGTTACAATCTTTGGGGACGGTAGCTTTTAATTTTCAAGAACTTTTCCTGAATTTTTTTTTAGAAGGAAAGGAAGTTGAATTATGAGGTATAGCAGGGAAGCCAGGAAGGATAATAAGCTCTAATGTCATGACAAAGCTTCTAAAGAAAGAACAATGAGGCGTAATTGCACAATTATGCTCACTAGAAGTTCCGACATCAAAATCATCTATTTCTGCAGATCTCCAACAAGTCTTGGACAATCATTCCAAGGTGTTTGAAACTCCCAAAGGACTCCCACCGATTCGTGATCATGATCATGCTATTCATTTGATTCCAGGAAGTGTTCCTCCAAACATCAGGCCTTATAGATATCCTTACTTCCAAAAGAGCTAAATTGAACGTATGATTGCAGAAATGTTAGAGGCGGGTATAATTCAACCTAGTCAAAGTTCTTTCTCTGCTCCTGTAGTATTGGTACACAAGAAGGATGGATCATGGTGAATGTGTCCGGATTATAGGGAGCTCAATAACCTCACCATTAAAGACAAATTTCCCATTCCTGTGATTGATGAATTATTGGATGAATTACATGGAGCAATTTATTTTGCCAAGTTGGATCTTCGTTCAGGATATCATCAAATTAGAATGAAGACTGAAGATATTCCAAAAACAGCATTTCGAACTCATGAGGGTCATTATGAATTTTGGTCATGCCTTTTGGCCTTACCAATGCACCTTCTACATTTCAAGGGTTGATGAATTCCATTTTCAAACCCTTCCTTAGAAAATTTGTGCTAGCATTTTTTGATGATATACTAATCTACAGCAGGTCTTGGAAGGATCATGTTGAACATGTTGACAGGGTGCTCAAACTATTGCAGGAGAAACAATTATATGAAAAAACATCCAAATGTTTCTTTGGAGTACAAGAGGTGGAATATATGGGTCATATTGTATCTCACGAGGGTGTTAAGGTATACCCTAACAAAATTAAAGCCATTAAGGAATGGAAAGTCCCCACAACCATAAAGCAGTTGCGAGGATTTCTCGGGTTAACAGGGTATTATCGCAAGTTCGTTAAGAATTATGGGAGAATAGCAGCACCTCTAACAACATTATTGAAGAAAGATGCATTTTCATGGACTCCTGAAGCAACTAAGGCCTTTGAACATCTTAAAGAGGCAATGTGCCTAGCACCGGTCTTAGCTACGCCAAAATTCACAAAAACCTTTATTGTGGAATGTGATGCCTCAGGAAATGGAATTGGTGCAGTTTTAATGCAGGAAGGAAGACCCATTGCTTTTGAAAGTCGTCCAATCAAAGGAAAGTATTTACAGAAACCTATTTATGAGAAGGAAATGTTAGCAATACTGCATGCACTAAAGAAATGGCGAACTTACCTAATGGGAAGACACTTCAACGTAAAAACTGATCATGATAGTCTTAAACACTTTTTGGAACAAAGACTATCTTCAGAAGAGCAGCAAAAATGGGTCACAAAGATGTTGGGTTATGACTTTGAAATAATCTACAAAAAAGGGAAGCTAAATGTTGCTGCAGATGCACTCTCAAGAAAGAATGAAGAGGTGGAAGCATTGCTTTGTGCCATTTCTATTATCCAACCAGATTGGATAACCGAAGCAAGAGATGAATGGAAGAAGGACAAAGAAGTGTGGACGCTCATTCAAAAGTTGCAGCAAGATCCTAGTACATCTGATACATTTAGTTGGAAAAATGATTCCTTATGGTACAAAGATCGCTTATATCTTTGTAAGAATTCCCAACTAAAACAAAAGATTCTTTTGAAATTGCACACTTCTCCTTTAGGAGGACACTCAGGATTTTTAAAACTTACCACAGGGTGAAGAAAGAATTTTTTTGGGATGGCCTTAAATCTGATATTCAAAAGTTTGTGGCGGAATGTTTGGTTTGCCAGCAGAATAAAGTTGAGACAATTAAGACCCCGGGACTTCTACAAGCTTTATCCATTCCAAGTCAACGTTGGGAGGAGATTTCAATGGATTTTATCACAGGTTTACCTAAGTCCGAAGGAAAGAGTGTCATCATGGTGGTAGTTGATAGACTTACCAAGTATGCACACTTTTGTGCATTATCTCTTCCATTTAAAGCAAGTACAGTTGCTACTACATTTATGGACAGAATTCAAAAGCTACATGGAAGCCCAAGGGTTATTGTGAGCGACAGAGATCCCATTTTTACTGGAAATTTTCGGACGGAGTTATTTTCTTGTTTGGGTACTCAATTAGCTCATAACTCATCTTATCATCCTCAATCTGATGGTCAAACTGAGATAGTAAATAAATGTTTGGAAGGATATCTTCGTTGTTTTGTATCTGATAAACAAACACAATAGGTCAAGTGGTTACCTCTTGCTGAATGGTGGTATAACACTTCCTTCCATACTGCAGCAAAAATGACCCCATTTATGGCACTTTATGGATATCATCCACCATCCATCGCATCATCTTTAAGAGAAAATTTGAAGGTTCAAGCAGTGGAAGATCACATCGAGCATCAACAAGAAGTTCTCCAACTCTTAAAGGACAACCTGAATTTGGCACAAAATCGAATGAAACAACAGGTAGATCAACATCGCAACGAGAGAAGTTTTGATGTAGGAGACTGGGTATTTTTACGGCTACAACCATACAAACAAATGTCCCTCAAGCAAGCTAAGAAGGATAATAAATTATCGCCAAAGTACTATAGTCCTTACAAGGTGTTGCAAAATATTGGTACTATGGCATACAAATTGGAGCTTCCTCCTTCTTCACGAGTGCATCCAATTTTCCATGTTTCATGCTTAAAGAAGGTTATCGGTGAAATCTTCCAGTTCAAACAATATTTCCAAAATTTGATGAGGAAGTAAAAATCATATTGGAACCTGAAGTGGTCACAGAAACAAGAACTCGACAGCTATGGAATTGATCAATTTCAGAGTATCTCATCAAGTGGAAGAACTTACCCACTGAAGATTCTACATGGGATGATGAGAATTTTATACAGAAGCACCCAGAGCTACTCAAGCATTGAGGACAACACTTTTTTGAAGGAGAGGGGCATGCTAGGTCACTATATTACTAGTATAGTCCCTTATTATTGTTAGTGTAATTCCCTTATTGTTATTATTGTACCCTTGTAACCCCCATATTGTTATTATTGTGCCCTTAAATTATTATTGTTAGGTCAACTAGGATTACATTGCGGCCCCATGGACTCCTATATATAGAAATGAGGTTTTGTAATTTGAATCATCTAAGAATTGTTCATTCATGTAATGCATTGGAGGTTTCCCCCTCAAAGTGGCTTATTTCTAAGGTGTTGATATCTCTTTTCTTCTCTTTTTGGAGCTGGTTTCACAACATTAATTAAATTTTAACATCTATTATTCAAATAAATGATCAGTAATGGTTATAAGTCATTGGAATTGTAATACAAAGATCCAGTCATAGTTTTATGACTATTCGTATGATATTTTGTGATGTTTATAAGTCCTTAATATTTTAATACGAGGAAATAGTCATAGTTTTATGCAAAAAATTTATATGGTAAATCTTCTGGAGCTTGATGAGACATTAAATTTTAACTTTCATTAGGGGATAGTAAGTATAGTCAGTAAAATATGGATGAACTATTGTATTCAGTATCTTAATTTCTCTTACTCAGAATATAGTGATATTGTATATTATTGTTGCGATTATTGTTGTAGGTCAATTGATGGAACATGGTTATGAATTAATATTTCAAGGGAACACATGTTATATTTATGGAAAACCTCCCAATAGAATATTGATAACAAAGGTTTAAAAAACCAACAATAGGATGTTTCCATTGAATCTTATAAGTAGAAATATCTCATAGTATTTAGTCCATGGTGTATCAAGAATAGATGAATCTCAACTATGGGATTCTAGGTATGGCCACATCCCATTCTCGAGTCTAAGTTTGCTTCAGAATAATTCTATGGTCATTGATCCCCCTATTATGAATGAAAAAAATTGTAATTATCGGATTTGTGTTCTAGCAAAGCATAAAAGAGATAGCTTTCTCACATCATCCTCTAGAGAAAAATTGTCTTTAAAGTTCTAGTCCATACAAATATATGTGGCCCAATACAGACAGAGTCCATTCATGATAATATTTATTTTCTAACCTTCGCTGATGATTATAGCAAGAAGATATGGGTGTATTTTCTCAAAAATATATTAGATACTTTCTCAAGATTTAAACAACTCAAAGCATAAGCATAAAAGTAGAGTGGAAAGCCTTCGAAAGTACTCATATCTGACAGAGGAGAGTAATACATCTCCAATGACATCAAATATTTTTTCAACAACAAGGAATCATCATTGAGAACATAAAAATAACTACTCCACAACACAATGGAGTAGTATAAAGGAAAAATCAGTCAATCATGAACATGGAAAGATGTATGCTTTGTCAGAGTAAGTACTCAAATGACTATTGGGTTTAAGTAGTTTTCATAGCAGTGTATGTTCTCATCAAATCTCCAACAACCGGTCTCCAAGATACAATACCTCAAGCAACATGGGGTGGTAAAAATGTAAATGTATCTCACTTTAATGTTTTAGGATCAATAACAATTTCACATGTTCCTGAACAACTAAAAGGGAAGCTTGATGATAGGAGTGAAAGGTGTATTTTCCTAGGTTATAGGGAGTAATAAAAGACCTACGAACTTTACAATCCACTTACCAAGAATCTTTTTTAAGGAGAGATGTTGAATTTTAAAAAAATGAATCTTGGTCTCATCATGTGGATGAAGCTACAAATCAAATTTTTTATCCACCACAACCACCAATATTGCAGGCTCAAGAAGAGCCATACCATTATGAAAATGGTACATGTTCAAGAATTGAACCCAACAGTGATTCAACATCTTCATAATATATTCAGAAGACAAGAAGCATCAGAGAAATATATGAACATGAGCATAAGTTTGACCAACATAATATGTTTGTATCTCTTTCATCTCCACCAACCCATTCATAAGAAGAATTTAAAGGAAATAATTTGTTTGATGCAATGAACCAAGAAATTTTTTCCATAGAGAAGAACCACACTTGGGAATTAGATGATCTCCCAAGAGACAAAACAAATTTTTTTGTAAAATGGGTATATAATACCAAGCTGAATGAAAAAGGAGAAATTGAGAAACATAAGGAAAGGATGGTTGCCAAAGGATTCCCACAACAGTTTGGCATCGCCTATGGTGAAACCTTTTCTCCAGTAGCAAGTTTAAAAATTTTCAAAGCCATTGTATCCACAATGGATCAAAATAAATGGAAATTCTATCAGCTTGATGTAAAATCAACCTTCCTAAATGGTATATTATAGGAAGGAATTTATGTATAGGAGCCTCCTCATTTTGAAGTTCTAGGATAGGAGCATAAGGTATACAGATTGAAGAGATATTTGTATGGTTTGAAAAAATCTCCAAGAGCTTACTACAGCCACATTGACACCTATCTCATCAAAAGTGGTTTTTGTAGAAGCAACCATGAGCCAACTTTGTTTACCAAAACTCATGAAGGTAAAACTATTAGTGTATGAATTTACATAGATGATCTTCTTTATATAGTAAATATGATGTTAGATATTTCAAAGAAGCAATGCAAACAAAGTTTGATATGACAGATCTAGTGGTCATGAAATCCTCCTTAGGCATTGAGATTCAACAATATACTAGTGGAATTTTTGTTGGTCAACAAAAATATTCCAGTGATATCATCCAAAAGTTAAAAATGGTCAATTGCAAGCATTCTGACACACCAATTTCTCAAGGAACCAAGATAAGAAAAGAATATGTAGCTCCACCCATTGATCCCACACTGTATGAAAGTCTAGTTGGTAGTTTTTCACTATTTCACTCCAACTAGACCTGATATCATGTTTGCAAAAAGTTTTGTCTCCAGTTTTATGCAATCACCAAATATTTATGATTGGAAGGTTTCAAAATGGATCTTAAGATATATTGCAGGGATCATAGACTATGGTTCATTTTATACACATTCTGAATATTATTCGCTTTCAGGTTATACAAACATCCATTATCCAAAGAGTCTAGAAGATCCAAAAAACACCTCAGGGTATGCTTTTCATCTTGGAACAAATCATATTTCATGGGCATCCAAGAAATGTTCAATCATTTCAATATCTTCTGCAAAGGCAAAATATGTAGTACCAAATTGAGTAGCTTGTCAAGTAGTGTGGTTGAGAATATTATTGAAATATCTATCAAATGTTTAGAAGGAGCCAACTCCTATTTACTGTGATAACAAGTTAAAAAATTATTTATCAAAAAATCAAGTTCTCCATAAAAAGAGGAAGCACATTGACACTCGTTTTAATTTCATCCATGAGCTTGTCCATGATTGAGACATAGTATTTGAATTTCAAAGCGTGAAATTAGGCATTGTAAGTGTCTCTATTTGTGACAGTTCAGATTAGGAGGTGATGTACTAGGTGTCATCACATTTGATTCTCTTGTCTACTAGGTGACATAGACAATTCAATTTTTACTTCAGTTCTACACCATAGGTGTCGAGTTCTACTCTAGTCATTTATTCTTGATGTTTTAAATGTAATTTATTTAGCTATTTTAAATATTGAGAAAGCAAATCTCGTTCCATGATGTATCCCCATTCTTTGTTAATGGTGATCATCAATCATTAGTTTCAATCAAATTTTACAAAATCTGGATGAAAAGAGATGTTACATTCTTCCATCTAGAGCTCTTCTTCATATCATTCTTGGGTTTCTATAACCCTTTTGGGATTTTGAAGGTAGTATACAACCTTGTGTCGTTAAATACATATATAACACTTCAAATACATTCAATTCTTATTAAATGGTCCCCCTCATCCCCTGATTCCAAAGTATACCCTATGTTGGAAATATGGCTTAACAATATCAACTCGTTCTTCCTCGCTAGTAAGTTTGGGAAAAATTCCTCTTTACCTATTGAAATTATAGCTACCCCATTTAGATTCTAGTTTGGTTCACCTATTAAACCTTTTCTTAATTGGAAACACACATTATATGATTCATCCATGAAATTCATTTTGGGTAGGGAAGAATGGTCTTGGAGTTGAAACTGGAAGGAATTGATATAACTTGTTGTTACATGTTCATCATCCTTTTGCAAGTGAATCAAGAATTACAGCCTCAAAATCTCTTCAAGAAAAGCAAGTATGGTTATTTCCTTCTCTCTTACATTTTGGTATTCCCTAAATATCCTTTGTTGATATTGATACTCACTAAAGATTCATTATTGATAATAAAAGGACATAAATTTAAGACTCACATTTTTGTCCACATTCTAATGTTCACTTTCCCTCATCTCTCTTAACATTGGGACTTCATTTTCGATGTTGCAATTTTAACCCTTTATGGGTTTTTTTTCTCAATTATTTTCTAATTCTTGAATCCAATCCATGAACAATTCTAAATTTAACTCACCTTTAAATCATGGAATTCAACCTCAACTTCGGTCCCTTGTTGATTATGGATTTAAGATGCCTCTCCATTATATAGCTCTAATACGGATTTCCATGGGATATTTAGCTCGAACCCAACCCCTCCGAACTTATAACTCTTCTTCAAAATACTCTTGAGGAAACCTAAACTGAATGACCTCTAACTTTTGGAATTATTCCTATATGTTTTCCCTTCACCTGACATTTATCCTTCCTTGTCTTCCCTAGTTTAGATGGAATCCCCTCTAGGCCACTATAGTTTTCTCTGATACCAATATGATACAATAACCTCATCTATTGAAAAATCTCATAGTTTCTACAATGAAATTCTGAAATAGTCGTGTGGTCCCAATGACCTCATTTGTTGAAAAATCACATAACTTCCATAAAGCAAGTTTCGAACAATCTTGTGGTGCCAATAAAACTACAAAACAATTTTTAGCACACTAGAAAGGATTTACAGGAAGGGACACAAGCATTCTATTCATGTGTCTCCCATAAAATAAATAAAATAAATGACATAATAGATAATGCTAAGTACATGATTGACCTAGGTCGAGGTTGAGATATGGATTAATAGAGTGAATCAAGCTTCCAATGGATCTCACAATTAACACAAAATAAAACTTCCAATAGATCTCACTAAGATCAGAAATTAACATGAATTCCACGGTCTCTCCATATTTGAATATTAATTAACACAATAGTTACCGAATTTGGTGATATGATTTGAACACTGTATAATGTTAGAAAAATTAGAGGGATAAGCAAAGAGAACAATTAGACACACAAATAACACAACCTATTTTATTGATCATAATAATTACAAATATATGGGACATAAAAAATTGACTTTGACACATCTAGATCATCATTCGAATTCATAACATAGGAATCAACAACTTTGAGATTCTAGACTGACATTTAGGAACTCACAATGACAACTCACAAAAACACATGGAAGACATGGAAGTATTACTTCCAATACCCTTAATTCTTACATGACAAGTATAGAAAATAGGAATTACAAAAATAAAAGAATCGTTGTCAATTTTGTTTGATAGCACCCATATCCACTCTAAAATCTCATGGCTTCCTCTGTTTTCTTCACCACACTTTCAAGCTTCCTGCTTGATCCATTTAATACACAACCACTTCACACCATCATTGACGTGCTTTATAAAATTGATGCTTCTTAACCTCCCGGAGCGCAACGGGTTAGTTTCGATACTGAACCATCATATGGAACTGCCACCATATGTTGAATACATGGTTTTCTGCTATATTCACCAGTTATCTAGGATAACATTCTGAGTACATAATTTCTTCAGTAGACAATTCTACAACTTGACGTTGTATAATAACATGTATTGATTCTCATGGAGCATGCCGAGTCACACCTTATTCACCTTATTAAGAACTACCTATGACTAATTGTCTCAGAGCACGATGAGTCACATTAGTATGTTGAATAATTGGCATGTTATTTGTGGTTCTACGTCATTTTTTTTTCACACAACACTAGTAGCACACTACAACATAATAAAAATTGCACCATAAAAATTTCTACCAACAACAATTTTTTTTTTTGAAATAAAAAGTGGACCCTAAAAATAAAAACAACAAATCCAAAATTCAATGAATTTGTAGGAATTGAGATTCAACTCATCCTCTTTGCCAAAAATCATGTGAATACATTTTTTTGATTGAGTTTTGTCCTCTCCTTGGCTGATCATGGATCTGATTCATTTAAATCACTTCACTGACAGCAAGGTCAACATCTCCATTTGATGAGCAGAGAACAAGGGTGACCCTCCTTTTATTTTCCCTTCACCTCGTTATTTATGAACTTCTATATTTCACAATTAGCAACAACCTTAATAGCAGGACACTCCTTGTCACTACGATGCCTTCACTTTTTAACAAAAGATCTGAGTCAAAGAAACTCTAGTCGTGAACGTTTCATATTATTATCTCTTTCAATCACCCTCCTTTTTAAATTCCTTATATGTCCTATGAGTCATAAAGTATTCAATTATACACTTATTCAAATAAAACATTAAATAACATATAAAGTTTCAAAGCTTTAAAAATTCACGAAACACCAAAGTACTATTCAACTTTCACAAATTTTTTAATATTCAACCTTTAACCTTTGCGGTGACTTTATGAACATTCATGCTTACTTTATGAGCTTAATAAATCAGAAACCTCTACCAAAATGGTGGTGGCTTACATCATATGATAATCATGGTTCTGGCAGGATTTTGATTGGCCTTCATGACTTGGAGAACATATCAAAACTTGGATCTGGTCTTATTAAACCTTTGGAAATTTAGTGCTCTACAATGTGGCGTACATGCACCCAAAAGTCTACTAGTGATGGTAGATTTATGGATATTTATAGAGGCAACAACCTTATCGACATTTGCAGTGGATCCTCCATCTGACAATAGCAATTGATGAAACTCTATTCTCACACACACCAAAAGCACTTGAATTTCTTTATTCAAACTTCATACCAATTCTACAATGTTCCAATTTTGATAGGCTTCTCAAGCTCAATTGGAAACTTTTACTTGAAATCTAGTTCTATACACATGAAGATTCACACAACTATTTCATAGAAACGATACAAAATTCATTGTCCTACTTATTTACAAAGAATCCATAAGGGAATTAAGCAAGAACATGCTATGATACCTTTTTATAAAAATTAGAGAGATGTGCAGAGAAACGATTAGACACACAAATTTCACACCCTATTTTATTGATCATAACATTTACAAATATATAGGACATAACACACTCACTTTGACAGGTCTAGATCATGATTACAAATCATAACATAGGAATCAAAAACTTCTAGACTGATGCTTGGGAACTGACAATAACAAATCACAATAACACATGGAAGGCATGAAAACATTACTTCGATCAGGTTCATTTAAAAATACATGTTTTATAATTTATTGGCCTTTTGTCCCCTGTATTTACTATGTGAGTGGAACATACCCTCTTCTCTTTAGCAACCCCTTTTCACCCTTGAATCATTTTCATTGACTTTACTTAGCTAACGAACAACCTTAACAACATACGCTCTTCTCCTTCACAATTCCTTTTCACCCTTTAATCATTTCACTTAGCTTAGCTAATTAACTGAATTCTTGGCTTATAGTGAGCCACTCAGGTAAAAAATAAGAGAGAATAAGTCCAACCTCACTGCCATAACACATGTTTTTTTATTTTTTTACAAAGCTTTGTTATTCTAGATGGTATAGGATGCTAAGGGCAGTATGGGCTGGAACACAAATAGATAACCTTGTTTTTATGTCGAAGGATTTTAGATAATATACAAGTATATTTATTAGAGAAGGATTTTGAATTAAAGTTTTAGATTAGAGAAGGATTTTGAATCATAGATAACCTTTTTTTTTAATCTAAAAGAAATCTAGATAAATAAAATTTGAAGACTGTTTTATATTATACAAATATATTTATTAGAGAAAGATTTTGAATCGGGGTTTTAGATTTTAGAGAAAGATTTTGAATGAAGGTTTTAGATTTAAGTTTCGAGAGGAAGAAAGTTGTAGGAGAATCATGGAAAATCTGAATTTTTAATTATTCATTTATTTTTAATTATATTATTATAATGGTTTATTTAAAATAAATCAGCAAGAAAATTAATAAAAAAACCCAACTATTAGTTAAATAAATTATATATATTAAAAATTTTAAGATGTATACTTATCCATTCTTTCCCTGAAATTTTATGATATGTTATCTCAATCAAATTCAAAATTTGGTAAATTCGATCTTGACTATGTTAGTTGAAAATAATTAATATTATTTTATATTAATGGAGACATGGTTACACAAGCTTGTAACGTGACTTCCTTAGTTTAGGATTAGTTCCTACACTTAGAGTTTGTTTGCAACTTCCTAATTCCTAGTGATGTACTTAATGATGTAATGCCTCATTCATGAATGTAGAGTAAACTCGAGTGCTCGTTTGAGGCCACAAAAAGTGAATCACCAGAGCTTCGCAACCTCTTTTTCAATTCAGTGTCATTTTTATCTTGGTATCAGAGCACAGAGTATGGACAGGCTTAATTTTTTTGTTTTAGGATGCATCATTGATTACAGAACTATGGCGGTGGAGGAGCTTACAGAAGCTTTCGTAGAATTAGGTGGACTGCAGTAACACCTGAAGCACAGGTCTCAGATGACTGATCATCTCTGAGCGGGGGAAAGGATTGGCGCGGTTTTTTCGCGAATAGTCGCGCCATTGGCGCGGGTTTGAGGGAGATAAGCGCGCCAGCACGCCAAAATATGCTATTTGCGCGGAAGTACATGAAAAATTCGCGCCAGGGTTGGGACTCGCACGCATTTTGATTTGGGCACGGATTTTTCGCATCAAAGAAGTGCCAGCCTCTTTCTCTCTGGGAAGGTCTGCAATTTTTTGCAAATCGGCCCTGCCCGGTGGTGGCACATTGAAGTTCCGAATTCGCCCAGTGGTGGCAGATCGGACTTTCCTGGTGGTGGCACATTGAAGTTTTGAATTTGCCCGGTGGTGGCAGATCGGACTTGCCTAGTGGTGGCGCATTGAAGTTCCTGATTTTCTTGGTGGAAGCAGATCGGACTTGCCTGGTGGTGGCGCATTGAAGTTCCTGATTTGCTCGGAGGCAGCAGATCGAACTTGCCCGGTGGTGGCACATTGAAGTTCCGAATTCGCTCGATGGCAGCAGATCGGACTTTCCCAGTGGTGGCGCATTGAAGTTTCGAATTCGCTCGGTGGCAGCAGATCGGACTTGCCCGGTGGTGGCGCATTGAAGTTCTGAATTCGCTCGGTGGCAGCAGATCGGACTTTCCCGGTGGTGGCGCATTGAAGTTCCTAATTTGCTCGGTGGCAGCAGATCGGACTTGCCCGGTGGTGGCGCAGTGAAGTTTTTGATTCATCCGGAGGAGGCAGATCAGATTGTTATGGTCAAGATCTGGTATGTGGTGATTTTTTTTTTAGTAACCTGCAATTATTCAGTTGGGTAGAATTATTCATCAGAGGTCAGGAATTTTATCAGTCCAATATGAATAACAGTATAGAATCATATCTCCATGAGTCTGGCAAACTCGATGGATCGAATTTCTCCAACTGGAAATTCAAGATACAGACTTTACTTGAAAGTGAAAATGCGTGGTCGATCGTTACAGGAAGTGAGTTGAGACCAGGATCAGCTGCACAAGAACAAGACTGGGATAAAAGGGAGACAAAAGAAAAGGTCATATTGAAGATGTCCGTCAAGGACAATATTATCCCGCATATTAGAGACTGTAAATTAGCCACTGACATTTGGACGATGATTAAAAACTTATACCAGACGCAGAATACAAACCATGTCTTGTCACTCAAAGGCAAGTTGTTTGCGATGAAGATGGAGGAGAATGAGTCCGCTGCTGGATTCATTGCGAGAGTCAAAGACCTGAAGGACAGATTGGGAGATATCGGAGAGAAAGTTTCCGATTCGAATCTGGTCACGATCACATTGAACAGAATGATAGATGAATACCAGATGTTCATCACTGGACTGGCAGCAAGGGAGAAAGCGCCTGCGTTTGAAGAGCTGACAGGGATTCCGCTACAGGAAGAAGAGCGACGAAAAAATCTAAAATCACTGTCGTCGCTCTTCTTCCTGTAGCAGAATCTGCTGTTGTGGTTGCTTCCCAGCAAGAAATGTTTTTACTGTGGAAAACCTGGTCATCAGATTAAAGAGTGTTATAAGAGGCAGGCAGACGAAGTAAGAAACAAATAGAGAAAGCATAAAGGTTATTTCATTGAGGAAGATGAGGATCAGAGCCACGAACTTTGACTATTTACAGCTGATTGTGCTCTTTCAGCTTCAAAGGGAGATGAGGACGACATATGGTATGTCGACTCTGGTGCATCCTCACATATGACAGGTAAGATGGAATGGTTTGAATTTCTTGAAGAAACTTCATGTGGGTCGAAAATCTATTTCAGATATGATAGTGGATATGAGATCAAAGGATACGGTCATATTCCGGTAAAATTACCTAGTGGTAACATTAGACGCCTTAAAAATGTATTGTATGTGCCCGAAATTAAGAAAAATTTGATCTCTATCTCAATGATTACTGATCAGGACATGCAAGTTCAATTCTTTAAGACTAACTGTGTCATAAAGGATAGCCAGATGGAAACAGTTGCAACAGGAGTGCGAGTGGGGAGCTTGTACAGATTATACGTGAAAATTATGACAAAGCAAGCAATGGTTGCAACTGGATCGACAACTGAAGATCTCTGGCATCATAGATTTGGCCATCTTAATCTGCAAGACCTCATCTTACTTTAGAGAAAAGGTATGGTTGATGGACTCCCTGCTTTCCATAATGTTCAGTTGGATTGTGATGGATGTGCATTAGGGAAAATGCATAGAGAAGAGTTCCCTTTGCATGTTAATAGAAAGGAAAGAGATATTTTAGAACTGGTGCATACAGACATATGCGGACCTATGCAGACTAGGTCACTAGGAGGTGCATATTACTTTCTCTTATTTACAGATGATTGCACTAGGTTCTCATGGATATAATTTCTAAGTAAAAAGAGTCAGACCTTTCATTATTTTAAAGAGTTTAAATCAATGGTAGAAAACCAGACAGGAAAAAGCATAAAAATTCTCCGCTCAGATCAAGGGGGAGAATACAGGTTGGGAGAATTCATGAATTTCTGCAAGCAGCATGGGATTATTCAACAGTTCACAGTGCCCCACACTCCTCAGCAGAATGGAGTGGAAGAGCGAAAGAACAGAACCCTTGTGGAGTGCGCAAGGAGCATGCTTCAAGGTAAGGGTCTATCAAATGGTTTTTGGGCAGAAGCTATTAACACTGCTGTCTACTTAAAGAATAGGAGTCCTACTAAATGTCTAGGCTTCAAAACCCCTTTTGAGGCATTGTTTGGATTCAAACCAGCAGTGAGTCATTTAAGAATATTTGGGTCAAAAGCTTATGCTCATATACCTAAGGCAGATAGGAAGAAGTTAGATCCAAAAGCCTTGAAATGTATCTTTGTTGGATATGGCACTGAGTTCAAGGCATATAAGTTATTTAATCCTATGACTCATAAGGTTTTTGCAAGCAGAGATGTCATATTTCATGAACAGGTTGAAGAAGGAAAGGATGACTCTAACAGTGATTGGCACATTCCATTGCTAATGGAAGAAAACAATGAGGATGATGAAGTGCAGGAGCAGAAACAAGAAGAAGAAGTAACAGGTAATGTAAGCAATGATGCAAGCCCGGAGAAGGCTGAAATAGACAGATTTGAGGTAAGTCCCCTACCAAGGAGATCAAGTAGGAAGACTCAATTACCATCCAAATTGAAAGACTATGCATTAATGACAAACATTTTAAACATTGTAGAACCTGCAAATTATGAAGAAGCAAGTAAATCTGATGCATGGAGGGCTGCAATGCATGAGGAAATAGAATCAATAAAAAGAAACCATACTTGGGATTTGGTTGAATTGACTGAAGGTAAAACCCCCATAGGATGCAAATGGCTGTACAAACCTAAAATAAATGCAGATGGCAGTATAGAAAAACTTAAAGCTAGATTGGTAGCAAAGGGTTACTCACAACAAGAGGGAATAGATTTCGATGACATCTTTTCTCCTGTAGCCAAATTAAACACCATTAGAATGCTAATTTCCTTAGCAACATAACATAAATGGCAGCTACACCAGCTAGATGTTAAGTCTGCATTTCTGAATGGTGACTTGAAAGAAGAAATTTATTTAGTTCAGCCTGAAGGTTTTGTGAAAAAGGGGCAGGAACATCTTGTTTGTAAATTGAAAAAGGCACTTTATGGTTTAAAACAAGCACCTAGGTCGTGGTATGAGAAGATTGACTCATTTTTTGTACAGCATGGCTTTCATAGGAGCTTGAATGATCCAAATCTGTATACCAAGTTTAATAAACAGAGGCAATTTTTTTTGATTTCTTTGTATGTAGATGATATGATCATAACAGGGGATGCTAACAATCTGATCAAAGAAATCAAATAGCAGATGTCACAAGTGTTTGAGATGAAAGATCTCGAAAATCTACATTACTGCTTGGGATTGGAGGTATGGAGAGATTCTGGACAGACTTTTCTTACACAAGGAAAGTATGCCAGAAGCTTGCTGGAAAAGTTCAGAATGGAGCAGTGTAGATCAGCAGCAACACCATTGCAGTAGAACTTAAAGTTGAGCAGTGATGATGGTACTAAAGAGGTGGATGCCTCTATGTATAGACAGCTAGGTGGCAGTTTGATATATCTCACTACAACTAGACCAGATTTGGCATACTCTGTTAGTACGTTGAGCCAGTTCATGTCAAAACCACTCGAAAGTCACTGGGTCGTAGCAAAAAGTGTGTTGAGGTATCTTAGTGGTACTAGTAATTATGGTATTTTGTACACTTACACTTCAGATGTTACTCTAGCAGGTTTTTCAGATTCAGATTGGACAGGTAACTTGGATGATCGAAGGTCTATCACAGGTTACGCTTTCAGCATTGGATCCGGGGTCATAGCATGGAGCAGCAAAAAACAAAGTACTGTAGCCTTATCTTCATGTGAAGCTGAGTACCAAGCATTGTGTGCAGCCACATGTGAAGCTATCTGGTTGAGAAGACTTCTCAACGATGTAGGAGAAGAACAGAAAGAATCAACTATCATCAAAACTGACAACCAGAGTACCATCAAGCTTGCATACAATCCAGTCTTTCATAAAAATACCAAGCACATCGACACTCAGTTCCATTTTGTTCGAGAGAAACTACAGTCAAAAGAGATATTTGTTGAATATTGTAAAACTTGTGATAATATGGCTGATATTTTTACTAAGCCTCTTGGGTGTGTAAAGTTTGAATTGTTTAGAAGGATGCTAGGAATTCAGGATAATCCTTTCTCCATTAAGGGGGGGAGTTGAAAATAATTAATATTATTTTATATTAATGGAGAAATGGTTACACAAGTTGTAACGTATCTCCTTAGTTTAGGATTAGTTCCTACAATTTAGGAGTTTGTTTGCAACTTCCTAATTCCTACTGATGTACTTAATGAAGTAATGCCTCATTCATGAATGTAGAGTAAACTCAGAGTGCTCTCTCTGTTTGAGTGCAGTCTCCAGGTGCAGTACCCACCTGTGAGCTGCAACTTCTTCTTTTTCAAATCAGTGTCATTTTTATCTGTATAGACCCGAATATCTCCTTTAGAACACAATATCTTTTTATCTCAATTTAATTAAGAATTCAAATATATATGAATACTATGATGAAAACTATGATAGACTGATGTTCTTGTGATGTAACAAAAGCTTACGTTATTGGGCATGGAAGTGGAAGAATAAAAGGGATCCCACTGAAAATGGAAGGATCTATGACAGCTGCCAATGGACTTGATGACGAAATCGGTTCCCCTCTAAGCCTAAATATTGAAGCGGAATTCAGTTTGCTGGAGAATACAGTAGCCAAGTTACAAATGGACTCGTCACCTACTCGTACAACTAGCACGGTTTCTCCTCAAAACAAAGAAGCCATTAAACATCGCAAAGAGTTGGGTTTAGAAAGGTAGGTTTCTCTGATAAGCCATTGCACTCAGCCTTTCACATATATCCTGAAATTATAATCGAAATAGAATCATTCACTGGCTGAGTACTTGAGCAGGGCAAGAAGATTTGGGTGGCCGAATACTGCAGAACGCGAGGGGAAACCTTCCGGTGGTCATCATCCGACCGACCATCATTGAAAGCACATTGGCAGAGCCCTTCCATGGCTGGATGGAAGGCACCAGGTCCTCATCTTTTTTATGATAACATTTCCTTCACAGTCTCTGAGCACCACTAACTTTTGGCAATGATATTATTACTATGAATGTCATACGCTCATGATATGTTTTATCGCAATGATATTTTTAGTATTCATGCCAGACGTCTTCATATATAATATGGAAGATCTATAACATTTTGAAAAGAAAGATTTAAAACATTATATGGTCACGGTTGGTGTTTTTGTTTTTTTGGGTTGTTATAAATAAATATATATTTTTATTCAGAAAGTAAGAATAATAGTAAGATATTTATTTTAGAATAAACTTTTCATAATTTTAATTTAATTATAAGTGATTATTAGGTGGATTATAGAAATTTAACCTTCATAGAATACAGATGTTTTCTAGCCTAGTATGGTAGAGATGTTGTAACATAATACTTAAAATTATATATAAATAAAATAAAATTTTAAAAATAAAATTAAATAAAAAGATTAATTAATGTAAACATTTTGATTTGGTCAAAATAAAAATAAAATAAACAAAAAATAAAAATATCTCTAAAAAAAAAAGCCTAAAATTTCGACACATGGTATTTATGTAGAATGTACCTTATCTAAAGTGGGAATTAAACAAGCTTAGATCCATTTAACTTGAGATCTATGAAGCTATAAAATCTTTTGATATGCAAACCTCTTCAAGAGTGAAAAGGGATTTGATCCCTTTCCTCATTGGATCCATCCTAAATTAAGATGAATCTAATCTAGTAGTATTTGAATATAATCTAGTAGTATTTACAAACCAATGCTGAAGATTTTAATTAATTTATTTCAAATTAATTAATTAAAAAAAAAATCATATCAATAGTGGTATTATTGACAAAATCATGATATTAGTCTATAATCTAGTAGTATTTACAAACCAACGCTGAAGGTTTTAATTAATTTATTTCAAATTAATTAATTAAAAAAAAATCATATCAATAGTGGTATTATTGACAAAATCATGATATTAGCCAGTAATATTGTAACAAGAGCTTAGAGGTTTAAAATTTCCATAATAACCATTATTAAAAATATTTGTTATATATATATATGGTAAAATTGTGATTGGGTTAAATTTTATGATTTTTTTTTTTAATTTATAGAGTAAATATTTTAATGTTTTATGGATGGCTATTAACATTAAACATTTATTTAATTTATCTAGTTACATGTATAAAAAGATATATTATTTATAAAAAAACAAATTATTTATAAAAATAAATGTAAGATAACATTTTTCCCCTCTTCCTCTTTCTCTTAGATTTTTAATAGATTAAAATTATTTAATCTATAATGCTTAATGATTGCAATATTTAAAACTATTCTCTATAAATAATATATTAAATATAGTATTATTCTTTTAATTAACCAATTAAATTAGGATTTAGTATATATATTAAAATTATATTATTAAATTAAAAAATATATATCATAAAAATATATTAAAATTAGATAATATATAACTAATAATTAATTTATTTTTAAATTAAAATAATTAAATTTCTTAATTCACAACTATTAGTTGGAGCATTTTTTTATCTATTTAAACTGGTTCTTAAATCTGATTTCGATGAACCATAATGACTAACCCAGAAACAAAATATATTCATATATAATTATAACGAGATATATATATATATATATATAACAAAAACCAAATTCCTAATATTAATATACTGATTTTAAACCCTTTCAATATAATAATAATTTTTTAATTAACAGCTCCCTAAACTATTTCCACACTACTAGTATGGAATTGGTTATTTCCGTTTTTCTTTTCATTATCTCTCTTTATAAAATTATTATGAACTCGCTAAACTATTTCAAAACTACTCGCATGGAATTGATTATTTCTGTCTCACTCCTCTTTCTCGATATAATTATTCATGAAGGATACCGACCTCATATCGCGCTATAAAATTTACCTCTCGTGCTGTAAAAATAAACGGTATTTAACGTCTATTTATAAAACCTTTTAATGTTTGTTGATATTATTTGTTTGGAGATCAACAGATTCCAGCAGATATGGTGGTAAACCAGATGATAGCAGCAATGGCAACACATGCTTACGAGAATGCTATGTTTATTTATCACGTCGGATCATCTGTGGAAAATCCATTTCCTTGCTCCCTTGTAAAGGATGAGGCATATAATTATTTTTCAACGAATCCTTGTGTAACCAACGATGGAAAACTAATTCACGTAAAAGAGCTCTTCTTTCTGAATAGTATGAGCAGTTTTCGCCTGTACATGTTACAACGCTACAAAATACCTCTTCAGGCAACCTAATCCTCCACTATTCCTTATAAACATCATCTTAATTTCAATATTTCACTTTCAGTATAGTTTTATGGATTAGCACAGTGATATTGGTTGTTGGTTATAAATAGGTGATCGGTGTAGTGAACAAAGTCGTCTCCATCTTCACTGCTCGTTAGGACCGTATGGTTCGAAATTACAACTTCATCATGTATTTAGCAGAATTGTACGCGCCTTACATCTTCTTTCAAGGAAGGTACTGTCGCTACTTTTTTTCTCTTTATTTTTTAATTTCTTGCAATAAACTGTTTTTCTCAGTTTTTGGTAGATTGCTGATTCTCTAAATATTCAGTAATTATTTGATGGCCCTTGTCTGTCCTATTACTAAATTTTCAAATAATGAACAATCAACATAAACTCAAAGATTTCACCTTTATAATAACATTGTTGCTTTCTGTGGCTATATCAGCTTTGACATAACAAATACTAAACGCCTATTGCAAAAGATTTCCGCGGAGGACTTGAAAGCGTTCAACTTCGATGTAAAATGCATCGATTGGGTCGATTACCTCTCAAACGTTCATATTTCTGGGGTTGTCAAATATGTGCTTAAGTGAAGCATTGGAAATAGCAGTCATAACCTCCTCAACGGCTTAAGCCTACTTCTACGATATTATATGATTGTAAAGTCTTCAACCAAATAATTGCTCACTTCTACGATATTATATGATTGTAAAGTCTTCAACCAAATAATTGCTCGACCATTTGCTTCATAAACATGATTATTGGAATAAACCGTCACTTTACTCTCTTAAATTGAGATTGTATTTACTTGGCAAGACCTAGATGGCTTAAATATATAATTATGAAGAAATCTTGCTTGATAAAAAGATAAAAGATATGTAGATCGTTATTGGAATAAACGTTTACTTTTACAGTCTCTCAGATTGACAGTGAATGTATGGGCATAGGATGACTTGGTTTAGTATTGTAATTATGTTAATGGCTATTTTTATTTCAGAATTAGGTTTTAAGAATTTTAGTTTAATTTTATAATTATTAGGTTAATGATAAAGATCTAATTTCAATAAAATATTTTTATAGTATTTATATTTAGATATTAGTTATGTATTTTTTTCTTTATTTTAATTAAATTCATAAATTAAAATAATATGTTATATAAATAAATATTATATGAAATAAATTATGATTTTTTAAAGTTATAATATTCATAAATTATGATATTGTAACAAAACTTATTTATAAATTAATAATATCCATAATAAAAAAAATCAATTTCTATAATTAAAAATCTTATTTTCTTAAAACAATATATACATTTAACTTATATATTATTTTTTTTTATGGTTAATAACAATTTTAAATAATAATATATTATTTTTTTTAACCATTTGAAATTGATAAATCTTACCTCATTTTCTCTCCCTCCCCCCTCAAATACGGCGGTAAACACCTTTTCACTTATTGTATCGAGATCTACCATTTCGTATGGTGCAATTTCCACTAACCGAATACCCGATTTTTGGGGTGCTTCATTTCGACCCCTAGTGGCTCGAAGCCGAGAATCTCTCGATTGTGGGCCCACTGAACTCACTTCCTCCCATTTGTGTAGCAGCGAGTCACGATCTACGAATCCCAACTTCCTCCGTGTCCATGTTGTTTAACAAAATAACAGTCCTCACTTCAATCATTAATTCAACTCAGCAGCATGTGTTCAGAAATGACCAAGTCCGCGGTTGGTCTTGACGCTCGACCAACCAACTGGGTCCAACCCAATTCCGGGGTGGGGACGGTCAGCTCTTTTATGCATTTGCTTTATGATGCAGCCCGACCATACGATTTTGACTCCTGAGTTCCGATTACCTTTGACCGAATTCCACACCATCTTCTATGAACTTAGTCTTCCATGTTCTGGAAACTTCTCCATGGATCTTCTCTGTAGGCAATCCCTGCCCCAAAGAATATTAGAGTTCTTCCATCATTGATAAGAATAAACAAAATGTAAATAACATAGGATTCAAAACATGAAAGGTATACACAAAATAAACACACGTACATTCACCACTTTTGAATGCAAAAATACTTTGATTAAACGAGAACAATTAGATCTATGAAGTCACGGCCTGATGACCCTCGGCCTGACTCAAAATTTCCCTGATCCTCTCTCTTTCGGCCTAGTATTACATTGACTGGCCGTGCTTGACACAGTTGCATGCTACCGAATTAAGAAAACCCTAACAAAATCAGAACTTTGTTCTCTACCAGCACACACCAAACCCTAAAAAAATCAGAACCTTGTTCTCTGCTAGCACACACATTGTAGAAGCTTAAATTTTTAATCAAAATTTACATAAAAATAAGAAAATCGTGTCCATTCCCTTAAGCTTCTAGAGCTGCTGAGAATCAAATTCCATTGGGGTGGGGTCAATGCTCCTGCATCAGAGATTTATTACTAAATAAGTGTTTTCATGTTTATTATGAATAAAATTGTGTTAGTTATGAAGAAATTACTTAACATTTATTTCAAATTACTTGCTTCATTTCATCTTAGTATAATGTTGATAGTTGTGTGTCTAATTATGCTGAAAAGCACTTCTATTTTGAAATAATGTTTTTAAAATTTTAATTTAATTATCAAATATTATTATGTGGATGGTAAGGATTTAAGGTCCACAAAATATTATAAAATATTCATAGTAGTATAAGAATATCAAAAGTTGATTTATCTCCAAAATAATTATGTCGTTTTTTCCCTTTAATTAAATTGATTAATTAAAAAAAAAATTCACATGAACAAATATCATATAAAGTGAGTATAGTTTTTTGCTGGCATGTGGTATTGATAAGACATTGTATGTGCCCATGATATTGAAACAAACACCATTTATAAATTAATAATATCAATGGTAAAATGAAAATAAATATCTATGATTCATGATTAATAATTTTATTTTAAGTTTTTTTAAATATATATATATCATTAACTAATATGTTAATTCTTTTTTATAAATTTGTTTTACAATAATGATAAATATTTTCTATTAACTCTTCATCCGGTCACAAAAATATACACTAGATATTTACATATTTTTTGGTGATACAAAATTTTCATCTCACTTTTTACTAATTTTCTTTTTGAAACTAATATCTAATTTACTGCAACTATAAACTCTACAGTATTGACCACAAAGAAAAATACAGTTGCATGGAGCGATCATGGTGTAATAATGAGGGTTTGTTTGCATTTTTTCCAACGGATTTGTTGGAGCCAAGATTGCACAGCAGACAAAACACACAGCAAATAAATCATGCACAGGAAACACAGAAGTTTACCGTGGTTCACCCAACCATTCAGGGCTACGTCCACACAACAAAGGCATCGGCAATTCTTTATTAATCAAACAAGAGATTACAGACTCTCACACACTCTCCAAAACAAACGTATGGATACCTGTTTTATAGCAAGGAGAATCTAACAACCTCATAAATCCTCTCAACTCAAATTTAAGATGCATTAACTCCCTCCCAACAAACTGGAGCTAATCTAGGAACTAATTCCTAATTTTTGTCACCTAATGAGATTTTTCCTATTTTATTTAAAACAGAAAATCTCAACAGGATTGTCGAGGATGCTGCTAGCACTGCTTCTAGCATCCTCATTGTTGTGGTGGTCTTGGAGATAGGCTAGTTGACTCCCCACTCAATCCATCTCATCTTCAGTTGTCTGATTCGAGGTTGTTGACTTTGCATTGTTTAATTTAGTGAAAAAATCAATTACTTGTTGGAAAAGGTCTTCAATTTCTCTTTGATTTTCCCGGGAAATGTGGCCAATGGTGGTATGGATGAAAGCCTTCGAAGTCCATTAAGGGATTTTGGGACTGGCAACGAAAGGAATTCCAATTCTTCGAAGAGAGGAGTCTGGTGTTGTCATATAGGCCAACTGACTGAGAAGAGACATCGTTCTCACAATCTAGGTCCGAGAGTTGCGAGAGAAGTCTGCTGGACCCTATAGTGTTCAAAATAAAAAGCCACGAGTTGCCACAAGTTTGTGCTTATTTTTAGAGCTAAGCCACATTCGTTATGCTGCACAAGATGCTACTCATTGTTTTGAATAGAACCCTCTAATAATACACCGCTAGCTTATCATAATTCCAACCTGTAAAGGAATAAACCCATAAGAGTGGGTTGAATTCAGAATGAGTTTGCAAATTAAGTTGATCAGGTAGAGCGAAGACACACTGAGGGCATGGAGGCCCCAAACCAGACATGAGCCGACCTGGGAGGCTTTAAAGGGACTGGAGAATTGAGCCCAAACTCAAAATGCAGGGATTGATTTGCTGACTTCGCGAATTTATGGCCACCTGGGTACCAGTATGAGAAGTTTCGATCCATCTTCTGCATGTGAGTTTTTAAATCATCTGGCATGAGAATGAGTAAAGTTTCCATGATTTCCCGTAATCCGGGAGGTTGTGCCAACTTTGAATTCATGCACCTCTACCAAAATATGTTTTCCCTTCATCGTACGATGGATGATCCAGGGAGGAAATGAAATATAGGTTGAACCTTTGGCACATGGGATACATAAATTTAACCTTTTCCTTCAATCGAGAGAGTGGCCACGTCAGGTAGAATGACAATGGGGTGACACTTTATAGAGATGACTATGATGTCAATCGAAGGAACTTGCTTGAGAAGAGTGATGAGTGACGTTCCGCGTTTTTCCTCTCTATGATTGTTCTCTTCCATTTTCACTTCATGAGTTCCAATGTTTGATGGAAGCCAATCAGTATTTTTAGCCTCTACGGAATGGCCTTCCATCCTGGGAGATATTAGCCTCGCATTGTCTTTCTTTCAATTCGAAAGCGATTTCATATGGGCGTCAACTTCTTTGTTCTTAGGGAGAGAGATAAGATTCTAAGAAGATGACTTGGAAGATTGTTTTTAGGAAGATGACTTAGAAGATTGTTCTTAGGGAGAGAGTCCAAATGGAAGAACTAATTTGTGATGAGGGAGTCTCCTAAAATGACAATGGATAAGATAGCATATTTTGTTTTGTTAAGTTTGAAGACAAGATAATATCTCAGTGTGATTTTTCGATTGTTGACATAGTACCATACCATGATAACTAGATTTTGTTATCTTCATCGAAATTAAAGAGAATCCGTCCTTTCATATTACTTTTATTAATTAATGATAATGATAATAATAATTAAAAAATATATATATAATTTAGTGATTTTTTAATGAATTTTATTATTTTAGCAATATGAGATATACCATGTAGTAAGATTTTTAATGTTTTTTATTTGTTTTTAATTAAGTTCGAATTGAAATTTGACCAATATATTTTCAAATCCTTAACTTTATATATATATACAAAAACAATTTTGTAATCACTTCATTGGTTCATATTTTAAAGGTTTTATTTACAAGAGATGTAATAAAATAATCATTATTTTAGCATGATTATATACCACTACCCAGATTTGTGCAACTTTCATCACTATTATTACTGCGAGTCATTATTTTCTCCTAATTCTTTAAAACCATCGTCGTCATTTTCAGTTCTCTATGTGAATAAATAAAATCGTGATAATCACAACACCAAGGTATCCTCTCCTTATCCTTTTTCAAATATCTAGTAACAGATAGAAATTATAACTCAGAAACTACTCACAAAACAATATTGCTTTAGCTAGTGGTTTTTCGGAATTGACTATCTTAGAAAGTGAATGATTTAGGTTTAGAGTAAAATATTGAAACATGAAAGAAGTGAGGAATGCACATCATAAGTTTTCATAGAACAAATGGAAAACCATATCTACGAGGAAGGATTATTAAGCACTATCTTAAACAAAGAATGTAATTGAACTTATCATTTTTTCAATGATAATTACACGCCATGGTACGTCACCTATTAATATGCAGTATGATGATATTTTGGTTTCCATTGTTGTTTTGATTCTCATTTAAAAAACAAAAATTCGTCGAAATTATAACACAATATAATACTATCTATGGCTCAATCAAGTTAGGCGTAAAAGATAATTGGGACGATAAAAGTGGTTTCAGTTCATCTTTGGTGCAAGTAAATAATCTCTAGTCACTAGAAAATTAGGTCACTATTAGGAAGTGGTATCAGTTCATTCTTAGTGCAAGTAAATAGTTTCCACACGCTACGAAATTTGGTCACTATTACAAGTTTTAATGGAAGAATTAATACTTTAACGAGTTCATCATTAGTGCAAGTAAATAGTTTCCACACGCTAGAAAATTTGGTCACTATTCCAAGTTTTAATGGAAGAATTAATAGTTTACCGAATATTAGCGTGAATATTTCACATGCTCCAACCTACTCTTATCCAAATAATGACTTCAACGGGATTGGATGTACTTTCATTTTTGTTTTCGCGCGAGAGGAAAAGAATCTCAAAGTTATTTATGCTCAAACATATTGAATGGAAGAATCTTAAGTGTTTAGCATCATTTTAGTGAAGATAAAATGTCGTTCCAATAATAGAAAACATATGTTTTGATTGGTTAGAAACTTATCTTTTGCATAACTCAAATATTTGTTTGTTGGATTAGTCATTATAAACATCATCGATGTTTGAAGTTGATGATCTTTATTCGAAACTCTATAACAGCTAGTGAGGTAAAATATGTCTACAATAGTAAAGCTGAAAAGCCAGACCAATTGGATACCTGTAAAGCCAACGGTCAAACGTAGATTTACTAATTTTTTTTTTCTTATTTACTTGCATTGAATAGATAAACCAAGAATTACGTTCCCCGGAAGTGGATCATTGCATTGGTCATGGCACATGTTATATTTATTGAGAGAACATGTATATTTGGAATAGTATTTTCAAAAATTTAATTTAGTTCATATACTTATTCTACAACCGAGATGCTTATTCTACAACTGATAGTTTTTTAGAAATTGCACCAAATGTTGCAAAGGAAATACAATAAAGCATAAATTTGAAAAGAAACGTGACATATTAAAAATCATTGAAGATAAAAAGTAGTACATTTGATGCTAAGATTGTTTCCTTCCACACAAGTTTGGTGCATATTTCTTTCTTCTTTGGTAGTCATCATTTACTATTTTTCAATATTTAATTTTCTCACTTAAACAAAAGTTTTCAATCTCTTACATTCTACCAACACATTTTTTACTACTTTTCAATATTTAATTGTCTCACTTAAACAAAAGCTTTTAATCTCTTTCATTCTACCAACACATAATGTGTTTATAAATGTATTCATTTCTACATTATTCTATGTCAAGGTCCAATGAAAGAGAAAGATTAGTGTTATATGAAATTTCCAATTGCCAAAGATCGTATCTTAAACTTCTCTACAAGTGAATACTTTCTTCCACCATTTAAAGAGTCACTGGATAAATATAAGGTTCTGATAATTTTCAATATAATTTTCATAATGTTCAAGTTGTATGCATGTCCAATTTTATAAGGACTACCATATTCAATTTTTAAACTTAGTCAAGTGAAATCCCTTAATATTCCGTTCTGTAGGTGCCTAAAAAAATTCCCAGATCAATTGGGGCAATTATCTAGCTTAAAATAACTTGATATGAGGGAGTGTTCTCATGTGAGGAAACTTCCTAAATTGTGTAAGGAATTAAATTCTCTGGTACATGTCAACTGTGATGAATATATTGAGCATCAGTGGTTAGATATAAAATCCTCTAGCACCTCTGGCCTTTGGGTGGAAGTTGTAAAGGATCACTTCTACCTAGATTAGCTTAATGATTGATCAATTGACCATATTTACGAAAATAACTTAGAAATAATCTTTGTTATGTTTGAGCCTTGAGTTTTTCTAGTCCAACACTAGAAGAAAATGAAATATCAACATAATAAGTGAAGAGGGAACAAGGAATGATTTTTCGAGCAGGTCCTAGAGGGATGTTCATGTCAACCTGACAAGGCTATTCACAATTAATAATAGAAACAATTAATTGAGTGTAGGAAAGTACTATCATGAGGGATTGGATTTTTGCTAACCAATATAAAGTAAGTTATGAAGTACAAATTTTGTACAAGATTATTTTCTTGTCCTATGAAGTTTACATCATGTAATATGAACATATTTTTCTAGTGCCAATAAATATAGTGTAATTATTATTGAAAAAACTAATTTAAAAGGTTCATTTCATTGTCTTACTTTTGTATGATTTTTATTTTCCCTCCGTCTATCCTTGCATTGGGTCAACTAAATTCATTAATGTGGCTTCAAGGATTCATTAATGTGGCTTCGAGGAGGATAGTTCTTCATAGATAAAAATCAACGTAGTTTTAACATTTAATCATGAAATGGATAATAGTGTAATGTAAAACATTTACAAACAAAGGAATATTAGACCTCAAAATATACAAGATGAGGAGCAAGGTAAATTTTTGAAGAAAAACATAGTGAAGGCATTATCAATGGAGGTAAGCACTATGATGTTCCTATCATGGCATATGTTGGAAAGCATATTATCTCCTATTAATGTCCCCTTCTATATGTCAAATATATGTTCGTGAAACAACACTAAGATTCTTCACCTTCAGAGTCTCAAATTTTATTTATCATGTGTCTTAAGTTGATGCAGTGATAAAGAATAAAGTTCTTGGGCCAAAATATAGCTTGTCTTCAAGCCCTTTTCCATTCATATTTACCTATTTTCCAAATTTCCTTCATATCGTTCCTTCCATTAGTTTCACAAACACCAATTTGATAATTATTGTTCTATTGTTCCCTAGGTTATTCTTCTCCCTTCCTTTGAATATTGATATAATGAGACTTGTTGTCCAACATGTTGGAACCTGAAAGACCCTCCCAAATAATTTCATTGATTATTGATGATAAGTGTGGCTAATATATTCCTACCTCGATTTGAGGTGTTTTTCTTAGAGGAATTTGATATCATTTTATTTCCCCGTAGCTACCCTTTTTATACCTTCTTCTAGTTACTCTCTTTTCAAAAATTCCCTCGAGGATGTACCAAAACTATAGAGAATCCAAATATATTTATGAATCTTCAATTATAATTCTCTTGCTTCATAGTGGGATCATCTTTTTCCATTCCATTATGTTGTTAAATAGTTTGTGGACTTTTATTTTATCCATATTCACATTTTAAAGCTTACCCCCATGAAAAATAAATAAAATTATTTGACCTTGAACCAAATTGCTAAATGTTATGGACTACTTCTATCTGATACCCTTCTTCCTAGTTGCCCCATTCCCCATAATTTTCTCAATTAACACACATAAATCGATATTCAATAACTTATCATGATGCCATTGTTAAGTTGAAGTTCTCTACAGGGGATGTTTGGTCTCTACATTGCTCTTAACAGAAAACAAAAAATTCATATTCATAATCCGTGAAAATAAAACAGAAGGAAAGATTCTCAATAACTAATGATTCATAGTAATGGTTTAGATACCTTTATGATGACTAATTCTAATCGAGTTGTACTTGTCCAAATGATAAAATTTACAGAGAATACTTACCTCGTTGCACATTTCCCAAAGCACCAATTCAAAATAAATGTGTGGTGAATATTTTGTGCAACAATAAATGTGATTTTAGGCTTATAAATGACCTTTATGTGATTACATGACTAGTAAATCAAATAACCATCTATATTTCATAGTTCAAACTAAGTGATGTTAAAACAAATAAACTACCATATGATAAATTTGTGACCTCCCATTACAAATTGAATGGACTTGGATATAAAATTGGCATAAACTTGTATATAGATTGTAATTCAACATTTAAGACTTGGTAAAATTGTGTTTCAAAGACTCCATCCCTGTAACAATGACCACATTAGTAGCTATCTAAATGGAAATTCCTTCTCGTGTAAATATAATATTACTTAGCCATCCAGACACCAAATTGGTGTATGAGAATGCCTTGTGGTGTAAATATAAAAAAAAGAAATAAAAAAACTCATTCGACTATAAACGTAGATAATCATAATCTCACGGTGAAGAGTGGTGGAGAGTGGCAAGGGAAGTTCTTCCCAAAGGGAAATGCCTTGTGGTGAAGAGTGGTGGAGAGTGGCAAGGGAAGTTCTTTCCAAAGGGAAATGCCTTGTGGTGTAAATATAAGATTACTTATCCATCCAGACACCAAATTGGTGTATGATACCCCCTTGTTTGTGGATTTGAATCCTAAGTTTAGGAAGGAATACATACTCTACCCCCGTCTAGTGTTGAACCTATGACTTCTTAGGAGGAAATACATGCTCTTAACCATTAGGCCAATTCAAGTTGTATAAACCTAAACAAAATAATACACTTTGAAATTTAAGTTATAAATCTTTTTAAAAAATAACAAAATAATATAACTCATATTATAAAGCAATTAGTGATTGCCCATTCAAGTTGTATAAACATAAATAATAATAATAATAATAATAATAATAATAATAATAATAATACACTTTGAAATTTATGTTATAAATCTTTAAAAAATAACGTAATAATATAACCTATATAACACATCTTATGAAATAGATTAGTGATAACTATTTTCTTAGTAATAGACAGATTAAAATTTCATTGCACCAAGAGGCGCATTCTACAGCCCAGAATGACTCCGATGTGTAAGTATGTCGTAAGCCAAAATAGAAAACAAAACAAAAATTAAAAATAAAATCTAAATAATGTCGGCTTAAAGAATAACTTACACAACCATATAAATAAACAATTAAAAATAAATTTAAAAAATATAAATTTAAAGTATGAAAAGTTTTAAGAACACTCAAAAAAAGAAATATGGTAAATAAATAAAACCTATTTTTCTACTTACTCGGGAGCTATGGTAAATAAATAAAAATATCAATAACTAGAGGTATGGTAAGTAAATAAAACCTCTTTTTATATTTACTCCATAAACCTCTTTATATTTACAAAAACTCAAAAAATTTAGGTAAATTCTATGGGCCAAATACCATGGCACAAATTATTATTAATACCATGGGGTGAATACCATGGGAAAAATTATTATTAATATCATGGGCCAAATACTATATTTATAAAAGAGATATAAAAATGTAAGGTAAATAAATAAAAATATATGAAATAGGATTAGAAATCAACATCTAATTATATATGAAGGCTATGGACCAAATTAATAATAATAACATGCAAAAAAAAAACACTATTAACCCTAACATTAATATTAAAATATTAATATTATTAAATTTTTATCTTATATTAATGTAATATTAAATTTTTTATAGTATAATATATATATATAAACTCTAGATATATATGGGAGGGAAGAACAAAGACATATGATAGAGGTGGAGAAATAGCTGGAGTGACAAAAGAGAGATGGAGATAAACTAAAGAAGAGGGGCGAGTAGGAATGAAGAGAGAGAGAGGGAGAGGAGTGAAAGAGGTAGAGAAGGGTAAGAGAGGGAGAGGGAGACGTAAATATGGAGGTGGGAAAGAGAGAGAAGGAGAGAGGATTGGAGGGTAGAGAGAGGGGGGGAGGAGAGAGAGGGAGGTATGAGAGAAACGGAGAGAGAGGAAGGATGGCAGGAGAGAGGGGGAGAAGAAGAAATACATAGAGAGTGAGAAGTGGAGAGAGATGGAGTGACAAGAAGAGATGGAGATAAATTATGTATGTTTAGGTGTGAAATAAAGAGACATAGAAAGAGTGACAGAGAAAAGGGGGAAGAGATAAATAGAGATAAAGAGAAAGTGAGAGATGATTTAATAGAAAAGAGAGGGAGGGATACACACACACACACACACATACACACAGGGGGGTGAAGATAGAGGGAGGTAGGCGAGAAATGGAGAGAGATGGAGGATGAGAGAGAGGAAGAGAGTGAGGGGGGAATTAGAGGATTGTAGGGGAATGAGAGAGAGAGAGAGAGAGAGAGTGAGTGATGGGGGAAGAGAGAGGGAGGTAGGAGAGAAAGGGAGAGAGAGGAAGGAAAAGAGAGGCATTGTGAGAGAGAGGAGGATAGAGGGAGAGAGATAGGAGGGGAGAGAGAGGGAAGAAGAAATACATAGAGAATGAAAAGTAGAGACAGAGGGGGAGTAAAAATGGCGATATGGAGAGAGAGTGTGTATCTTTGGGGGTGAGATAAAGAGACAAATAAGGAGAGATGGAGAGAAGGGAGGAGATAAGGAGAGAGAGAGGCATATATTAACAAATTTGGAAGGTGAAGATAGAGAAAGAGAGAGGTAGGGAAAGAGAGATGGAGATGGAGGGGGAGAGAGAATGAGGTAAGAATAAATACATAGAGAGTGAAATACAAAGAGAGAGAGAGGGAGTGATAAGGAAGCTAATGGATAGAGAGGGAGAGAGGATAGCAGGAGGGAAGAGAGATAGAAGTAGGGGAGAGGGAGGGAATGGGATGAGAGAGTGAGAGGGAGGGAGAGGAGGAGGTAGTGAGAGATAGATAGATTGGAGAAAGAGAGTGTATGTTTTGGGGTTGATATAGAAAGACAAAGGGAGATAGAGATACAGATGGAAGGTGAAGAGAAAGAAGAGATAGATGGAGATAGGGAGAGAGGGACAAAGAGATTGATAAATATGGAGTGAGAGAGTGTGTGTGTTTGTGGGGGTGAGATAGAGAGACAAACAAGGAGATATGGAGGGACTTATAGATATCTATGGAGGGGGAAGAGAGGGAAGAATATTTATTGCAATAGATTCATTGATTTCAGTGTAGATGGGTATTTCTAATCCTATTTGATTGCTTGAACTAGATGTATTGATTTTAGTGTAGATTTTTATTTCTAATGATATTTGATTGCTTGAAATAGTTGCATTGATTTCAATTTAGATAATTTCTAATCTTCTTTGATTTATTGCATTAAATGCATTTATTTCAGTGTAGATGGTGATTTCTAATCTTATTTGATTGCGTGCACTAGATGCATTAGTTTCAATGTAGATGTTGATTTCTAACTATATTTGATTCCTTACACTAGATGCATTCAATTTCAATATATATGATTTCTAATCCTATTTGATTTCTTTCACTAAATTCATTGATTTCAGTGTACATGGTGGTTTATAATCATATTTGATTTGTTGCACTAGATGCATTGCTTTTAGTGTATATGTTGGTTTCTAATCCTATTTTCTTACTTGCACTAGATGCATTGATTTGAGTGTAGATGGTGATTTCTAATCCTATTTGATTACTTGCATTAGATGCATTGATTTAAGTGTAGATGTTGTTTTCTAATCATATTTGATTTTTTTCATTAGATGCATTGATTTTATTGTATATTTGATGTAATTGGATCTATGATGGGACATTAATTTTAAAGTCATTGGATTAATAGTGTGCATTGATTTCACTGTAAGCACAAAAAAATATTCACAATGTAGATTTATTTTGGTGTTATAGTAATTAAACCTAATAATATTGGATAGCACGAGAGACAAGGTATGATGTTTACTACAATAGCTTGAGCTAAATATAAGATGAAAAAACTAACAAGGGTGACAATAAGAATAGTAGAAGAAAATAGTTTAAGATTGATCACAATAAGGCTATTTGTAATTTACTACATTCTTATTATTAAAATTTTTAATCATTCAATATTATTACATTGTCACTTGCATTCGAAAATTTTATTTCGTCAATTTTCATCATTAGAATTATTTTACAATATTTATAATCTCAACAAGTTGAGGTAACTAAGAAAATTTAAAATTAAAATGAATCGATAAATCTCAAACATATTTGGTATATTTAAAATGGTTATATTAATATTAAATGCATTTTGATATTATTGATAAAATTAAACATATGTTCCTCATATTATCAATAGATTTTTCTTGGCCGCAAGTGCTGAGAGGGATCCAATATTTCAAGGTGGAAACCTTTCCTCAAGTTTTACATTAAAAAAAAAGGTTTGCACCACTAGAGATTTGATCCCTCTCGGCACTTGATAGATCCGGAGTAAAGATGGATCGAGGATGGTATTTATCTTAAAAGTAGTTATACTCTTAAATTGATTAATAAAAAAATGTTATATGAGCAAGTGTCATATGAAATGATTTATGTTTTTTTGGACATGTGTTATTGATAATCCATGGTATTGTAACAAAACCTATTTAATGTAGGATTTAATTTCCATGACTAAAAATCTTGTTACATATTTTATAGTTTTTTAAATGTATATATGTTTAACTCATAAATAAAATTTTATTATAATTAATAACAATAATGGTTGAAATTAAATTCATAATTTAGTTAATTTTTATGATTTTTTAAATTTGTGAATGTGTTATACAATACAATTCCAATAACTTACTACAAATAGATATCTATCAATTATTATAAATTATTTAATTTATATTAATAAAACTAAAATCTATATATTAATAATAATAACAATTAAATTTACATATTAATAAAATTTGAGTTGTAGAACACATCTACATTTATGTTAAACGCCACCACTACCTTTTTACAACCAAGCTTCTTTACTACAATTGTACTCTCTTTTCAAAATAACATACTGACTATTATTATTTCCCTTGAAATATTAGTGAGGGTTTGTAGAAACAGGGAGTAGGCAGGAAGATTAGTGATAGCTTTTTTCTTAGTAATAGATAAATTAAAATTTGATATTTATCTTAAAATTAGTTATACTCCTTTTACCTTTTTAATTAAATTAATTAATAAAAAAATGTTATATGAACAAGTGTCATATGAAATGAGTTCTAGTTTTTTAGACATATGTTATTGATAGGTCATAGTATTGTAACAAATCCTATTTAAAGAGGGGTTGAATTTCCATGGTTAAGAATATTATTACATTCGACAATGCAAACTTTTGTGATCCCTTTTAATGATAATGTGATTTTCAAAAAAAGTTTTATGAACATAAATTCTTACACATTTTATGATATATATATATATATATATATATATATATATATATATATATATATAATTTTATTATAATTATCAATAATAATAAAATAATTTAAATAAAAGTTATAATTTAATTTATATGACACGTATAACTTAATTAATGACAATAAAATTTATATATTAATAATGATAAAAATTAAATTTATATATTAAAAAAATTGCAAAAAAAACTTCTACATTTATGTTAAACATCAACACTATATTTTTACACCACGCTTATTTACACTACAATTATATACTATTTTATTTTGACATTTAAATTCATAAAATATATTAAACAGTTTGTTTATTAAATAATATATTTCTTTTAAAAATAATTGAATGATCATTATAATCTTAATGATATAATTAACATATTTTAAAAGAAACTAACCCAAATTTAGTTGGAATAATAATAATATACAATATTTTATTATGTAGGCAACCATTGATTGTCATACTTTCACACCTACAACCTTCGTAAGTAGTTTAGAATTATAATAAGTAAAAGGTGTCATGTTTTTTAGTTGTTTCACTCTTGATTGGTCTCTCCCTTTCTCTGTTATGTACTTATATAACTTCTCTCATTTATAATGAATAAACTCTATTTTTTATCCTGGAAAAAAATGTAAAAGATGCATCTTAACATAATTTCTTTTCCCTGGTTAGAGAAATTGTCACCCGAGAATAATCCAAAAATTTCTATTGCTTTCGCATGGGAGGAGGAAACATCACATACCTTATGTTATTCCCCCACCTTACTGCCCCCATTATTTCTGGATTTCATCTTGCAATTAGAACTTTACGCTAGCACTAGCCTACGTCCACAATTCATAGATTTTGAAGAAATTTTGAAAAAGCCACAAAGCGAAGATGCAAGATTTGATCATTAATGCAAAGAAATAATATATAATAGGAAACATTAAGAAGGGATGAGAAATGAAGTACACAATTTATAGATTTTAAAGAACTTTTGAAAACGCCACAGATCGAAGTTGCAAGGATCGAACATTATTGCAACGAAAGAATCTATAACTAGAAAAATTAAGAAGGGAATAGAAATGAGGTACATGAAGTCCTCGAGCAAACATTGTATTCAAAAACATTGTTGAATGAATGGACAAATTCGATGGAAGATGTTTCTTACCATCAAATTCCCTTTACTCTAATTTTGATTATGAGATTCCCACCACCTAGGTGAAAACGCCAGGTAGGGGTCTAAATTACGATTTCCTGGTTATGAAACATATGCTTTATCCACTGACTTGTATTCGCAAACGATAAAAATCATTTTTAATTCCTTTATCTTTGGTGTTATCACAGAACTAGGATTAATTGGGCTGCTCAACAGTCAATTCAGTATAACTATTTCAAACCACTTAAGGGTGGAATTTAGCCCTTCAAACTAGAGAGGGATCTCTCAAGAAAAGATATGATATTCAATAAACAAATCTTAAAATGAAAATGACTAAATATTAAATGACTTTTAGATGATTTTTTGCGGATGGAAGATGAGTGAGGGCTACCATTGGGCATGGAGTCAGCATGAAAAATCAATTACAAACAAGCATCATTCATGGAAGTTGAGGCACATGAGCTCTTACAAAAATAATTTTGACAACAAAAATAATCCATAAAGGAAGTTGGAGCATAAGATTTTTTAATTCCAACTAATTATGTATGAGTAAGTTGAATTAACATTGAAAAGATAAAGGAAACAAACACATAAGATACCAATCAGAAGCTCAAGTCTGAACAAAGTCTTCTGCAACTATGTATTAGTTGTGTGAAAGAAAATTACATGATAGCATAGTCATCTACATCCATCAACTCTTCTCTAACTCTAAAACTCCTCTATTTATAGAGTGAGGAATCATACAAATGGTTTTCCACCTTTTTTTCTTTGAATTCATACCTCAGAGACCTACTTAAAATAGGATTACATCACTTGGATACTTCCTAGGGATATTTTTTGTTTGCGAGAGTTTGAATACAAAAATGACTCTTATTTCATTAAAGAGTTCAACAAATCCCTTTAATAACCCTTATAAGATGAAACCAACTAATTTTATGAGTGTAATAGAGTGTTGATGTGTCATTATGTGACATGGATGCTGAGTTGGACCTCTTCCAAGTCGAATTTTACAATTTTTTAGACAAATCTGGTTAGTGAAAATTCTGAAAAATAGGCCTCAAAGATGAGTGCATAATTTACAAACCCCGATGTATTTTAAAAAAATGAGAGAGGTTTTTGTATATGGGCCTATGCGAAAGAAACTCGTCCTTCAAATTTCCAACATTCTATTTTATTTGGTTATAAATTTAACTTGAATTTTACTGGTAAAACAATCATGTCTAGGAAATTTCGTGGCACTCATTCTGTAGTGCACTCCAAAATCTAACTTTTGCATAACCTTTGACCTTTCTGACTTTTGGAGGGCCTTCCTTAGGTAAAATAAGGTAAAAAAATACCTTTATTCACCACTTTCATGATATTCTTTTGAAGTTTTACCTCAAAACATTCTACAACGAGTTCGTAGCAAAAAATCAACTTCAATCCTGGAGGTCACTATGAATTTGCCTAAATTTTCCAAATTTTGCAATTTTTACTCTTTATCTCCAAAAAACATGCATACAACTTTGTATCTGATTTTATAGAGTATCATAAGACAAAATTGGTCAAAAAGTGTGTCTTACCATCTTTCAAGGGGCAACAGGGTCATCCACTACAATCATCTTCAAAACCCTTTTTCTTCGATTATGCTTGCACCATCTCCATTAAACCAAACTGACATGCCGAGGTGTCAACAACCATGATCAGGTGGCAAACTGTCATGCTATAATTTAGGTCCTTATATTCCAAATTTGAAGATGAGTTATGTATTGGTGAGGTGGCAAAAATGGTGTGTTGGCAACCATGCCATCCTTTTTCTAAGTGATATTCATCAACAGGTGTCCCAATGAAACTCTTCAAATATTTTGATGACTCATATGCTCTCTGAAATACTTTAAATGCTTAAAAATAGAAAAACTTGAGCTTTTTGTAAGAACATAGTTTTTAGGCAAGTTCTTAGCGAATTCTGACAGTTTTACACTAATTTCGCTATGAACTTGTGTAGAAGTGCCAAATTTACATGAAATGGAAAATTTCACTTATGCAAAAGATATTTTTGGGATTTTTGTTTGAAATTTACATCTATCACCTTAATGATGGCATTTAAGACCCCCAAATATGTACATTTTTTTTTTAATTAATGAAATTCATGACCTTATTTCACCCTAATGACCTAACCTAACTTACCTAAGACCAACCTAGACAAGCCTAATTGTTATCAGGGATAACAGTGGCTCCAATGGGGATGTTGTGCCCCTGTGGTGCAGCAAGGAATCACATCTCCAGTGCCTTATTGAAAATTTAAAATTATGAACTTGATGAAATATTCTTCAAACATTCTCGTCGAACTCAAAATTGTTGAAAAATGCAATCCAAGTCGAAAACTAAATTTTTACATGCTGAAAAGATGCTCGGAATACTTGAGCTTATTCACGCACACACACCTACCTACCCTAGACTACTGAGAAACTACTAAATCAGATGACACAAAAATTCTAGTGAAGCCAATCAAGTAGCTGCTAAAATAAAAGGATTTCTTGACTATGCACCAAAAAACCTGAAACTGCAAAATATAATGGCAACTAACAATGGATCTATTTCTCACAGTGAAGACATAGTTGAAAACTCAAGCTAAAAAAACTCTCCATATAGTCTGCTACAGGATCAATAACGATATCATGTTTTTGATGAATATTTTCAAAATTTTGAGCAAAGCAATCCTCATAGATCAACAATTCACACTTATTTTCCATGTCATCATATACCTTCCGCGGTGTGTCATGAGATCTATTTTTTAAAACATTTCTCCATATTGATGTCAAAATACAATAGCTCATCTGCTTGTTTTGGCTAGAAACAACTTTCAGCAGGCTACATATGATCTTGAAAATGATAATGTTGTATTTGAGCTTCAACATCTTCAATATATTTTTCAAGCTCACAAGCCAATTCATCTAGAAATTTGATCTTATTTTCAGGATTTAATTTATGTGACTTTAAATAAAAATACAATGATGAAGAAAAGTCCTCACCAAATTCTATATCATAGCACCATCTTGTGAACTCCTGAATGGAAAGAGAGCCTGCCACAAAATCTATCTTCTCCATCCATGTTTCCAAGACAATAAGCCATAAAACTGAAAATGATTTAATAGATCTAATAGGTAACCTTTCCACCCAGATTTTACACTTTCCTTTGAATGAATCATATAAAAACCTAATGAATACATATTCTTGTTTGACTCTAAGTAGCTTAGTAAAGTCAGGAAACTTTGATACATGCTCTAAAGTCAAGCTTAAATATTCTCCATAAAACTTAGGGCCAATACTTAAAAGATATGCATCCTTTGGCAAAATTTTGGGAAATCCATAAATTTTGAAAAATCTACACATGCATAGCTTGATGAAATTGTGGCTGCATCTAAGTCTCTCATTTCCTAGTATTGTTACCATGAAGCTATGAATTTCTGAATTCTTCAAGAATGGAGTCACAAGGTAGAAGTAACACCTTCGAATTTTCTGATCTCCTTCTACCTTAAAGAGCTGAATTCCTTTGACAAGAATCACCCAGGATGATATGAATTTCATTCTCCCGAAATATGCATCAAAATGTTATCACCAAATTGGGACTAAGTGGGTTTCTCAACAATCAATTCAGTGTAACTATTTAAAACCACTTTCGGTTGGAAGTTAGCCCTTCCAACCAAAGAGGGATCTCTCAATAAAATATATTATATTCAATAAACAAAGCTTAAAACGAAAATGGGTAACTCTTAAATGTATTTTAGATGATTTTTTTTTCAGGTGGAAGATGAGTGAGGGCTACCATTGGGCATGGATTCAACATGAAAACTCAATTACAAACAAGCATCATTCATGGAAGCTCAAACACATGAGCTCTTAAAAAAATAATTCTGACAACAAACATAATGCATAAAGTAAGTTGGAGCATAATAATTCCAAGTAATTATATATGCGTAAGTTTAATTAACATTGAAAAGATAAAGGAGAGAAACACAAAAGAGTCCAATCAGAATCTCAGGTCCAAACAAAGTCTTATACAGTTGTGTGAAATAAAATTACATGATATCATAGTCATCTACATCCATCAACCCTTCTCTAACTCTAAAATTCCTCTATTTATAGAGTGAGGACTTGTACAAATGGTTTTCTACCTTGCTCCCTTCGAATTCCTACTTTATATACCTATTTCAAATAGGAATACATCAATTGGAAACTTCCTAGCAATATTTTTTGTTTGGCATAGTTTGAATACAAAAAGGTCTCTTCTTTAATTAAACTAGATAATGAATGGGAGATCCTCTCCGTGACATAATTATTTTCCATGTGTATCACACCATTTTACAAAATATTCAAGTAACACCAATTGGGACCTCATGCCTAGAATCATAAAGAACTTTAGAAGCCCACAGTTCCTAAAAGCTTGTACAATTGTTGTATCATTGGAAGAAACCATGTCTTGAGCCTCATGTTCTCTTTCTCTCCAGGTTAAGGCCATTTCTCTCTGGTAATTTCTGCACAATAACTTAAAAGAACACATAAAATTAGCAATTTGAGAAATTTTTGGAAAAAATTGACTCAAAATATTTTTTTTGGAAACTTCACTACACCCATGGCATTTTTCCTTCATCAAAATAGCAACTCATCACACTTACCCTTCTTTTTAATGCATTATGTTTCCTTCATTGGTGCCAATTGTGTTGGCCTATCACACCACCTGATATAGGAGGCGTGTGATGGGATGAGGGTGAATTTTGACTCCTAAAATATCAAAATGTTCCCCCAAAAATGCATCGAACGAGAAATGGAAACTGTAGAGATGAAGAGAAAGGATAAAACTCCTACCTAGAACTAACAGTACTGGAAATGGTCCACTGGATTGGTCACAATCAACTGTTGAAGATTGAAGGTAAAAACCACTTAGAGCTCACTCAACTCCATAAAATTAAAATGGTAAGAAATTCAATTACTTTTTTGACGTTTATGGTCAAAATAACTCACTATTTTAATATATTTTAATGTTTTTGAATGTTTTTGACCTAATTTTACCATGTATCATGTATTTTTAATGTTTTTATGGTGCTCTGAAAGGATGTAATGTAGGTAGTAAGCAGAATAAACACTAAAAGGAAAAGACCCTATAGTCGATGTTTTTGAGGAACCCCTTATAAAAATACCCCAGACATCCATTCCTAGCAGGGGTTACTAGAGGAGGTTGGTGGGCGAGGTTTTTGTGGATGTTTTTTGTCCAGTGTTCTTATCAGTGTAAACCGCATCGGTGCGTTCAACAAGAGAAAGCACCGGTGTGCACAAAAAATTGGCACATCGGACACCGTGCGCTCCGTACAAACCCGCTTGGTGCATCTTATTACTATATTGCACCGGTGCTTTAAAAAGATTCCACACCGGTGCGTCATAAAACCCTGCGCCAAAACAGAAACCGCACCGGTGCGCCTATAAAACCCCGCGCACCGGAAAAAAACTGCATTAAAATCCCATCTTAAAAATTATAAATATTGATGAAATAACACATGTACCATTTCGCATGTACTAATTCCATTGACCATATTTTAGAAGAATTTGAAAATATTACCATTACGTTGCCTCTTATGGATGCTAATTCCATGAACATATTTTAGAAGAATTCGAGTGTCAAGAATGCAATAGACCCAAAAAAAAAAACATTTTGGGACTATTTTGCATTTTATTAAAAGGTTTATGGGATTTTTTGTGGGGTTTATGGGTTCATGGGATAGTAGACAGTGCCGAACCTACCGTATTGGTATTTTAGTTGAATTTTTCTTAGCAGCGATATGACCGAATCTTGTAGCTATCCATTTAACAAAGAACCCATATATTTTGAGAATATGATTGAAGGCTATTGTCATATACTTGAGCACTATTCCATTTCTTCACCATATTAGCACAAAATATAAAGAATAATTTATTTCACCATAATAACACACAACTTTTGAAAAAGAAAACACTTCATTCTGTGTTTCGAGGAATTTTATGCAAATGATAGGCATTTCTATGGAGTTTTATCCATATTCTAGAATTTAATGAGGGTTGGAGGGAGATTACAATCCTGTATATGTTAGTAACTGCACCCTTCGGTAGAACAAAAGAAAATTCAGGCAAATTCATCAGCGAAGTAGACTGGCCATAATCAATTCCTTCTAGGCCTCAACAGAAGAAATAAATATGCATGTCAGAGGCTCCTATTGGCACCTTTTCTTGTTGCAGGTTGTAGAAAGGTTCAAGTTTCTATTTTTGAAAGAAGAAGAGTTGTAGTTTTGAAAAGAAATGGCCCAAAGGTTTCCATAGCAAAATTTACATTTGCAACATATCTAAAAACTAAAATATCTCCAACTTCAATAAACTACTCAGAAACAAAACTTTCCCAACCATTTGTGAAAACTTCCCACGTCTTAGTATAGCACAGGCTCACATGCCACAATTGCGCACTTGGGCCCTATAGTATTCCCTCTTCACACGCCCCACATTTCATTCTCTCCACATAATCAATGGGGACCTCCTGAAATAAACAAAATGCATTGGAAGAATAGTTATTTCCATCTAGAATTTATCGAATTCTAATTCTAAAATCTAATTCTCAATTCTAATTCTAATGCTAATTCTAATTCTCAAGAATAAACAAAATTATAATTATAATTGCATACTTCCATCAAGAATAAAAAAAATTCTAATTCTCAATTTCTATGGTTGGATTTCATTAAATTTTGGTGTACATACCTAAAAGTAATTTCAGTGCCTTAAAAATGGACTTCTTGTAATCTGTGAAAATGTACATATAACTGCACCGGTGCATTTTAGTTACTGCGCACTGGTGTCGTGTTACCAATGGACGCACCGGTGCGATGCTATTAAGTGATGCATCGGTGACGAATAACCGCAAATAAAAAAAGGGCAACTGTATTTTCTTTAAGTGAAAAAAAAGCGGTAAATTGAAAAATCGGCAGAAAAAATATTTTTGAAAATCTAATTTCATAAAAAAATTATTTAAATACTGGATACTTTTCATTATTTCACTATTTTTGCAAAAACAATCAGCCAGAGATTTGTAGGAGACATACCAGGAACAAGAGAGCACGAGAGAATTGTGGAGCAGCGAAATACGTTCGAACAGAAGTATTCAGACAATTAGAATTCCAAACCTATGGTGATTCAAACCTGGCAGCATAGAATTTCAAACGATCTCGTGATTAAAATTGATTAATTTTTTTTCTTTTTTCTACAATTTTTTACGAAGTAAGAAAAAAAATTCGATTTGTTTTTCATTTTCTGAAACAAAAAAAAATGGTCCATTTTTACCCTAAACCCTTCATTCATTTTGTCTCTGCCCTTTCTTCTCCCTGTTTCTGTGATTTCAGAATTAGGGCTTTTCATTTTAGATTTATAGGGTATGTATTGCTATATATAGGCATATGACATCCAACACATGGGATGACTTGCATAGTCGGATCCCAATCAAGGTCGACCCTTGCGTGAATTTTTGAAAAAAAATTTTTTTTATCAATGTGCGCTACGTAACCTAGCGCATCGATGCGCTCTATTATCCCAACACACTGCGAAAGCACTCTGTAATAAAAAAATTAAAAATAATTTTTTTAATCACTGTGCCATATGTAAAATAGGGCATTGGTGTGCTATTTCATTATGGCGCACAACGAACATGATGTTTCGTAAAATATTGTTTTATTGTGTTAATCGGCGCACCATGTAATATATAATGCACTGCACCGAGTCTCCTAGCTAATAGAGAGCACCGTATGGTGGTCCCTTGTTTGCGCAGGGCGTTTATGCTACAAAAACTAACACTAGACTATTTTTATTATTTTCTGTGTTAATAAGTGCGATGGTTAACATGTAACGCACCGGTGCTCTTTTTTGACATAGAGCATGGTACGGTTTATTATATTGTTTGTGCGGTGCATTTATAAGACCCCCACGCACCGACTTCGGTGCGTACACCATGAATGGCGCACCGGTTTCTTGAGATTTTTTCTTTACCTGAAAAGGTGACAATTTATTTATTAATATATTATTGAATGATATGGTACAGGTTTCAGTTTGATAAAGAAATGACTGACAAGAGATCAAGTAACAAAAATACTGATAACACATCAAGAAAAGAAAAAAATGCAAGTTCTTTGTAAATTATTTACAAAAAATATTATTTTTGAATTATATGTAAGTTTAACTAATATGTATTGTTTACTGTGTATCATGCAGAGCCACAAAATGACGAAGCTCGATAATATTATTTCTACTCTAGGACCAGAAGAGCATAAAAGCTTGATGGAAAAATTGCAATAGGAAGAATCAGGTGAATGAAAAAAATTCTATCGATCCAATATGAGTTTATTTTTTTAATTTTCATTAATAATATACTTAAAATTATTAGATAACATGTGTCAAACAACCTATTATTTCACATCTGTTTAATGTTCTATAGGGACCAACAACTCAGAAAATGAATGTTGTTCTAAGAAAAGAAAAAAAATAGAACATGCAAATAAAAATGAATTTCTCCTTAGTTCATCTGGAGTGGTGCTGGAGATTAACGAAAGGGGGGAAAACTTTTACAAAAGTTTGAGGGATTTAGTGGAACGAATGTATAGATGTTATTTTCACTTGAAATACAAAAATCAATCCAATGATTCCAAGAACCAAATTTTATCTAAACTACAAGAAGAGTTTCCAGAGAGTTGGTCAATGAGACATGTCAGACTTTTAATAGAAAAAATGTACAACAACAAAAAATAAGGAATGAAAAAGTAATATTCCTTTAAATGTTTGTCTAGAATTATTTATAAATATCACTTTTGTTATATTTACTTTTCATATATCAATATAAAAATTAAATAGTATATTTTCATGTTACATTTCAGGAAGATTATGAAAATCTCAAAAGATGAATGAGCTGATATCAGAAATATGCCAGTAGGAATATCCAAAAAGGTGTACAAGGAGATGGTCAAAGAAATGGGAAAATTTGCATCGCAGGAGGAGCCATCTCAACAAAAACCTGCTTCAAATGTAATATGTAATCATTGAATTTCTCGATCATTAGGTACAATAAATAAACAATTTAGAAGTAAATATTAATTTTCAAGTATTTTCTTGTAGAAAAGAAAATAATTTAATGGAACCCATTCATCACATAAAACTGGATGCTAAGGAAGAAAAGTGTTGATAGCTAAGTTTGTGAGTAACTGTTACTTCCTTATAACAACTTAACTAGATTTCATTTTTGTATTTTTTAAGTTTCTTTTACAAAAAACATCATTGAATGTCTTCAAACAGGTGCTAACATACAAAGAAGAACCATCAGACGAATTGGTTGAAATTGGGTTAAATATGGGTTGTTAGTATATGTTGGCATATCAAAAATTATTTGTGGAATTTGTAAGCATCTATCGATCTTGTTTTACTTAGCTCCGTCTATAATTAATAGAACAAAATAAACTTTTATATTAAATATATGATTTGTTATGGGGTATAAATCTTGCAGGAAACAAAGTATGGAACTGCGCCAACGGATGAAATCTTGAAAGATGACATGGTACATGGTTTTAAAAGAATGTGTATAGTTTATGAGTCAATTGCTGCTATGGTACGTCATCTCTTTTCGATTTACATTGATGTATATTATTTAATATTTCAATTTTAATTATTCTCACCAATGTATATACACTCATTACATTTTATTTTTATGTTTGTAGATGGAAGGTGAAGAAGAAAACAATCAACCCTATGAACAAAAAATTCCTGAAAATAACCCAAGTCATGGAAGTAGCTCTAGCAATGACAACAGTTCAAGTGAAGGATGATGATCACTATGTTTGGATATCAAAGCAAAGCGTTGTATTTTTTGAAATATTTGTCTATGAAATCGGACCATTTGTTTAATGTAATGGACATAGTGTTCCAATTGAAACAAAAATGGATACCAATAACTGTCCGATTTTATATGCCAAAGATTGTCTTATTCATATATATATATATATATATATATAATAGAATATGTTTTAATTTATTCTATTGCATTCTCCATTGTCACTGTGAAATGTGATACCACTGATTAAATTTATGGATGATTAAATATTATAATGAAGAGATGTGAAATTTGATGATATAATATAACAAATTAATCCAAACATCACATTCAAATGAACTAATAAAAATTTAATTCATATGAATATTGTTACAAGATATATATGTGTCGACTTTTGATGAATAATGAATTTAAAAAATCACAATAATTATGATATGATCTAAAAAATTAATCCAAACATCACATTCAAATGCATTAATAAGAATTTAATTAATATGAATAATGTTATAATATGTGTCAACTTTTGATGAATAATGAATTTTAAAAAATCACAATAATTGCACTGTCATAGGTCGATGCTTCTAAAACCTAAAAAATGAACACCGATACATGTTAATTACTATACACCGATGCGTTTGTATGCTGCAGTGAACCGGTGCATTTCTACGACCTATCGGCACCCCACAAATACCAAATCCAATTAAAAATCTCGGTACATTTGTGTGATACTGTGCACTGGTGCATTTATGTGAGACTACACACCAGTGCATTTGTACGACCTATGTGCACCACACAAATACCAATACCAATTATAAATCTCGGTGTGTTTGTATGATACAAGGCACCTATGCATTTCTATAATTCTATGTACCAATGCGTTGAGACGACCTATGGGCACTGCACAAATCCCAAGATCATTAAGAACAACCCCGTGTGTTGTATCACCAACACTGCGCCCAGTGTGGTTTTATACGTTGACAGCCCAGTGCATGCACCTTCGACCAACCTCTGTCACCTTCTAGATGACACACACCAAGCTCGTTGAAACCTTAGTAGCGCACCAATGAAAAAAAATCCATATAAATAACCTCCGGCCGCCTGGCTTTTTTATTTGTGTTGAATTTTCGTTAAAATCTCCACCAAAACCTCCTCCACAACCATAAACGAATATCAGAGAAATGTTAATATCCTTATATCCTTGTTAGAGGTCTTTTTCAGAAAGGAAGTAATTTTCTAAACAGTATACTTATTTCTCTTTTCTGTGCTTTAAATAAACTCACGAAAAGGCACCCCCCCCCCCCAATTTCTTAACCTCTTTTTCAGAGTCTCTTAAAACAGATGAGAGTTGTCTTCTAGCACTTAGACTTTGAAATTGTAATTAAAATAAATGAAAATACGTCTCCACAATATAACTTTAACCCTTTTCCAGACTAGATAGACTATCTACGAATAAAGAATACTTTAGTCAAACATGGCTAAAAGGTTCTACTATGTATTTTCTTCGGCCTTTTCAGGCCCAAGCGAAACAATTACGAATAGGAACATCTTGGAGATTTTTTTTCGCCTCTTTTTAAAACTCTCTAAACATGAAAAAGGATACAAGTTTTCATTTCCTGGAATCATATAATTGTTAAACAATGTTGGTCAAGCATGACATGGCCAAACCGCTCCTTCTCAGGGTTCATTAAAAATACTCTGAGGGGTTAATTCAAAGGATGAGCTTATAGATCAAGCATATGTTATCCTCCTCAATATTGTCAAAAATAAATAGGTACTGGCCATAAATTGTTGGGAAATTGGGAAAATAGGGCTTAATACCTATTAATGGAAGCGAGTCGCTCTTGAACATGACACTCTTTCACTTCATCTATGTAATTTCTAGGGGTTGGGGATTTCACTTACCTTTTTGTCGATCACACCTTAATGAAAGTCTTCATAATGGGGCTTTGAGTCAATTTTTCTAGCTCCATGTCAGTGTCGCTGATATGTTCAAGAGAAAGTCCACCCTTAGTTGAGATGTGCTACAATAAATTAAGCATTACTTCATGTATGTCGCCCCTGAATTACCTCTACATCATTACATTCTATCTCAAATATTGATACCAACTTCGTGTCGTTGATGGGGAATACATTAAGGCCCACCTGTGATGGGTTACTTCTGTTGACATCCACATATTATCTAGGAAGCTGACTTAGAAACTCTCTTTATTGCCTTGAAACTTGCATACCTCAATGGCAAGTTTCCTTGCTTTCAGTGATAGGTTCTTACCATTGGTCCATATCTGGAATATTTTGTGCAGTGTTTGATTTCAGCTCATTTATTCATATCGAATGGATTGTACTATGGTACCTCTAGGGCCATTATCATTATCAATTGTTACTCTCGCATTTGTTAACAAATTACATCGTTTGCTAGTTATCATATGGTTTCTACCATGTTCGACTCGAGCTCATTATTCACATGGTTAGAATCGTATTGTCGAGTGATGATGTAGAATAATCGAGATCTAATTTCATCCATTCGGGCTTCAATTTTAGGATTCATAAATGGTTACAAACTATGATGGCTATGATTATTCAGGAAGTCATCAAAGAATGGGTCCATTATCTATCATAAGTGGACGTGACTTTCCTTATTTTACATGTAAATTGGCATATGTGCTTAGTATGGGTATTAATACCTCAACAATGATATCATGATGATAATTTATTGTAACATATGATGATCCCAACCAATCTATTCTTGATCTGGAATTGTCACATGGTATAGAACTTCACTCCTCATCCACTGTTTCTAACGTTTTCTTTTAGGAGGAAATATGTTACAGGTCATTTTTTCAGATCAAATCAAAGTTTCTAGAAACTAGATCAATCAACATCAAATGACACTTTGCACTCATCCCCTAAAAATCCTAGAACATTTTCTCTCAAAAAATTCCAAGAATTATGGTTCTAACAGTTTAAAAACTTCATTTTTAGACCCATCACACTTTCCCTTTTAGAAACCTACACGGGTTCATGTTATACATTGAGTAACTGCATTGACCAGCACATATTTCATTTGTTGCAGGTGTGATGGCCTCTAGAATTCGGAAAAATAAAATAAAATTGAATATTATCTTTCAAGAATATTCCCAAGTGTTTTTAACCATTTACTATTAAATTAGATCTGAAGCTCATATCATTTAGGTCTTATCTCTTATCCCTAGAGCTTATCCACCCTCATATTTGAATCTAAGTCCTAGATTGGTAAATCCCAAACCACCCTATTTTCCCTATATATTCACTGCCTCCCATAAAGCCTGGGTTGAGTTTTGGAGAATCATAGTTATGCCCTTATGTTGGTACTTTGTGCCTAAGGATCCATTATCCATCCATGCACTTGAGTTGTGATTGAAGTTTTTCTTTGTGATAAATTAAGTAAAAGATAGTTGGGAGACATCTACAAGGTCAAGAATGTAAATGGTTCTAACCTCTCCTACTTTCATTAATGAAAAAATGCTTTGTTTTCCTATATTTATGTCTCATTAATGCATATGTATTATAATTCCTTCTCGACTCATTTTTTAGAGATTCTAGTACATGCTATTTGTATGTTCTAATGCGCTTTATTGTTTGGCTGTCTTGAAGGTCCTATTTATAAACTTTGGATTTCGAGCTAAAGCTTGCAATGAAGGAGAAGAGGAGAACTTCCATCAGACTCTAGGTAATTATTTCCTTCGTGTTCTAATTTCTCTAAGGAAAACATAAGTATTTTTGTATATGTTTTCTCTATATGAGCCACTAGATCTAGGGAGTTCACTTTTTTTCCGCGGAATAGAATTATTTGTCAAACAATCTCCTTCCCCATAATATAATGCTTCTATTTTTGGTAGGCATACACGAAGGAGTACATCTCTTTATCATAGGTGGGGTATCATTAAATATCATCCAAAACCCTTTCACTACGATAGGCCATTTGATGTCCTTGTTCGTTGGGACACACAAACAACATAGTCAAAGGAATTTGTATCAATCTAAAATGTATATTACCGAAATTTCAGGTAAAGAGTGGTGTAGAGAAAAACAGTCTTTCAGATCCTCGAATTATTGTTTTTTTTTTTTGATTCAAAACAATATATATATATATATATATATATATATATATATATATATATATATATATATAATTGCTCCACCATGGATTACTTGACTTGCTGAAACAAGCAATATGAGAGAACCCCACCATGAAATTTGATAGAAGTTAGTAAGGCACGAGAATCAACGTTGATCTCTATGAGTCATTGGCATTAGCCAATCAAAAAAAAAAAAAAAATTGAATTCGGGATAGGTCCACATGGTCCCCATTTTCATCGACAATCAATCCAAAATATTAAATTCTCAGCATGCCACGTGAGAATTTATTGATATTGGTATACAACTTGTGTTGCCACAAAGGTACTAAAAATTTGTTGAATGTGCTACAAAAGTTCCATTGAGGTTTCCGCTAAAGATGAGGACTATATCCAATTATACATCCACACAATTTTTTTAACAACCATAATATATTATCCATTAACCTCATGAATGTTTTTGGAACATTCTTTCAAGCCCAAGGGCATGAATAACAACTCAAAAAGAAGTTTTTAGACTCGAAATGTTGTCTTTCATACATTACCGTGTTCAATTAGAACTTGGTATTGGCCTGATTTCAGACTACTATTACTAAAGAACTTAGCACCGTTGTTTTCAAGAATATCAATCCTAAAGATCAAGTATATGTTCTCGATAGTGATTTTCCTCATGGATCTATAATATATACAAAGTATCCATGTACCATCCTTCTTCTACACCAATGGCATTGGACTCCCGTAAGATGAGGAGCTTAATCGAATGAATGTGGGCCTTTGGAGGAGTTCATGAATTTAAACTTTATTTCCTCACACTCTAAGGGAGAGAATGTATATGTTTATTATGTAAAGTATCTTCAGCTTATCATTTCAATTAGGTGTTTGACCTCGTAGTGTAGAGGAACTCCCGCAGGTATCAACAATATATTTGTATCTCTACATTATCTTCCACTTGCTTCTATAGTGTAGAAAGGCCTCATGTAGAGGTTATGGTGGTTATAGTGACCTTATTTTCTTAAGCACAAACCATGATTATTTGAATTTGAATGGTAGTTTTTTTGTGCTAATTTCATCTTCATATTCAAAATTAATTTTTTTATCTTATGCTTTACGTGCATAGGTTTCTGGTGTTTATGTGCTCAAACAGCAATGAGCTGTGCTTTAAGTTAAATTCAAGAGCATAAAGCATGAATAACAAATGATGAAATAAACAATAAAAACAATTACAACAAACCATCACAATTGATCCATTAACACAAAGTTTTGATGAAGGAGTTCACCCCTCCTGGCCACATCTCCTTGGTCCAAATTCCACCCCGCATGGGCCTCTATATTAGCTCAAAATTGAAAAATGTTGTTTACATTCACCAACTCCCGAAGCCTCGCTTCAACAGTCCAGAATGTCCAAATCTATAAAAAATGACTATTCTTAAAGGTTTCACTTGGTTGAAAATTTCTCCAAGATATGCTTCCTCATTTAAATTTCCTAGGAAATCTCCCCAAATATGGAGAAGACTCGAGTTAGGGCTGCCAAAGTTTGGTGAAGCTCCCTAATTGGTTGTTCACCGAAATGTTCGATTAACTACCGTTTAATTAATTATAAGATGGATTTTATAATGAATAAGTGTAGATTAGGTGCTATAAGCGCATTTACACGTTTAACTGCATTTAAAAATGTATTAACGCATAATAATTTTTTAGGGTAATTAACCTCGTATTAACACTTAACTCCATGCTTTTAACCTCCACTGTCGTGGTCATGAAGTATGGTCTCATGAGAGGGGTTGGGCCCCTCCAAACCCCGTCGAACAAACGTTTGAAATTAAATGTATCTTGGAGTCGTGGTATATTAATACCTTTGGTGGTAACATGGTAAAGGCAGTAGTGTTATCATGGGGGAGGTCGAAGCTGACCCCGACCTCTCGCCCATCCCATATATTTTGCACCGGTGATATATATCATATGAATCGTTGAGCTTTTATATAATAACATGTGCCCACCATATGAACTTTGGTTATATAATAATAATGTGCCATATATATATAAATTACTTGACTTTGTAATAAGAATAAATGTGCCCATAAATAGATGTATGTCCCACCTTTGAAATATTAATCCACCACCAAAAACCTAAGGTCTTCGAACTTTAATATAATTCGACCATAGGATATGTATGGAATTTGAAATTTGTAATAAAATCAATCTGAAATTGAAATGTGGGCTTTGGATAGGGTCCACTAGAGGGTGCACGTGGCAATCCCTCGCTACACCACATGTCAGCCTCTAGTTGGCCTATCAATCCATATATAAAAATGAATTCAACGTTAGGAGAGATTACTTAAAAACACCAAACCAAACTCGGTGAATCCTGCTGACACTTGCCACAAGGTCGCTGGAAAACTGAACAATATTCCTAGAATTTATTAAAATTTGTTGATTGGGCTGCCATGTCACCAACCTGTCACTTCTGAAATTTTTTTAGTTGTTTAGGAAAACAAATAACAGGCTCTATCTTTTTCATCCAGACTCCATTTTCGATGAATGAATTGCACCAGATTCCTGGCGAAGAGCTCTTCGCTTTCGTTCAATTTCCAATTGATTTAGATCACTTTAATTTTTGAGCTTTTATACTGAGAACCTTATCATTCCTCCCCACTATAATCATTTTGGACCCCAAAATATCTTTGATTACTGATCATGTGGATGAGGGTATTGTTCCCTCACTCTTCCAGTCTCTATCCATTGAAATTTTCCCATTTTCATCAAATTGAGCTTTTCACAAAAACTTAACTTTTTCCTTGACTCTTGTGACCTTCTCTTGTTGCCGTTGACACTGTCATGCTGCAATTCCCATGAATTTGCAGAGCAGCAAGCTATTCTTTCAGAAACACACTTGTTCCTAGCTTGTTCATTAATCAAAGGAAACTTAAAAATTTTCTGACCTTGCACACTGCCATCATGGTGATTCTTAATTGATCTTGCTTTGTACTTACGTCAACCCTTGACCAAGTATCTTCGCCATTTCCATGTACCTTTTGGAAACCAAAAACAAGCACTTGTGGAACCCCTGCCTTCTTTTTCAAATTGATTTGTCGCTTTCTCTTTGATCTTTGCACTCTCTTTCACTGGCATATTATTTCCAACACTACTCAGCACTGATGTTGACTGCTGCAAATGTTTTACATCTTGTTCACATCCTTTCAAAGGAAATTTGTCAGATTCACGAAACATCTCATTACAAGCATAAAAAAAATTAATAAAATCAACTTTTTCATTCAATGCATCTTTTTTAAAGCTTTGATTCAAAACATCTCTATGTTTGATCATCAACAATGTTAAATTCTGACTTGCATTCACTATCCTCTTCATTTATCTTGCATGTATAAGAGACAAAATTGCATTTTTATTATGCGCTATAACTATGTACTCAATTCCAACTTTAAACAAGTGATACTTATTCTCATGGCGATGAAATACTACTTTCCTATCATAAATATAAGAACTTCCCAAAAAAATACCTCATATCTCAAGCGACACCACATCAAGTTCAACTTCATCAAGAAACTTTGAATTGATGGCAAATCTTAGTATGCACTTCCTTGTAACCTGCAAGTTTTCATTCTTTCATATCCACCCTAGAGGATAAGGTATTGGATGTCTAACAATTTCAAGGTCTAACTGCTTAACCAAGTCTTCGGAAATCAAGTTAGCTTGTGACTCACTATCAAAAAGTGTGTCTATCTTTGTATGTTTAGAGACAACTCTAATATGGAAAATTTGAATTCTCATATCTTCATCTTGAGTGACATTGGAACAATTTGAATAACTAGTACTTTCTATATTCTTACCTTTCAAACCCATGGCTATAATATTTGTCTCATCTCCTAAAACTGAACCTAAGTCATTTCAACGATAGTACTAGTTTTCCCCTTTTGTTTGGCTTCAACTCTGGATGAAGCTACCAACAGTGGTCTTCATCAAGGCCATTCTTCAAACAATGTTTACATGTGAGTTTTTCTCTCTCTTTTGACAAAGCTATTTCTCTTTCCTCTTCCATAAAAATTTTCCTTTCCTTTACCCTCACTATCACTTTTCTCATCTATGTTCTATTTCCCTCTTGCTTCTAAATGTGTGGCTTAAACACAAACCTCATCTATGTTTGTGGGGTTGAACATGAGAATAGTGTGCCTAAGCTAACTATGCAAACCCCCAATATAATTTGACAAAGTTTCTTGAGAATATAAATTAATACCCAAAATAAGATCTCTTCTCCTAAATTCATGAGTATAATCTCTTCTCCTAAATTCATGAGTATAACCTTGCACACTTTTCCATTTCAATTGTCTAAAATTTTTTCCAATCCATAATGGCTTTTTGCATGTAAGCTAATGGATAGAATTTCCTTTTAATGGCAACAATAAAACTTGACCAAGACATAGAGATCTTACCGTAGTTTTTAATCTCTTCTTGAGTCCTTGCTTCCCACCATACAAGTGTAGATCCTTCCATCCTCAAAGAAGCCAATTGAATCTTTATGTCATTTTCATGAAGGTTCTGAATTCTGCAATACACCTCCAATTGACGTATCCAATTATCCAGCCTCTCTACATTTACCTCGCCATGATACATTGGAAGCTCAAATTTGACATCAAGTTTGAGTAAGGGATTTTTTCCTTTTGTGGCTTTTGAGTGAGCATGGGTAGTTTTTGTTGTGGAAGTGGAAGATGATGCTCATGGAGAAGATGATGAGGATGATGATGAAGGTGGAGATGGAGGTGGCTTTCCTCCACTACCCTTTGAATCCTTTTCTTCATCCTTCTTATCATCTGAAGTTCCTTCTCCATGTGGAAGCTTAGAACCTTCTGCTGCTATCGCAGCAGTAAATGCATCAAACATAATTTTAACCATCCTCTTTATGTCATTGAAGTCTTTGTTGACATCATCCTCTTCTGAATGACCTTCTCTTTCTCCAACATCTGACATGATGGCTATGGATTCAAGCTCAGATTCTGGTACTTGAACCTCTTCAATCTCAGCTTCTTGAGATAAAACTTGAGGTGCTTCAAGTGCAGCTGTGAGTGGAACTTTGGGTGGAGATGGTGCCCTTGTGGCTCTCCTTCTTCTGGTCCTAATCTCAGGACTTTCAACCAACAACTTCCCTTCACCTCTGTGCAGCTTTAACCTTGTAAGCATCACAAATTTGCAACCATTAAAACTCTACTTTGCACAAAACTCAAGCAACTTTCAAGCAAATAACCTTAGCAACATTTGCTCTAATACCAACATGATCTGAATTTGAATGTTAGTTTTGTTGTGCTAATTTCATCTTCAGATTTAAAATTTATTTGTTGATCTTATGTTTATTGTGCATAGGTTTCCTTGGTGTTTATGTGTGTCAAATAGGTAAATGAGCTGAGTTTTTAAATTAAATTCAAGAGCATAAAGCATGAAAATCAAATGCTGAACAGCAACACAAACAAGAACAACAAACCATCACAATTGATCCATCAACACAGGGTTTTGATGGAGTTCACCCCTCGTACGCTACATCTCCTTGGTCCAGCTTCCATGGCTTGGGCCTTTGTATTTGCTCAAAAGTGAAAAAATTGTTGTTTACATTCACCTAAAGCTCTTGAAACCTGCTTCAATGAGTCCAAAATCTCCAAATCTCTCAAAAATGACTCTTCTTGCTCTCAATTTGGTCGAAAATTACAAAATATAGGGCCAAAACCATTTTTCCTAGTAAACTGCCCCTAAAAATGGAGAAGACTCCAGTTAGGGCCGCCAAAGTTGGGGGCAGCTCCTAAAATGGATGAACTGCTGAAAAGTCCGTCAGTTTAAACTCCTGTTTAATTAATGCTAAGTTGGAGTTTAAAATGGATAAGTGCGGATTAGGTGCTATAAGTGATTTTTACACTAATCCGCATTTAAAAATGTATTAGCGCATAATCCTTGTTTAGGTGTAATTAAACCCATATTAACACACCCCTCATACTCTTAACCCCCACTCCGTGCGTTGGTCATGAAGTATGGTCTTACGGAGGGGGCCGGCCCCCTCCAAACCCCCGCCGAACAACAAACCGTTTGAAATTAAAATGTATTTTGGAGTCGTGGTCTATTAATACCTTTGGTGGTGGCTCATAAAAGGCAAAGTTTTGTTGTGGGGGAGGTCGTGGGGTCGACCCCGACTTCCACCCATCCCATATATATTTTGCACCAATGGATATATCATATGAACTTCCTTGATCTGGTATAAGATGATTATGCGCCATCCATATGAACTTTGGTTATATAATAATGTGCCCACCATTTGAACTGTTATATAATAATGTGCCATATACATTTTAATCCCGGACTTTGTAATAATAAATATGCCCATAAATATATGTATATCCCACCTTTGAAATATTAATCCGCCACCGTAAAAACCAATATCTTTCGAACTTTAATATAATTCAACCATAGTATATGTATGGAATTCAAACTTTGTAATAAAATAAATATAAAATTGAAATGCAAATTGATAGTATCCACCAAAGGGGCATGTGGCGGCCCCCGGTTGCACCACGTGTCAACTCTCGGTTGGTATGTCCATCCATATAAAAAAAAAAAATGAATTCAACCTTAGGAGAAATCACTTCAAAAAAATTCACCTTCAAAAACCAAACTCGCAATTCTTGCGTTGACACTTGTCACAATGTCATTGGGAAAAACTAAAGAATATTCCCATAATATTTTTAAATTTGCTGACTGGGTTGGCATGTCACCAAATTTCGTCACTTCGCAAATTTTTTAGTTGTTTAGAAATTCTAACAACAAGCTCTATCTTCTTCATCCAAGAGACTTCCGTTTTTGACGAAACGAATTGCGCCGGATTCCCGACGATGAGCTCTTCACTTTCGTCAGCCTTCCAATAAATTCTCACCAATTTAATTTTGGAGCTTCTGCATTGAGCACCCAATCACAGGAGGGAGAACAAGCTTTGTAGTCTGAGATTATTTTTTGGAATTATTTTTCTTAGACTATTGAAATAGTAGTAGTAAGAATATTCTCACCTTGGTATTCTATAAATTTCACCTCTAAGATTAACAATTACACTACAGCAGGAGAATCATAAACAACACGATGTTTCCACATATAAGGTTGTCCTAAAATAACACCAAAAACTTCAAGTGGGGAAACATCACATAATTCCTCATCTTTGAATGGCGTGATGTTGGCTAATAAAGAGCACTACTCGCTAATATTATGTCATGTCCATGGTTCTACCCAACCAATGGTGTATGGTTGCGGTGTGACATAATCAATAGCTTAAATATATTTATAAACATGGATGATACTAGATTCTTTTGGTTCCCATTTTTCACAATGAAATTGGGTGGGGTTATGGAAAATTTTTTGGGCTAATATTCACAAGTGGGCTAATTTCTATGTTTTACCAAAACGTATTCATTAATTCCTCATTTTTTATAAAAATTATTTGCCCAAATTTTATAGTACAAAATTGTTTTACCTTAAAATCTCCAAAAGTTTATATAAAGACTATATAAAATTATTAGAAATTTGAATACTTTTTAAACATTGCCAAACATTTTACAAATTTCATATTATGTACTAGTGCGATTCACCAAGGTTTCTAAAATTTAAAATAAATTTCCATCCTTATAATTTTCCGTGGTGGGGTGTCCTTCTACCCACATCTATAAATGGAAGAATTTCTTTTTCCCCATCTTCAAGTCCTCTAGCCTCTTTGGTTGGACATTTGTGGTTGAGATGGTAAAAATTGGGTTTGCTATCGATGATCTACTTTCATTTATCCTACTCTAAATCAACTTGAGGCCAAAATATTTTTCCTCTTTTCTTTAACCTTTGCTCAGTACTATTGGTTTATAGAAAATAATTAGTGTTGTGCCGTGTTTTATGGAACTCACACCAATTTGAGTGTTCTTTTTACTTCCCCTACCCTTCTTCACCCGTGACTTGGGTTTTTTTCGAGGTTGGATGTAATTGTTTATTCCCTTTTTCTAGAGTTTGGGGTGCCTTTTACATGGTTTTTTTTGTGGAAAATTTGTAGAAATGAACCCTTACTTATTCAATTGCTTCAATTTGTACTCCAATTTGACAACATATCAATAGCAATTTGAATGAGGAGATATCCAAGAAATCCATATCTGGTTGGATATACCTATGTAGGGAAGTTAGATCCTTCAAGACCAAGTGTAAATCAAAGTATTTGACAACTAGATTTGAGTGCAAGTCAGTGGGAAATTATTGTGTGTACCTTGGCATCATCTGGTCATAGAGTTGTCCATGTCATGTATTGGTGATAGTTCATTAGGGAGTATAATTCCTCCTTAAGGGGATCAACAAAAGTGACCCAATTGGATCCTCCAATGTGCATGAGAGACTCATATTTTTTGTTTCTCTCCCAATAACCTTCCCACCAATATTTCTCTTGGGAAAAAAGTTCAATATTGCAAAGGTGATATTCTCATTGTTAAAAAAATGGACAAAGTAATAGCCCTCTAACATGCTTAACAAATTTTCAAAAGCATCTACATCCATTTCCCCTTCAAATAAAAGGGATATAAATGTTAACCTATAACTTGAAAGGTAACGTACCTTCAAAAATTTCTCGTTTAGTGAATGGGCGTAGGCCACTATTATTACTCGTCGAAGGATTTAGGTGATATTTTCCATCATCTCATTCTTGTATCATCTAAGTGCTTCTCGAGCAAAAACTTGATCGATCTCCCCGCTTCGTCATTCTCTTTTCTTTTGCCTCGCAGGCTTTTTGGGTTTGTGAAAACAATTTTTCCAAGTGAAACTAGATTGAGACCAATTTCTCTATACGTTGAGCTTATCGGGTATATACACCGAGAAACAAGGAGCATATTCTTTTCATAACATTGATTGGGGTTGTATAAAGATTGAAATGAAATGTATGAAAAATAATGAACACATGTATAGAGAAATATACCGCAGAGCACACAAGTATGCTTAATAAAAAATTCTACTAATAAATTAAAATAGAATAATTTTCCATAACAAAAATTGGCTTTAAGGATGGTATTTATCTTTAAAAAAAAGAGAGAGATGTTGACTATGTGCATTGACCGAAACTATTACAAGAGGCCAAAATAATGTATTTTAAGTATAAATAAAGAACCGTATAGGTCCAAAACCATAACCTAAGGTGAAACACCAAAATTTTTATGTACCCTAAGGTAGTTAGTTTATACAAAGAACTTCATTTGCCGTGTGACTTTTGCATAAAAATTTTGTTCGTCAACAGATAGCTTGTTGGAAAGACATATTCCAAGAACGCATCTTTAGACTAGGGCTGCATGCCAGTGAATCCATTCCCCAAAAAATATCTCAAAATTTGAAATGACTCCTAAAGTGGCCTTGGAAGTTTGAAATCCAAAAATCATAGTAAAACTACCAAGAAGACGTAGAACTATTGGAGGTGGAAGGCGTGTGTGGCCACCGATATCCACATGGATCAATGATGTATAAAATGAAAAATAGAATAGGAAATATTTTAATTCTAAACATAAAAAATGATATGATTAGTTAGGGTTTTAAATGTTGTCATTCTTATTAAGATATCGTTTTATAAATTGAAATTGAAATTGATTAAAGTAACTTTTTTTAATTGTTTTTCATGGAGATGAAAACAATTATTTGAATGAGGATTTGAATTTTATTTTTTACATTTATTTTTCTTTAAGTAGATCCACTTTTAAGGATTTTTCTTTATACTATTCACAAGAATGAAAATTTATAAATGTTACTTGAAATGAGAAGTTGTAGGTGTTTATTTTTTTCTTATTAATTGATTTTTACCATTTTTAAAAGAAATTGTTTATAAGTATTTCGCTTGATGACATTCAAGATTTGTCATGGTTTTAGTGATGTGGTTGCTTCCACAAATTCCTTTCTCATTAAAATTGTTATCATCTTTATACTCCTTTGAATGAATTTCCTTTTTGCTAGGGGTATCCATTGTTTACAACAAGGATTCTTTAAGAATGTTCTAGATTTTATTAAGTACCAAGTGTTGCTTGGTGATTGCATTCCACCAACTAAATTTACAGGTAGACCACTTTTTGACATACTCTTCCATTTTTTAAAATATTGAAATAATTCAACTTTGCGTTTAAAGTTGCATATTATATCTCATTCAAAGCATGATCTACATAAAAATGTCATTTATTCGTAATATGGTTACATCTCTTACTATAATCAAGTGAAATACAAGTGTGTGAAAAGGGAATATGTGACATGGAGGGGCATCCATGGTATTTCACTAGTTGTGCCCATATCCATATTGATATTGAACATAAAAACGTGGAGATAGAGGATGTGGAAGGTATGGTGGAATACCTTTGGTATAATATCCATGTTATCAAGTCCATAAACTTAGATATTAAAAGGGATATTGCATTATTTATTTTAGATTGGAGGAACTATGTGACATGGAGGGGCATCCAGGATTTCATTATACCTATATTGATCTTGAACATAAAAAAGTGGAGATAGAGGATTTGGAAGTTAAGGTGAAACAATTTTGATATAGAATCCATGTTATCAAGTCTATAAGCTTAGATATTAAAGGAATCTTATTTAAATTATTTTATAATGACCATTTCACAAAACTACTATAATACACATAATCTAATATTATTTTAGAATTAGAAATAAATATTAATAACTAATCTTAAATATGAAAAGAGAGTAAATTTTGATGGGCCATTTCTTCAAAATGCTCATGATAATTTTATTTAAAAATTGAACTTGATTTGAAAAATGCTAAAAACACTTTCCAACTGTTAAGTCATTCAAATTATAAAATTATATATTTCCAACCTTTAAGTCATATTAATTATATAATTCAAATTATTATAAATTGATAACGAAAAATTTAAATTCAAATAAAATTCTAACCAAAAATCATCATATTGAATAGAATATATATATGTGAAATGAATATTAGCGTTTGTAATCAATCATTACAGTCCATTACCCTATCTGGGATCACACCTATAAGTAAGAGCCTAATCATTGATGCTGTCATAATTACGATTACAGTCAGCTGTATATTGAACCTATCCAATCCTCTACCCAACAGTAAACACTCATCAATGGTAATTCCAATAGTATAGAACAGCTAACCTCACCTATAAGTAGATCCATTATAACATTTGTAATCAATGATTCAAAATTAACGTATCGAATAGGGTACTGTATATTAAAATACGTAATTGAGTATTAACAAATGTAATAAATGAGTAAATGTGTAGACTTCATGGTTAATCCGTAAGATGATTATAATATATTTGATAAAAGTAAAATGAAACAAAATTATGCTATCTAACGTCAAAAGGTTTAGTGGAATGGCAGTGGAAGAAGCGGGCTACCGAACACTATGGATTCCTAGAGTCAGGCCACCAAACACTTGTTTTGAATAGCTCAGCTTTGCGTTGTGATTGATGTTTGTGACAAGAACATCAAACACGAATATGAAAAACCATAATTTTCAACTTTGACTGCGAAAATGGGCCGACTGAGATATTTTGATAGTTTAAATATGTCATATTTTCGATGCGATCGATGATTGTTGTGAATGAACCTAGAAAATGCATATAATTTTTTATTTTTTTTATCAATTTAGTGAGATATCTTGCTGGGTTGATTGATGCTTAAATAACAAAGGAATAGGATATCAGTTCCTTTGTATTTTCAAGAAGAAATAACTTAATAAGATATCGTAGTTTTGTCAACTTTGGGTTTATGATTGGGACGTTGATGGAGGGAATGAGATGCCTTGTTATAGATCTGAAAGTAGACTTTCTCGGCCTGCTTGAAGAGATCCAGACATAAGCGGCGAATTTCTTCTTTATATGGTTGATCATTACGCTCCACTTCAATAAGCTCTGCATGCTATATGAAAAACTCGTTCATACATTGTGGTTGTGGCTGTTCCGTCCGTCTGATATTCTTATTTGGAGTTGTTTGAGATTAGGGAGAGTACAAAGCGATCTATGGCGTCAAACGTTCTACGTTTTCTCAATGACAAGAGCATATTAGTAACTGGACTGACCGGTTTCCTCGGCAAAAGTATTTGAGACAGTAATGTTATTCTTACTTGTATTTTTCTTTCACTATGACAATAATGCTAATTGCAGTTTGTTTACTTGGTGCAGTTTTCGTGGAGAAAATCTTGCGTACGCAGCCCGGGATTAGACGCATTTATGTTTTGTTAAGAGCAGAAGATTTGAATCTGCCAAACACCGATTTAAAAATGAAGTAAGAAATCACTTAACTATTTGTACTCATCCATGGAATAAATCTATAACTATTGATATCGTTCAGTAAATAAATAGTTTATTGCTCTATGAATGGCAGGTTATAGGAGCAGAGTTGTTCAAGACTTTGAGGAGGCAACATGGGGACAACATTGAAAACTTTGTGTTCGAGAAAGTTGTTCCTGTAGTGGGAGACGTTGCAGCAAATCATAATCTTGGAATTGACAACGATAGCACGAGAGAGCATCTATGGGAGATTCTTGATGCCGTTGTAAATAATGCGGCAAGCACAGCGCTTGATGACAGGTTTGTTGAGTTCAGCAGCTAGTTGTAATTCTTCCCATTATAGAATTTAGGTGCTTAGTGCCAACACCTAAATCAAGCGTAGATATGACGTTTCACTGAATGTCACACGCGGAGCTGAAAATGCTGTGGAATTCGCCAAACGATGCCGTAAACTTCAAATACTCATGCACGTCTCGACCGGTAAGTGGGATTCATTACAGATATATTTATGATATTAAAAAAAATGATTTATATGTTGTTGTTACATTTCTATGATATATCCCATATATTTCTTTATTGTAAAACAAATTGTTTTGTTAGTTAATATTTTTTTCTAATTGTAAATCAAATTGGTTTATATATATATATATATATATATATTAAACCACAATCATTTGTTAGTTATTTATGAAGTGTTTATTTTCTAACAGAGTTTTTAGAATTTAATTTAGTTAGTTATAATTTTTATGTTATGTACTGATTTAATTTAGGTTATTTTTTATAATAAATTTAAAGATATGAAATATTTTAGAATATTCTTTATAATATATATAAAGATTGATATTTACTTTCATTATAATTATATTTTTTGTGGTTTTAATTAAATTAAATAATTAAAAAGATATCATATGAACCAGTGTGATGTCAAATGAGTTATGGTTTTTTAAATATATGGTATTGATAGGACATGGTATTAATCCATTATATTGTAACAAAGTCTATTTAAAATTAAGAATCAAAGTCTATTTAAAATTAAGAATCTCTTTTATCTAGTTTTTTTAAATGTATAAATGTTTAATTTATATATATATATATATTTTTTATAATTAATAATTATAATCTTAGTCTACCTAATAGACTAAATAATCTTTTTTCCAAAAAAGAGTTATTTAATCAGATAATTCTAGTGCTCTTGAGAATTTTCTGTGGAACTAAATCTATTTATTTTAAACAATAAAATATAGCAATCTTCTTGGAAATTGTATTTCCAAATTCCAATGAAAAAAAGAGGATAACCTATTAGTTGGATTGCACCATTTTTATAATTTAGTTAATTTTCATGATTTTTTAAATTTTAACATAGGATGTATTATAAGAATTTTTATACTTATTAGGAATTGATGTCTTTAGATTTTTACTTAGCCATTTTATTTACATAATTGTATAATTTTAATTATTTTGTATTTATCTATACAAAGATAAATTATTATGCTTTGATTTTCTTATTATTTAATTACTTAATTAATAGTATCTCCCAAAAAGCAAGACTCTAACAATCTATTTTCTTTTGTCTATCTATTAGATGAGTTTTGACAAATATATTTTCTAATGTTTAACATTAGCTTAGTTATTTCTTATTTCTTAAATGAAATTGTTCTCTATGCTCTATGTTTGCTTTTCACTATCCATTAGATGAGTTTTGAAATATATATATATATATATGCACACACACACAAAGTGAGTTTGATAGTTCTTCCCTAAGTTCCATTAGATAAAAAAGAAAAGCAAGTTACTATCATTTGGCTTGTAGGAAACTGTGTTTGTTGGCCACACCAAAGAGTTAAAGGCAAACCAAAATTGATAAAGTTTGAACCTCATAATAACCGCCTTATCCAAAGACTTAATTAAGTAAACGCTTACAAGTAATGTGCATCTCTAAAAACAAAAAGTAATAAGACTTAATCATGAGATGATTTGATAGGTGCAAAGTCTTTAACACTATATTGGATTTAATATAATGCAACAGACCTGCATATCAACTTGTCCATGAATTAACACATTCAATTTCCACCAAGACAAACACTTTGATGATATTGGTGATATTACAAAAATGCATTTAGATGTCCTTTAACATTTCAGCTAAAATAGACGCCAACTTTCGGATCACCACCTATTTTTTAGACATTAATGAACTACTTTAATATAGACATTCTACCACTAATAATACCTAGATCTGTCAAAAACTTATCCCTTCCTCGAGAATGTCTTCCTCCTCTAACTCCGAACCTGAAATAAATGATTGAACAATGTCTTTTCTATTAGCTTGGTTATCTTTATTTTTAAACGAAATCGCTCTGTTGACCCGATGCTCGCTGGAATGCGAAAGATGAAGAAAACAATAAAAACTTTGGGTGTAATTTTTGTGATCGGTAGAAGTGATTATTTTAATACGAGGAGAGAGTACTGGATTTACATCTTATAAAATATAATATTAAAGGTGTGTTTAAGTAAATTTTAACATCTATTATTGTTAGAAGAAATACCTAGTAATGGTTATAAGTCCTGTATTTTTTAATACGAAGATCCAATCATAGTTTTATGACGATCCGTATGATTTTTTGTGATGATTATAATTCCTTGAATTTTAATAAGAGGAAATAGTCACAGTTTTATGAAAAAAAATAAAAATAAATAAATAATATGGTAAATATTCCGGAGGTTGATGAGACATTAAAATTTTAACTTTCATTAGTGGATAGTAAGTATAGTCAGTAAAATATGGATGAACTGTTGTATTCAGTGGCTCAATTTCGTTTAGCTCAGACTATAGTAATATAGCATATTACTGTTGCGGCTATTGTTGTGAACACAACTCGAATTTGCTGGCCATCGACGGCGACTTGCTGACGAGAGGTCAAAGTTCAAAGTTTTTTCCGTGTTCATTTGTTTTGCACGAAGGTCAGGAAGCTTAATGGTATGTTCTTAAAAAAACAAAAAGGTTGTCGTATTTTGTTAAGATGTTTTTCTGTATGTTTTTTTAATAAACCATGAAGTTTATGGTATGTTTAAAAAAAAAATTGGTTTTTACTTTTAATGAGTTAAAAAGGGTTGAAGTTAAAAGGAGTTTTTTTTAATTAAAAATGATATTTTAAAAGATTTCAAAGTAAATTATAAAATTATAAGAAAAAGAGATTTCTTTCTTTTTTTCTTTCTTTTCTTAAGGAGTTTTTTTTTAATTAAAAATTATATTTTAAAAAGATTTCAAAGTAAATTAAGTAAATTATAAGAAAAAAAAGATTTCTTCTCTCTTTTTTCTTCTTTCTTTCTTTTTTTCTTGTTTGAAAGATTTTGACTTAAAGAGGAGCCCTTTGTTTTAAAAAAAATCAAAGGATTTTGAAATAAAGTTGGGTAATCTATAAGTTGTATGTGTTTTAAAGATTTTATTTTTTAATTTTGAAAAAAAAAATTAAAAAGAGGTGAATATTTGTATTTAAAGAAATTATTTTTTTGAGTGTCTTGTCACAAATGGTGATTTTGCTTGGCAAAAATTATGAGTTTTGGTCTTTTAGAATGAACATATTTAGCAAGTCCAAGAAAATTGATGTAGAGTTTAGCAACCATGAACAATAATATGAGGAATGTGGCTGCAAACTAAGAAAGGAGGAGCATAAAGATAAATGGTGGATACAAAACCCAATGAATGACTCTATCTTCGACAAGATAATCGGTGCATCAACAACAAAAGAAGATTGGGATATTTTGAAAGTTGTGTATCAAGGTAATAATATAATGAAGATAATTAAATTGCAAAGATTGAGGGTATAGTTCAAAACCTTGAAGATGAATGACACAAAGAATGTTGATCAGTTCGTGACTAGAGTCACGGGAATAGTCAATTAGATCAAACTCATTGGTCAAACCATTACAGACGTATTGTCAAAGGTCCTTCGAAACCCGCCCAACAACATGACATGATTGTAACAAGCATTCTAGAATCCAAAGATTTTACAAATTTCCTTCGAATAGTTGACCTGAGCACACCTCCTGCACATGAGACAAGAATCAACTTGCGTAAGAATCCATGGAACAGGTTTCAAAAAACAACTCACTTTTGGAAGAGGAAGAGACAAAGGATATAAAGGTGGCAACAAGTGAGCCGCAGGCCGAGCAAAACATCATCACGGAGCAATGGAGACCTCCACAAAAGAAATCCTGAGAAACAAAATAACATAGAGAAAATCTAATGTCCAATGTTATTATTGTAAGAAATTTGGGTAATAGAACGTGGAATGCGTAAAAGAAATGCTTAGATCAACAAAGATGCGCTTTCATCTCTCCAACAATGAAGGAGAATCCTCTGAGGCAATGTTTCTTTCCCGCCATTTTTCTAAAGAAAGACATAATGTGGACCTTTGGTTGTTTGAAAGTGGTTGTATCAATCATATGACAAAAATATGCCTTCTTATCTTGATGCTTCCATAACATTAGAAATTACCTTTCTGGAGATCATTCCCCGCATTAAATCCTAAGGAAAAGGTATTGTCATTGTTCTTACCAAACAAAATCACAGAAATGCATACCTGATGTTTATTATGTTCCACATCTAAAGCATAACCTCATTAGTGTAGGTCAATTGATGGAACATGGTTATGATGTAATATTTCAAGGGAACATATGTTATATCTATGTCAAGCCTCCCAATAGAAGATTGATAGCAAATGCTAAAAACAAGTATAGGATGTTTCCGTTGAATCATATATAAGTAGAAATATCTCATAGTATTTAGTCCACAATGTATCAAGGATAGATGAGTCTCAACTATGGCATTTCTAGGTATGGCCACATCTCATTCAAGACTCTATTTTTTCTTCTTCTAAGCATTCTATGGTCATTGATCCCCCCGTCATGAATGCAAAACATTGTAACTATGAAATTTGTGTTCTAGAAAAGAATAAAAGAGATACCTTTCTCACATATTCCTCTAGAGAAAAAGATCCTTTAGAGCCAAACATACAAATATATGTGGCCCAATGCAAACACAATCCATTCATGGAAGTATTTATTTTCTAACTTCATTGATGATTATAACAGAAGATATGGGTGTCAATATTTAAATAAGCCTTAAAGAATAAAAAAAATAGAGTGGAAAACTCTTGAAAGTACTCATATCAGACAGAGGAAGAGAGTACATCTCCAATGAATTCAAAAAAATTTGTCAACAACAAGGAATCATAATGCAGAACACTACAAGATACAATCCACAACATAATGGATTAGCAAAAAGAAAAAAATCATTCGATCATAAACATGGTGACATGCATGCTTCGTGAGAAGAAGTTGTCAAACAACTATTGGGCTGAAGCAATGCCGACAATAGTGTATGTACTCAACAGATCACCAACAACCAATCTTCAAGATACAATACCTCAAGAAGGATGGGATGGTAAGAAGGTAAATGTATCACACTTTAGAATTTTGGGATCATTAGCTTTTTCACATGTTCGTGAGAAACTGAGAAAAAAGCTTGATGATAGGAGTGAAAGATGCATATTTGTAGGCTATAGTGAGCTGTCAAAAGCCTACAGACTTTAAAATCATATTACCAAAAAGCTTATTTAAGCAGAGATGTCAAATTTTTCAAAAATAAATTTTGGTTTGATCATGTAGATGAAACTTCAAATCAGTATTTTTATCCACCACAGTCACCAAGATTGTAGGTTCAAGAACAACCAGACCATTATGAAAATGGTGCATCATCAAGCAATGATTCAGCCTATGATCAAAAATCTTTAGAAGAGGGGCAGGAAATAAGAAGTATCAGAGAGATATATGAATATGAGCATGAATTTGACCAGCAAAATATGTTTCCATTTATTTCAACTCAACCGACCCATTTTAAAGAAGCAATTAAAGAAAAGCATTTGGTTGATGCAATGAACCAAGAAATTGCTACCATATAGAAAAACCAGACTTAGGAATTAACTGATCTCCCAGGAGACAAAACCAGAATTGCTGTAAAATGGGTATATAAGACCAAGCTAAAGGTAAAAGGAAAAATTGAGAAACATAAGGAAAGGTTTGTTGCCAAAGGATTCTCACAATAGTTTTGTGTCGGTTATAGTGAAACATTTGCTCCAGTAGCAACGCTAGACACTGTAACAACCATTTTCTCCACAGCAGCTCAACACAAATGGAAAGTCTATCAGCTTGATGTAAAATTTTCCTTCCTAAATGGTATATTGCAGGAAGAAGTTTATGTAGAGCAACCTCTGGGTTTTCAAGTTCTAAGACAAGAGCATAAATTATATAGATTAAAGAAAGATTTATATGGTTTGAAACAAGCTCCAAGAGCTTGGTATAGTTGCATCGACACGTATCTCATCAAAAGTGGTTTTTCTAGAAGTAGCCATGAACCCACTTTGTATACCAAATCTCATGATGGTAAAATTATTATTGTATGCCTTTATGTAGATCATCTTATTTACATACGAAATATGATGTTAGAAGAATTCAAAGCAGCAATGCAAGCAGAGTTTGATATGACAAATCTAGGAGTCATGAAATATTTCTTAGACATTGAAATTCACCAATCTACTAATGGAATTTTTTGTTGGTCAACAAAAAAATGCCACTGACATTATCCAAAATTTTAGAATGACCAATTGCAAATCAGCTGATACTCCAATTTCTCAAGGCACCAAACTCAACAAAGAAGATGTAGCACCACCCATTGATTCTACATTGTATAAAATTCTATTTGCCTAGTTGGTAGTTTGTTGTATCTAACTGCAACTAGACCAGATATTATGTTTGCAGCAAGTTTTGTCTCCAGGTTTATGCAGTCTCCAAAGCTTACTCATTGGCAGGTCGCAAAAAGGATCTTAAGGTATATTGCAGGGACCATAGACTATGGTTTGTTTTATACACATTCTGAAAATTGTTCACTTTTAGGTTATACAGACAGTGATTATGCAGGGAGTTTAGATGATCGCAAAAGTACCTCAGGGTATGTTTTTCATCTTGGGACAAATCTGATTTCATGGGCATCCAAGAAACAGTCAATCGTTTCAATATCTTCTGCAGAGGCAGAATATGTAGCAGCAAATTCAGCAGCTTGTCAAGCAGTGTGGTTGAGAAGATTATTGAAAGACATTTCAGATATTCAGAAGGAACCAACTCCAATTTACTGTGATAACAATTCAGCAATTTCTTTATCAAAAAATCATGTTTTTCACAAAAAGAGCAAGCACATTGACACACGTTTTCATTTCATTCGTGAACTTGTCAATGATGGGGACAATATTTGAATTTGAAAGAAAGAAATTAGGCATCGTAAGTATCTCTACTTGTGACCGTTGAGATTAGGAGGTGATGTTGAGATATTTATCTTATCGTCTACTACGTGTCATCACATTTGATTCTCTTATCTTCTAGGTGACATAAACAATTCGTGTTTTCTTCTGGCCCACTCATAGGTGTCGAGTTCTACTCCACTATTTATTGTTGATGCTTTCAATGTAATATATTTAGATATTTTGAATATTGAGAAGATAAATCTATGTTCCATGATGTCTCCTTACTATTAGTCAATGGTGATTGTCCATCATTAGTTTCAATCACATTTTACAAAATATGGATTAAAATAAATGTTACATTCTTCCATCGAGAGCTCTTCTTCATCTCATTCTTGGACTACTATAACCCTTTTGGGATTTTGAGGTAGTATACAACCTTGTGTTGCTAACTACATATATAACACTTAAAATACTTTCAAATCTTAATAATGGTCTCCCTCATCCTCGCTTCCAAAGGATACCCTATGTTTGAAATATACCTTAATAATATCAACGGTTTTCCACACCGGGTAAGTTTGGGAAAAATTCCTCTTTACCTATTCAAATTATAGATAACTGCATTTAAATTCCATTTTTCTTCACCTATTCAATGCTTAATTTGAAATGCACGTGATATGCTTCATCCATGAAATTCATTTTGGGTAGGGAAAATCATATTGGAGTTGAAGTTGCTGAAATTATGTAGCTTCTTGTTGCATGTTCATCATCCTCGCAATTCAAATAAGAATTACAACCTCAAAATATCTTCAATAAAAGAAGGTATGTTTGATTCCTTCTTCTTATATTTTGGCACTCACTAAATATCCTTTGTTGAGATTGATACTCGCTAAATATTTGTTGTTGATAATAAGAGGACATAAATTTAAGATTCACATTTTTATCCACATTCGAAATTCAATTTCCTTCATCTCTCTTGACATTGGGACTTCATTTTCGATGTTGCAATTTTAATCCTTTGTGGATCTACTTTCTCAATTCGTATTTTTCTATTTCTTGAATCCAATCCGTGTACAATTTCGATTTAACTCACCTTTCTTTAAATCATGGAATTCAACCTCAACTTCGGTCCCTTGTTGGTTATTGATTCAATACGCCTCTCCATTCTATAGCTCCAATATACATTTCCATGGGATATTATGCTCAAACCCAAATTCTCCCAACTTCTAACTCTTCTTCAAAATCCCCGCTAAGGAAACCTAAACTCAAGGACCTCTAACTTTTGGCATTCTTCCTATATATTTTTCTCTTTCACCTCACATTTCTCTTTCCTTGTCTTCCCAAGTTTAGATGGAATACCCTCTAAGGCACTATAGTTTGCTCGATACCAATCTTTTACAACAACCCTATCCATTGAACAATCACATAGCCGGCGATAATGCAAGTCCGAAATAGTCGTGTGGCCCCAATAACCTCATTTGTTGAAAAATAAGGATAACCGGCACAAATTAAGTCTAAAACAAATGGTGGCGCCAAAAAAACTACAAAACAATTTTGAGCACACTAGAAAGGATTTACAAGAAGGTCCACAAGTAGTCTATTCAAGTGTCTCTCATTAAATAAATAAAATAAATGACATAATATATAATGGTAAGTACATGATCAACCAAGGTTGAGGCTAAGATATGGATCAATAGAGTGAATCAAGCTTCCAACGAATCTCACACTAACAAAAATCAAAATTCTAATAGATCTCACTAAGTTCAACAATTAACACGAATTCCACAAATACTTCTCTAGATTTGAAGATTAATTGACACAATAGTTACCGAATTTGGTGATTTGATTTGAACATTGTATAATGTTGGAAAAATAGAGAGATGAATAGAGAGAAGAATTTGACACACAAATCACACACCATATTTTATTGATCATAACAACCTGCAAACATATAGGACATAACACATTGACCTCGACACATCTAGATCATGATTCCAACTCATAACATAGGAATCCACAACTTCTAGAATCTAGAGTGATGCTTAGAACTCACAATGATAACTCACAACAACACAAGGAATACATGAAAGCATTACTTCCAATACTTACATGAAAGCCATAATGCTAATGACAAATAAAGAAAATAGGAATTGAAACAATAAATGAATCTTTGTCAAGTTTGTCTAATATGCTCATCACTAGCACTCATATAGACTCCGAAATCTCATGGTTTCCTCTCGTTTTCTTCACCACATTTTCAAGATTCCCACTTGATCCATTTAATACATAACCGCTTCAAGCCATCGTTGACGTGATTTATTGAAGTGATGCTTCTCAACCTCTCTGAAAGCGCAATGTGTCAATTTCAATACCAAACCACTACATGGAATTTCCACCATATTTTGAATATATCATTTTCCACTATATTCATCGCCTATCTAGGATAACATTCTAGGTACAAAATGTCTTCAACGACAATTCTACAACTTGACCTGTATAAAATAACATGTACTTATGTTCCTCGATCATTTACGAAGCCACACCAACTTCACCTTATTATGAACTATATGTGACTAATTCTCTCAAGCATGACACGTCACGTTAGTCTATTGAATAATTGACATGTTCTTTGCGGGCTCGCATCATTTTTTTTTTCACACTACACGAATAGGACACTACAACATAATAAAAATTGCACCATAAAAATTTCTACCAACAACAATTTTTTTTTTTTCAAATGAAAATTGAACCCTAAAATAAAAAAACAAAAGATCCAAAATTCAATGAATTTTAGAATTGAGATTCAACTTGTGCTCTTTGCCAAAAAAATGTCATGCGAATAATTTTTTTTTATTCAGCTTTTTCCTCTCCTTGGCTGATCGTCGCATTTGGTCCATTTAAATCACTTCATTGACAAGCGTAAGTTCAACATCTCCATTTTATGAGAAAAGAACAAGCATGACCGTGCTCTTCTCCGCCCCGTCACCTTGTTAGTTACGAACTTATGGATTTCACGATCGGCAACAACCTTAATAGCAGGACACTCCCCGTCACTATGATTCATTCATTTTTTAGCAACATATCTCGAGTCGAAGCAACTCTAGCCGTGAAGGTTTGGTATTTTTAAATCTTTCGATCAACCTCCTTTTTAATTCCTTATATGTCCTCTCAAGCCATAATGTATGCAATGCTCTTCTTAATCAAATAAAACATCAAATAATATATAATGTTTCAAAAAACTTTTGAACATTCACGAAACACAAAAGAACTATTGAACTTCCACTCATTTTTAAATTTTCAACCTTTAACCTTGCGGTGACTTTATGAACTCCTTCATTCCTTAATTTATGACTTTACTCAATCAACGATATCTTCCACAATGGTGGTGGCTTACATGATATGATAATGATGGTTCCTAAAGGTGCTTTGTCAGGCCTTCATGATGTACAAAACAAATCAAAACTTGGATCTAGTCTTATTAAACCTTTGAAAATTCAAAGGCTCGTAATGTGGCAGACACGCGTGAAAATTCAACTAGTGATGATGTATTTATGGAGATTTATAGAGGCAACAACCTTATGGATATTTGTAGTGGATCCTCTATTTGGACAAGACAACCGATGTGGATTTATTCTCACACACACCAAAAGAACTTGAATTCCTTTATCTCGTACCTCACACCAATTCTACAAGAACATTTGATAGACTTCTCAAGCTCAACTCAAAACTTTTACCTGAAATACAAAACTATACACATGAAGAGTCACACAATTCTTTAAGACAAACGGCGATACACAATTCATACTCCTACTTATTTACAGAGAATCAATTATTATGTGTCCTATATCTTCCTACCCTTGCCGTAAGGGAATCGTCAAAACATGCTCTCATACCATGTTAGAAAAATTAGAGAGATGTGCGTAGAAAACTATTAGACACACAAATCACACCCTATTTTATTGATCATAACATTTACAAATATATATAACATAAGACAATGACTTCGACACATCTAGATCATGATTCCAACTCATAACATAGGAATGAACAACTTCTAAATTAATGCTTGGGAACTCACAATAACACCACAACAACACATGAAAAACATTAAAGCATTACTTCAAATATATAATACGAATAAATTTGATAAAGTTCGTTGGAAAATACATGTTTTTCCATTTATTCATAGAGATCAAACAATTAAGAAGTCATTTGTCTCCTTATAGTGACTACGTCGGGTGAAAACATACCCGCTTCTCCTTCGCAACCCTTTTCACCCTTCAATCATTTTCATTCACTTGACTTAGCTAATTAATTGAAGTCCTAGCTTATAGTGAGCCACTCGTGTCGAAATAAAAGAGAACAAGTCCAAGCTACTTATCATAACACATGCTTTTTAGTTTATTAACACATATTTGTATTTAGATGGTATATAATGTTAAGAAAAGTATGTGTTTAAACTCAAAATAGATAACCCCGTTTTCATGTAGAAGTATTCTAGATAAATAAATTTTGGAGATTCGCTTAATTAATATACAAGTATATTTATTAAAGAATGATTTTGAATTATAGATAATCATGTTTTTATGGAGAAGGATTCCGCATAAATAAATTTTGAAGACTGCTTATAAATACATAAATATATTTATTAAAGAAATATTAAGAATGTGAATATATATGAATACTATGCTCAAAATTATGAAAGATCGATCTTCCCCGTGATGCGACAAAAGCTTGCGTTGTTGGGCATGGAAGTGAAGAATAAAAGAGAGCCCACCGGAAATGGAAGGATCTATGACCGCCGCCAATGGACTTGATGACGAAATCGGTTCCCTTGAGCCTAAATATTGAAGCGTAACTGGGCTTCGTCGATAACACAAGAGGCCAAGTTACAAATGGACTTGTCACCTACTCGTACAACTAGCACGGGTTCTCCTCAAGACAAAGAAGCCATTTAACATCTCAAAGAGTTGGGCTTAGAAAGGTAAGTTTCTCCGAGAAGCCATTGCACTCGGCCTTTGAAAATATATCCGTGAAAATATAATGGAAATAGAATCATTCACGGCCGGGTAATTGAGCAGGCAAGAAGATTTGGGTGGCCGAATACTTACACATTTACCAAAGCTATGGGAGAGATGCTAATGCGTAACGCGAGGGAAACTCTTCCGGCGGGTCATCATCCGACCGACCATTATTGAGAGCACATTGGCGCAGCCCTTCCCTGGCCGGATGGAAGGCACCAGGTCCTCGTATTTTTTATGATAACATTTCCTTCGCAGTCTCCGAGCACCACTAACTTTTGGCAATGATATTATTACTATGAATGTTATAGGCTCATGATGATATATTTTTTCGCAATGATATTGTTATACGCTCATCACTACATGCTTACGGAATGTAATGCTAACTATGGACACTATTATAGTAGGATACGAAAGGGACGACCTCTTGCTTCTTGGCCGATCCAGCTCATCCTCGACGTGGTTAGTACTTTACTCCAAACACTAATATATTTTTGGTTTTCCATAAGTTTAGATTGATGTCAAGATTATTGAATATTTAGAGAATTAAGTTATTTAAATTGGTTTTTAGATTTGATTTCTTATCTTATTTTGACTATTAATTACATTAGCCGTCGGTTCAAAAAAATGTCTACAAAATATGCTCATATGTGACATTCAAAAAATTTATATACATTTTTATGAATCACAAAAGCCAAATTTCAAAAAAGAATCAAGTTATTTTAGCTCTAAATTATTTTAAATATTTCAGCCTTTTAATTTTTAGAAGTATTGTATTTGATTTTTTATTTTTCGATTGTTATAATTAAATATACTTTTTATTGCGAAAGTAAAAATAATAATAGAATATTTTTTTTCCATTTGAAACAAAATACCTATCCAATAATGAGTGTTTATTTTAAAATGATTTTTTTATAATTTTTATTTAATTATTAGTAATTATTAAGTAGATGGTAGATGTAAGTTAAACATTTTAACTTGCTAAAAAACAAAAATGAAAATAACAAAATAAAAATATTCCTATAAAAATAAAATAAAATAAAATAAAAATAGAGATGGCTCATGGTATTTATGTGGAATGTAGCTTATCTAAAGGGAGGAATTAAAACTAACCTACATGTATCTAACTCCACATCTACCAAGTTCCGAGAGGGATTAAATCCTTCATATGCAAACTTTAGAGTGAAAAGAGAGATTGATCTCCTTCCCGTTTGAGTTAAGATAGATATTGTGGATAATACTTACAGAACAAGGCTAAGATTTATCTCCAATTTATTATGTTATTTTAGTTAATTTATGGCAAATTAATTAATTAAAATGTGTCATATCAACCCATGTCATATTGAGCATGTAACCCATGTCATATTGAGCATGTTGTATCAAAAACGTCATTGCCAACCAATTGTATTGTAACAAGAACTTAAAGATTCAAAATTTCCATAGTAATCATGATTAAAAATATTTATTACATACTTTTAAAATGTATATATATATATATATATATATATATATATATATATATATATATATATATATATATATATATATTTAATTTTTATTTTATTTATTTATTTATTTTTTTCTGAATAATGCTAATTCTATTTATATAACATATTAGTACATGGCGACCACAGCTTTAGCCGAATGAACCTAAAGGTTGGATTTGACACTCAAAAAAAGTATGTTCTTGACCGCCCCAATAGGGGAAACCACCTACAGACATAGATTGTGCCACCCTCGCCGGGGAAACTGGTATTACATAACAACAAAGTAACAGATAGGACCATGAAGTCAAAACCTTGAAAAAACTTAGCAACGTTTTTCATGTTCACCAGAGGAGAATTAAAAAAAAATGCATAAGACCTCCCAATGAACCGGGCAAAATCGGGCAAAGGTTCCGCATATGATGGCAATTCACCGGACATCCGGGCAGTGGGGGGAGGTTCTTCCACGACACGCATTGGTACTCCGCATCGCTACTATCATCCCCACGGTGGTGGCACAAGTGGTCGCATTCGGCGCATCCTTATCCTCGTTCCTTAGCTTTGCCTTGTCGAGTCGGCTTCTGATCGACATTCTCACTACCGCCTTGTCATGAGCCGAAGGGGGTCGAGGGGCGGGAATGTCCGGGGCCTTAGAGCTGGCATCTTCTTCTTGGAGAGAGACAAGGATAAAGGCGGTGGAGAGGACCGGGGTGTTCCATGGAGCATACAAATTGAAATTCGGCTCGCCGAGATGTGTGGCGAAGGTAACAAAGGGGGAGCAAAGGAGTGGGGCACAGATGCGAGGTGGAGGCGAAGTGGAGAGGGGGGAGAGCCAGGGTGGAGTGCACCACCCTCTTGGCTAGCTCGCCCTTGCTTCGAGTTCCGTAGGTATGGCCATAAGCAACATCCACAAAGTGAGTATCGTCGAAGAGGACTAGGGGCGAATTGCCCGGCCCACGAGAGCTCCCTTTGGGATCGCACATTTTGTGCCTAATGTGAGGCATTTTAGCAATTGGGTGAAGGTTGCCGAGATGGATGGGCGAGCAATGGAGATTTTGAGTGAGAGATGCGGGAATGTCACTTCGTGGATCGGGAATGAGTGGCTTTGAGACAAAAATCGGCTCAAAGAAGTGATAATCGGCAAAGTTTCCGTGCATCCAAGTAGCAAGCGTGCCTCCCAAATCTGTGCGTGCAAGTGCTCGGCTCAACGCATGCAGGGTGCGTAGCAGCTCCGCAGGAGCCAAAGAACAATGAGCAAGGTGAACATGACCAGAGGTGGAATGAGCCATCCGCATATTAAACCAGACGCGGGAAAAGATGGTGGTGGGGTGAACGTTTGCCTGATGGTGAGGATCAATGCAAGGGATCGGCATCGTTAATGCGCCGGCTTCATAAATGGTGGTGTAAATGCGTGTGGGTGGCCATGTGGCCACACCACGCACTCGCTCTTGAACGTACGTTCCATCAATCCCTTGGATCATCCGTATCCGGAAAATAATAATATAAATTTAAAATAATATTATAATTAGATTACATTTTATGAATTTTTTTAATTTATCAAATAAATATTTTAATGTTTAAGTGATAATTATATATCTAGCGTATGTATAATAAATTTAAGATAAACATTCTTCTCATCTACCCAAATAATAATACAATTATTCTAAAACAATTTCAAATAATAATACACTTATTTTAAACAATTTCAATATAATAAGGTTTTTTGAATTAATGTACCACTAAACTATTTGATCACTACTCGTATGGAATTGCTTACTTCTATTTTACTTTTCATTATCTCTATATAAAATTATTATCAACACACAAACTATTTCAAAACTACTCGCATGGAATTGCATATATCTTACACCTCTTTCTATTTCAAAAGTCTACTTCGTATGGAATTGTTTATTTCTTATTCTTCTTATATAATTATTATTATTATTAATGAAGGATACCGAATTCTTCATATCCCGCCGTAAAATGTACCTCTCCTCTCTCCCCGTAAAAACAAACGGTATTTAACGCCTATATGTAAAACCTTTTAATGTTTGTTGATATTATTTGTTTGGAGATCAACGTATCTCCGTATATGGTGGTAAACCAGATGATAGCAGCTATGGGGACACATGCTTACGAGGACTGATATGTTTATTTATCACGTCGGCTCATCCGTGGAAAATCCATTGGCTCGTTTCCTTGTAAAGGATGAGTTATATGATTATTTTTCAAGGAATCCTTGTGTAGGCAACGACAGAAAACTAATTCACGTAAAAGAGCCTTTTCCTTTCGAATAGCATGAGCAGCTTTCGCCCGTACATGTTACAACGCTACAAAATACCTCTTCGTGCAAGCTAATACTCCACTATTCCTTATAAACATCATCTTAATTTCAATATTTCGCTTTCTTGTAAGATAGTTTTATGGATTAGCACAGTTGATATTGGTCGTTGGTTATAAATAGGTGATCGGTGTAGTGAACAAAGTCGTCTCCATCTTCACATCACGTTTTACAGCTCGTTACGACCGTATGGTTTGAAATTACAACTTCATCATGTATTTAGTGTAATTGTACGCGCCTTACATCTTCTTTCAAAGGTACCGGGTTGCCATTTTTTTTTTTTTTTTTTGGGGTTGATTTCTTGCAATAAACTCCGTTTTTCTCGCCTTTATGTAGGATTGTCGTTCTCTAAATATTTAGTAATTATTCGATGGCCCTTGTTCGTCCGATTACTAAATATTCAGAAAATGAACAATCGACATAAACTCGTAGATTTTACCTTTATAATAACATTGTTGATTTCTATGGCTATCGTGTTTGGACATAACAAATACTAAACACCTATTGCAAAAGATTTCCGCGAGGACTTGAAAGCGTTCAACTTCGATGTAAAATGCATCGATTGGGTCGATTACCTCGTCAAACGTTCATATTCGGGGTTGTCAAATATGTGCTTAAGTGAAGCATTGGAAATAACAAATATAACCTCCTCAACAAAATTTTTAGCTCTGAATGTCATAGTATATATGATTGTAAAGTCTTCAACCAAATAATTGCTCGACCATTTGTTTATAAACATGATTATTGGAATAAATAAATACATTTACTCTCTTAAATTGAGATTGTATTTAAAACTTAGATGGCTTAATTAAATAATTATGGCAAATCTTGCTTCATAAAAAGATAAAGTAGTGCTAAAATTCGTATGTTGCAAAGAAAACGCCTTAAGAGCGTAACATATAACACTAATTCACGTTTTTTTTTAAATTTGTTGAAAGACAAAAAAAATATCAACAAAATGGAAGGACTAGTTTGAGACATGTATACAAAAGACTATAACAATTTTGTAAATAAATTTTGAATTTCTATGTGAATGAATATCTACGCTTAAATAAAATACACATATCTCCAATCTACAAATTGAACTCAAGAATAACATCAACTATACATCTTCTTGAGAAATTTTCCGTTGTTTCTCATTTGAATGTTGACCACTAATCTCCCCTGTGTCTCCGTGATGTTCTAGTTTTAATCCAAACTATTCTACTTAAGTAAATTTAGCCCATATCATGTAATTGAAAATAATGTAGATATCATTTAACAATATTTAAACCATTCTATTTTGAAAATGAAGCAAGTGTTGTCCATAAGAGCTAATGATACATTTTGTTTTGTTTGTCACAATGATTCAAAGATCAATTATTATATCTCATTACTGACTTTCTCGGTGTTTGTTCTATATATGAACCCTTTAGAAAAAACATATGGACATTTAATTTAACACCGTGATCTCACTTACAAATGAAAAAAGTGGTAGGAAATCATAAGTAAATTTCCAAGCTTCATGTAGGTATGGACACATGTCATATCCAAGACAAATATGGAAATTTAAATTTGGAAATCTACAAATGAAAAAGTGTTAGAAATCATAAGTAAATTGCCAAGCTTCATGTAGGTATGGACACATGTCATATCTAGTACAAATATGGAATTTAAATTTGGAAATTTTCTAAAACGACCTGGATATAATATGGCTAGCATACAACCAACTTATATAGAGAAATGTGCATTTGTACGCAAGAAGAGGAGAAGAAGTTTTTGGAATGTCATTCATGAATTTGGAAATAGAGCCAAAAATATACTTCTCATTAATATTAGAAAATTTTATTTGCCATTAATAATATTTGTCATTATCAATATGGGTAGCATACAACCAATTTATATAGAGAAATGTGCATTTGCATGCAAGAAGAGGAGAAGAATTTTTTAGGAATTTCATTCATGAGTTTGGAAATAGAGCCAAAAAAGATAGTTCTCATTAATATTAGCAAATTTTATTTTTCATTAACAATACTCCGGTCATTATCAATATCTATTTAGGAAGATCAAACATAGGAAAACCAATGCCATAATATTATAGATTATACTAGTTCAAACAAGATGGTAGAGTAGAATACCAACCATTGAAAAAAATATGTGTTACGTGCAACACTAATTGAAATGTAGAAGATCAAAGTTAGTCCATTACTGTGCAATGAATGGCATGTTGACCATAAGACAACAAGAAGTAATGATCCCGTGTGGTCTATGTTAGAACCGTAAAAGTAAAGCAAATTTAACTAAAATAACTTTATTGCTTAAAGCATGAAAAGCAAAGTGTTTCTGTCTTAAAATGTGAAAGATTAAGATCTAATCCATCCGCCATCTCTCATCCATATATCTACCATACAATGGATCTTTCTCATCCATCTATCTACCATACAAAGAAAGAAATGCAATCATCATACCTATATCATTGTGGGTACCTGTGTAAGCGTATGTACCTCGCAGAATGTAGGGATTAACACCATTATTCCGAAATTAGTTAATGGATTCTACATGCCATTTTTTATTGAAATCTCGGTTTCGATTTAAGGGGGATTATAACATACCAAAGGCAGTATATCCGCTCGAGGAGCCATCAAAGATTTGTCAACCTGATTATGGTTTTATGAAATAATTAATGATATGAATTTCAATTTGAAGAAATACAAAGTATACAAATGACTATTAACAAAAGTATTAATTAAATTAAGAATTAAACTTAGAGTTCTACTATTTTTGTTCTATGAAGATTCGTGTATCTCTAGATAAGGATTATAATAGTTTTTAAACATAGCAGAACGATATTGCACTTGACCAGGCATTACTTCATCCCCATGTTGATTCGTGTATCGAAGTAGAGTCGAGTAGAGTAGAATGATCTCGAAAACATCGAGACAAGGATTGAAATCGTGGAGAAGTGCGGGTGCGATAACTTCACTCTATCCGCCCGTTTTATCTTTCTCCTTATTTTAAGCAACAACTCTCCACTCTATCAGCCTCTTGTTTTATCTTCTCCCTTATTTTAAGCAACAAGCAACACAAAGTGGAAGGATCCGAAATAAAAAAATGAACAACGCAACACAAAATGGAAGGACTGGGAAAGAAAAAATGGACAAAGCCTCCGAAATCTCTCCGGAGCCAAAGATCCAAAATGAAGAATAATTAGTGAAAAAATGGGCCGGAGTTCATACCTTTACTTTTGCAAAGGCTAGGATTGTCGAACCCAAGAAGAAAGACTTAAATAATGTGAAGAAGTGAGTCAAGGTTATGATTTTTCAATTTTGTTTTTCTATGATAATGAAGTTGGTTCAAGATAATGGTTTATAACTGCTTTTAATTTTAGGCAAAGCATTGTTCAATTGTCTAATAATTGATCCGATGGTCAACAATAGTAAACTCGTGGTAAATAGGAGAGTTGTTTTCAAATAGGAATTCCTTAAGGCGTAAAGATAGATAGATCAAAAGAGATAAACATTTACTTTTACACACTCTCTCAAATTGACAAATCCTGTATTTATTGGCCCAAAATGATGTGGTTTAATATTATAATTATATTAATGATTGTTTTTATGTCAAAATTGAATTTTAAGAATTTTAATTTAATTTTATATTATTATTAGGTGAATGGTTCAGATTTAATTTCAATAAAATATTTTGAGTAATATACACAAATAAAAAGTTGAGATTTATTTAAATATTATTTATGTATTTTTTGTCTATTAATTAAATTTATTAATAAAAAAATATGTTACATAAACAAATATTTTATAAAATAAGTTATAGTTTTTTGAACATGTATATTCATAATTATGATATTGTAACAAAATCTATTTATAAATTAATAATATCCATAATAAAATTATAATCTATCTCTACAATTAAAAATCCTGTTGCATATTTTTTAAAATCATATATATTTAATTTATATATTAATTATTTTCATCATTAATAAATTTTAAATAAAACTCTAATTTTCTTAATTTTTTTAATTAATAACAAACGCGTCAAATTGACCTGAAGACTTTCATTCCTTTATTCCAGTGACGGTTTCTTGACGTCGTTTTCTAAATAAACAGACAATCATAAAGTCAACATAAACATGACCAGGTCAGAGGTTAGGCTGATTTCTCTGCGGTTGGTCCTCACTACAAGGCCCAGTCAACCGACTGGGTCCCACGAGTCCGGGTTCGGAACATTGAGCTCTTTTCTACCTTTGGTTTACGATGTAGCCGCGCTTGGCACTGTTGCATACTATCGAATTTAAAACTAAAAAAAAATCTAATAAAAAGAGAACTTTGTTCTCTGTCTGTACAATAACTCCTACATGATTAAATTTTTAATCGAAATTAAGAAAATCAAACCATTGCCTTAATATTCCATGCCACTTTGTTGAAGCTGCTGAGAATCAAATTCAGTTGCGGGGTTAATATTCATGTATCATAAATATATGTGTTTTTATGTTTATTATGAATTGACGTTTATCAATATTTATTATTTATTTAATTTATACGGTTGTGTTAGTTATCAAGAAATTATCTTCATATATTTAAAAATACTTGTTTCATTTCATTTTAGTATAATGATGATTGTTGTATGCTGAATTATGTTGAAAGACATGTCTATTTTGGAATAGTAGTTTCCCAAAATTTTAATTTTATTTTCAATGATTATTAGATGGACGATATGGATTTAAGCTCCACATAATATTATAAAATATTCATAGTAGTACACCCAAATCAAAGGTGAGACTTAACTAAAAAGTAATTATGCCATTTTTTCCCCTTTAATCAAATTGATTAATTAAAAAAAAGTTCACATGAACAAGTGTCGTATGAAGTGATTTCTAGTTTTTTGGGCATGTGGTATTGATAAGCCATGATATTCCCATGGTATTGAAAAAAAACCATTTTTAAATTAATAATATCAATGGTAAAATGAGACTAAGTATCCATGACTAAGAATTTTGTTTCTAATTTTCTTTTAAATGTATATATCTTTAAATTATGTGTTAATTCTTTTTATAATTTTTTTTTGACAATAATGATAAATATTTTCTATTAACTCTCCACTTAATCACAAAAATATACAAATTTTCTATTAACATTCTACAACAAGCTAGCAAGGACTACCTTTGGTGTTATGTAAATTTCACTTCTAAGAGTAACACTAGATACTATGGGGAGAAGAATGATAAACAACATGACCTTGCCACATATAAGGTTGTCCTAAAACGACACCAAAAACATCAAGTGGGAAACATCACATAATTCTTCATCTTTAAAATGGCATGATGTTGGAGCACAAAGAACACTACTCGCTAACATGATGTCTTGTCCATGGCTCAACCAACCAATGGTAAGTGGTTGGGGGTGTGATATTATCGTAGTTTAAATCTATTTATAAACATGGATGATATAAGGTTGTTCCCATTTTCAATAATGAAATGAGTGGGTTCACAAAAAATTTAAGGGGCTAATATTCATAAGTGGGCTAATTTTCCATGTTTTTCCAAAAAACATATTCAGACATTTCCATTTTTTCTAAAAACTATTGCCCCAAATTTTATAGTACAAAATTGTTTTACCTTAAAATCCCCAAAATTTTATATAAAGACTATATAAAATTATTAGAAATTTGAATTCTTTAAAAAAAAATTGCCAAACATTTTACAAATTGCATATTATGTACTAGTGAGATTCACCAAAGTTTCTAAAATTTAAAATAAATTTCCATCCTTATAATTTCCTCGTGGGGTGTCCTTCGGCCACATCTATGAATGGAAGAATGATTCCCCGTCTTCAAGTCCTCTAGCTCTTTTGGTTGGATATTTGTGGCTGTGATGGTACATTGGGTTCTACATTGATGTCTACTTTCATTTATCCTACTCTAACTGTATCAAGGGCCAAAATCTTTTCCTTTTCTTTTAACCTCCGTCCGTAATTAATGTTTGTAGTGAGAATCATTAGTGTTATGCTGTGGTCTTTATGGAACTCACACCCTTTAAGTTTCTTTCGACTTCCCATTACCCTTCTTCATGTGTGACTTGGGTTGTTTTTCTTTAGGTTGGATCTAATTTCCTTTTCCCTTTGTTCTATGGGTTTGGGGTTCCTTTACATGGTTTCTTGTGGAAACTTCGTAGAAATGAACAATCCTTATTCATCTTCTTCAATTTCTACAACAATTTGACAACATATTAATAGCAATATCCCAATGAGGATAATTTCTGTGAAATCCATATATGTTTGGATATACCTATGTAGGCCATTTATATTCTTCAAGACCACGTGTCACTCAAAGTATTTGACAACTAGCTTTGAGTGCAAGGCATGGAAATTATTAGTGTACCATGGCATCATCATGTAATCGTGACAATTGTTCATTAGAGAGTATACCTCCTTAAGGGAATCAACAAAAGTGGCCCAATTGATCCCACACATGAGAGACTCATATTTTTTGTTTCTCTCCAAATAACCTTCCCACCAATCTTTCTCTCGGGAAAAAATTTCAATATTGCGAAGGTGATATTCTCATTGTTAAAAAAATAGACAAAGTAATAGCCCTCTAACATTCTTAACAATTTTTCCAAAGCATTTGCATCCATTTCGCCTTCAAATAAAGGGTTATAAAAGTTAACCTATACCTTAAAGGTATCACACCTTCAAAATTTCTACTTGGTGAATGTGCCTTGGCCACTATTATTACTCGTTGAAGGATTTAGCCGATATTTTCCATCATCTCATTCTTGTATCATTTGAGTTTTCCCAGAAAAAACTTGATAGGATCTCCAGCCTTCGTCATCTCTTTTCTTCTGCCATCATAGGCTTATTGGGTTTCGAAAACAATTGTTTCCAAGTGAAACTAGCTTGAGACCCATTTCTCTATACATTGAGCTTATCGAGTATATACACCGAGAAACAAGGAGAATATTCTTTTGATAACATTGATTGGGGTTATATAAAGAATGGAATGAAATGTAGGAAAGTAAATGGAACACACAAAGAGAAATATAACATAGAGCACAATAGTATGTTTAATAACAAACTTCTACTAATAAATGAAATAGAAGAATTTTCCATAACAAAAATTGGCTAGAAGGGTGGTAGCTAACTTTGAAAAAAGAGAGAGATGTTGACTATGTCCATTCACCCAAGCTATTACAAGAGGCCAAAATAATGTATTTTTAATATAAATAAAGAACTCGTATAGGTCCAAACCATAACCCTATAAGGTGAAACACCAAAAGGTTTATGTACCCTAAGGTAGTTAGTTTATACATCAAATTTCCTGGTGTGACTTTTGCTTAAAATTTTTGTTTGGGCTACACGATACCTCGTTGGAAAGAAATATTCCAGGAATACACTTTTAGAATAGGGCTATGACATGCCATGGCAACCCTTCCCCAAAAAAAAAATCCCAAAAAGTGGAAAATGGCCTCAAAATGGCCCTTGAATTTTGAAATCCAAAAAATAATAGAAAAACTACCAAGAAGACATAGAACTATCAGGCAGTGGAAGGACGAAGTGGCCATTGATATCCACATGGATCAATGATGATAAAATGAAAAATAGAATAGGGAAATATTTGAATTCTAAACTTAAAAAATGATAATTATTAGTTAGGGTTTTAAATTTTCTTATTCTTATTAAGATCTCGTTTTATAAATTGAAATTGATTATATCATAATATCTAGAAATGATTTAAAATGTAACGTTTTTATTGTTTTTTCATGGAGATGAAAACAATTATTTGAATGAGGATTTGAATTTTCCTTTTTTGCATTTGTTGGTCTTGGCAGATCCACTTTTAAAGATTTTCTTCATAGTAGTCACATGTAGAATGAAAAGTTATATATGTTACTTTGAAATGAGAAGTTGTATGTGTTATTTTTATTATTAATTGATTTTTACTATTTTTAAAAAGAAATTGTTTGTATTTCTTTAAACAATTTCTTTTGATTTACATTCAAGATTTTTCATGGTTTTAGTGATGTGGTTGCTTCTATGACTTCCTTTATCATTAAACTTGTTATCATATTTAAGTACTTTGAATGAATTTCCTTTGCTAGGGGTATCCATTCTTTCCAACAAGGAGTTCCTTTAATGGTGTTCTAGATTTTACTATACTGTTTCTTGGTGATTTCATTCCACCAAGTAGAGAAGTAGATTTAGAGCTAGACCAATTTTTGACATACTCTTCTAGTTTCTAACATATTGAAATATTTCAACTTTGCATTTAAAGTTGGTAGTTATTATATCTCATTCTTCAAAGCATGATCTACATAAAGGGTCATTTATTTGTAATATGGATACATCTCTTACTATAATCAAGTGAAATACAAATGTGTGAAAAGGGACTATGTGACATGGAGGGGCATCCATGGGATTTCACTATAGCCATATTGATCTTGAACATAAAAACGTGGAGATAGAGGATGTGGAAGGTATGTTGAAATACCTTTGCATAGACTCCATGTTATCAAGTCCATAAACTTAGATATTAAAAAGAATATTGCTGAAGTTATTTTAGAATGGAGGGACTATCTCACATGGAGGGGCATACATGGGATTTCATTATATCGATATTGGATCTTGAGCATAAAAGCGGAGTTAGAGGATTTCGAAGCTATGGTGAAACATTTTTGGTATAGAATCCATATTATCAAATCTATAATCTTAGATATTAAAAGGGATCTTATTTAAATGATTTAGAATGGCTATTTCACAAAACTACTATAATACACATCATATAATATTATTTTGGAATTAAGTAAATACTTGCTTAACGACTAATCTCAAATATGAAAATAAAGTAGATTTTGATGCTGTGAGCCATTTTCAAAATGATTATGATAATTTTATTTAATGTGGTCTTATAAAAATTGAACCTTATTTGAAAAATGCTAAGAACACTTTTCACCCTTTAAGCCAATTAGATTATATAATTATATATTTCCAACCGTTAAGTCATTTTGATTATATAATTCAAATAATTATAAATTTATAAAGAAAAATTTAAATTCAAAATTAGCATATTGAATATTGAATAGGGAACTATATATTAAAATAAGAAATGAATATTGTCTTCAATGATTCAAACTTAACGTATAGAATAGGGAACCGTATATTAAAATAAGTAAATGAATATTAACCAATGTAACAAATGAGTAAATGTGTAGACTTCATAGCTAATCAATATGATGATTATAGTATATTTGATAAAAGTAAAAAATGAAAGAAAATTATGTTATCTAACGTCAAAAGATTTAGTAGAATCGCTAGGGAGAGGCAAAGTTACCGAACACTATGGATTCCTAGAGACACGCCACCAAACACTTGTTATGAATATGTCGATTTTGCATTGTAATTGATGTTTGTTATGTAGATAATATTCTGGTACTTGATAACCTTATTAAAAGTGCCTTTGTGGCAAATTTGTCATTGCGTGACATTCCGGATCCTCCATTCCTGTGTGCGTTGGCCTCCCACTATGAGTGGTCGACCGATTGAAGGTTTCTTACATTTATCTATTTATCAATATAATATATTTCTATTATAATAGGCAACTCGGGGATTATGGAGTTCGTGCTATCGCACTCCAAACCCTATGGAACAACAACAAGGAGTGAGGCAACTGGGATTATGGAGTTTGGGCTATCGCAAAGGGGAAGTAGAACCGTAGCCTAGGAAGAGCTGAAAGGTCATTCAGCTCGTGGCAACCAATGCAAAAATGTCTCCAACTTCTTAATCCAAGTTGGCTTGGTAAAGAAGGATGATATGGGGTTCGGGTGTTATGGGGAATGTGGCAACTGTCAGATTTCGTGTTTTCAAAGAGATTTTGTAACCCCATGTTTTCAAGACCGCCTTCAAAGCCGCCGGTTATACTAATGTAGGTCTCGGGTGCTTCCGGGGAATGTAACATTGGTCCGATTTGTGGGTAACAAATTTGTTACTTTATCTCTCGTTATTCAGCCTTTAGCATTCTACTCGACAATATCTAGGGTTGATGATATACATCTCTATTTATTTACCGTGCCAATGACCTATGCAAATGGTCCGGAGGTGTGTATAATTATTGTTCTCAGTATTATATTGCATATACATTGTTAGTTCTATATGTTGGGTACAAGGTGGAAGGTAGAACACGAAGGTAGTGCTATGTATCAATCTCCACGAACTCGGAGTCCTCGTTCAAATCAGAATACTAGATACCAACATGGAACAATAAATAGTGGACTGTATTTAAATGGATAGCTTCTCCCATCATATCACGGCCTTAAAAGAATTTTGGTGTTCGTCCGTGTTCAAGATGGTGGACATGTCCAAGTCGCTTTGATGTTGTTGGTGTCACGTATAGAAGTATGGGTGCCTGGAAGGGTGGTTTTTCCGACGATTTTATATTATCATTTAATTATCGATGACCCCAATGCCGGAATTATTGATGGCTATGCAAGAACTTCACGAATTCATGGATTAGGTGGGTTTCATAGTGGACTGACAAGCCCCTCGACAAACACAATAAATATTGGGATTACAAAGGTGGCGGCAACTATTTATAGCATTTCATTTAAGAATAGGCATTATGCGTAATATCACATGGGCTTCTCGACGTCGGTATGGGGTACTCGATATTAATCATTTGTCCCCGCGCCAAGGTTTAATGGGAGCCTGTCGACATCTTTTCTCCTGTGTTTTATTAGATGAGTCAAGGGATGGGTTATTGGTGGCATCTACTAATTTAAGGACTCCGGAGTCAGATCAGAACCGACAAGTACTGTTTCTATTTTGACTTCTCGTGGCTTGGACTTCACTTGCATTATTTCTCTCTCTCCACAACGATGTAAGGGTGGCGGCTCCTATTTATGGAAGTTCCGATGTAATGGGACGGGATAATAAATCTCAATATAAATATTCGGGCCAGTGGTATTCATATGACATAACCAGGCTAACAATTTTGGTTTTCAACAATTTTTCATATATTTCATTTAGGGGATTGCTTTAAATACAATCCAAATATATTATTACGTCCCATACCTCTATCCTGAGATTGAAGAAGTTCTCTTCGATCGGTGGCGGCGTTTGGTGTGTAGAGTGGTGTTGGCTAGACGCACAACCTCTCGACAACTCACATGGTAGATCCGGGTACTAACATGGCGGAGTTGAATGTTGGCTTGGATTCGATACTTCGGCATGAGGCTTTCATTACAACAACCATTACAAAGGGAACAAAGAGAAAAGTGAGAGACCTGAAAGGGATAGTCCGATTATCAAACAGCCCTCTCACACTATGCTTCTGCAAGGTGAAAAGTGCATGGTAGTACAAAGGGAATTACCACAAGAAGTAATAATTGCACAGGCAGAATAAGAACTGCTTCAAACATAATATGGAGATTAGGGAAATCAACTTGGATCATGAGGACCTATGTCGTAGGGTCGTGAGCTTACAGAAGAGGGCGCTAATCGGGAGATGGATGTTCCCAGATGGTAATGAAGTTCATATGGATAGCTGGGTAAAACAATTCTGGTACCTGATCATTGGATATTCTCCAAAAATCAGCATGCTCTTGAACGGATGGTTCAGTATCCATTTTATGGATGAGAAGGATATATATAAGATTATTCACAGGACTTGGGTACATGGCTGCGGCTTCATGCAGCTGGTTCCCTGGTATTTAGGTTTTAACCCGGTTATGGAGGCCCCGCGAAGTTGGGGGATTTGGGTTAAATTTCCAGGGCTACCTCTCGAGTTTTTGACTCTCAAAGCGCTTAGAGCCATTGGGAACTCCATTGGAAGCACAAAATATATTGACCCAAGTATTGTTGGTGCCAACGATAAAAGAATAGCATGGATTCTTATCGAGGTGAATTTTGCTGGTGGTCTTCCTCATATGTCACAAGACCGGCCACCTTCGGGATAATTGTCCTCTACGCATCCGGGATGGACGTATCGGGATATTTGCCAGATAGTGCCCATTTAATCAAAGTTGCTCTTGGTACTCCGGTGGACTCATATCGTGTAACTCTATACCCTCATCCTCCGATGATGATGCATATGTTTCCACAAATGGGCATAGTGATAGGACGGTTCCCCGTTAATGATGGGTGGGTCGGGATTTCTTTAATTCTAAACTCGATTCCCGTTAATGATAGGTGGGTAAAGATTTCTTTTATTTCTGGACCTAGTATTCTGGGGCCTAGGGGGATGGCGGGTCGGGATACAATTATTTCTAGGCCTTGTATTCCGGCACATGGGGGGATGGAGGTTGAGAATAATCCCAATAGCTATAATATTGGTCTGGACCCTATTGATGTTGTCGGGAATATGCAGGTTCTCTCACCTGTATACACTCCCACGGCAGATCCCCCCTTATTTCAGTGCACCAATTTTTCTATTGGGGAACCATCTAATGCACAGGAGACTAGGGATTTGGTTTTATCTTATGCGTTGCCATCAATGCCGTCTTCTCCTCATGAGCCGGTGGTCCTATCTGACTCTCCCAAGAACTCGATGGGGAGTGATATTGATACTCTCTTGGGTAACCCGAATCTTGACTTGGCCGCCCTTACTGTTTTTGAAAATCCTACCGTTTCCTCTGATGTTGTCATTGACCACACAACCACCTCCAATATCACGATTAGAAAGAAAAATAAGGCTGGGCCAAGACATTCCAGGGGTAGATTAAGAGCCATATCACTATTTTCCGACGAACATGACAACCTCACCGACATTCCCATTGCTGCGGTTGATGATATGAGGGGCAATCTACGGGCGCTTAGAGCAGGCAATCCCACAGATGTGCCACGATGATCCAATTTCTATCCATGAATATTCAGGGGATGGGCGATGCCTCCAAACTTCATTACCTTCGGGATCTTTTTGCTTTTGAGGACCCTAGCATTATCTAATGTCAAGAAACTTTATGTCATCGGGAAAAGGCCATAAATGCTTTATTAAACATTCTAAAGGGCTGGTATGCAGTGGCAATTGATGCTATTGGACATTCGGGTGGTATGATTGCACTCTGGAACCCATACAAGTCTAAGTTCAAAGCCTACAATTTTTTTGGCGAGATTCTATTGTCTGGTTATTTTCGGGGTATCGAGGGTATTTTCAACATTATCAATATTTATGCTCCTTATCAAAACAGATTATCATTCTGGAGCCAACTACAAAATTCAGGGATTCTCTCTTTGCAGAATTTGATTATTATGGGTGATTTTAATTCTACTTTGCAGGCTGATGAAACTTGGGGTGGTAGGGCAAGAAATGACCCTCTGTCTGATTATATGAATGATATGCTCCTATCACATCACATTATTGATATCCGACCAAATCCTACAACTCCCACCTGGACTAATAAAAGAGTGGACGCATCCTTTATAGGCAAAACACTGGACAGAGCCATGGTTAATGACAGTCTCATCAATACAATGGGATTACCTAGATCATCGGTTCTTGTATCGGACATTTCAGATCATACGCCGATACTACTTACATGGCAATTGGGTGGTCGTTCCAGTGGTTTGCCCTATAAGTTTAATCGGGCATGGTTGGAGGATTTGGACTTTGTACAACTTATAAAGGAATCTTGGCATGATAATGCTGATCTGGGTGATTTGTCGGGTTGGGAACGCTTTCATCATAAGTTGCACAAGATGAAGAGGGCTGCCAAAAAATGGGAGATCAACAAAAAACAGGCTCTCAAGGCTGAGCTCTGCGATATAATGGACAAGATCAGGGATATTTACTTGGGATTCATAGAAAAGGCCCTAGATGAGGAGACATACGGTATGTTGAAAGAACTTGGGGATAGGAAAAGGGAGATTCTTAAGATTGAAGAAATTTCCTAGAAACTTAAACGCAGAATTACATGGTTAAAGGAAGGGGACCTAAACACAATTTTTTTTCAAAAATGTGCAAATGATAGGAAAAACAGGAATGCTATTTGGCGCATAAAAAGATCAGATGGAAGTTTTGCGGTCTCCACTCCTGATATCCAAAAAGAGGCCCTCTTAAATTTTTCGTCTTTCTATTAGAAGGATCACAATATTGATGTAAATTGCCAAAAATGGATTTTTGATCATATTAACAGAATGTTTGATGAGGATGCTATTAAGCCCATAGATGAAAACATTTCGGTTGGCAAAGTGGAAGAGGTTCTTAAATCTTTTTCCCATGACAAGTGCCCAGGTCCGGATGGATGGCCATTGGAATTTTTTCTGTTTTTCTTTGATATTATGGGCGCTGAGATTGTAGAGATGGTGGAGTTGTTCAGAAATCGTGGACATATGCCATCAAATATAAAATCCACTTTTATTGCACTCATTTCGAAAACTATAGACCCAACTTCTTTTAGGGATTTCTGACCGATTTCCCTCTGCAATCTGATATACAAGATCTCCTCCAAGATCATTGCCAATCGCTTAAAGCGGACCTTATCTGATCACATTTCATTGGAACAATATGGCTTTATTAAGGGCCAATCTACACATGATGTCATTTCTATTGCACAGGAGGTATTACATACTATGCACTCAGAGAAAAAGGAAGCTTTGGTTATGAAAATTGATCTTTTTAAGGCATATGACACTTTGGACTGGTCATATATACGCCTCATCTTGTTAAAGATTGGATTGCCTCTTAGGATCATTCGATGGATTATGTCATGTATTACCATTGTGAGATATGCGATGATTATCAACGATCTGCCAACTCCTTTTTTTTAGGCTGGATGGGGACTCCGACAAGGATGTGCTCTGTCCCCTCTCATCTTCATTTTGATTATGGACGGCTTTAGCAAGATTATGCATATGGCTGAGCAAAAGGGATATATAACAGGTTTCTCTTTCTCTGAGTCCATATCCACCTCTCACTCTCTCTTTGTGGATGACATGTTATTATTTGGGTCTCTTATTAGAAATCACTGGTTTTACATTCATTACATGCTTAATAGATTTGGTTCTACGACGGGATTATGTATTAACAATGCTAAATATTTTCTGTTATATGAATATGGGGACATGGAGGAAATATATTTTATTGCTGAATTCCTAGGGGTCAATTACAAACTGGCCTCAGAGGGATTTCAATACCTCGGATATAAAATCAAACCTTGTGGTCACAAGAATAGGGACTGGTTGTGGCTGGTGGACAAGTTCAGAGAAAAAATCAATAAATGGACACAAGTGGTTGACAATGGGTGGCAGGCTCATCATGATACAGGCAGTGTTATCACAGTTAATTGTATTCTGGGGGCATCTCTTCTTCTTACCTAAGCAGATTATTGAAAACATTAATATGATTATTGCTCAATTTCTATGGAGGGGATCCGGAAGGACACAGAAATATCATCTTTGTAAACTGGAAGCTCTATGTTGGCCCAAATCACATGATGGATGAGGTATCCTGAACACGAGGGTGTTTAATAAAGCTTTGTTGGTCAAGTCTTTCTGGCGGGCTATCAAGGGCACTGGTATTTGGAACGACATCATTAGATGCAAGTATCTTGAGGGTGACACCCTTCACCATTTACTCTGTCATGATCTATCCTTTCCTAGGGCCATTTCAACCATTTGGGGCAGTTTTAAAAAGATACTGGGACATGTGGTTGATCGTTTAACATGGTTGTTTCTAGATGGGAGTCGCATTCCTCTTGGCTTCACACGAATTCAGGGATTTCCAAAGCAGTTTAAACTGTCTCTCCATCTCATCCATCGGCTTGCACATAGGGGCATCTGTTTTTTATCTCAAACTATTCATACTTGGTCTTTTGGAGCCCCTGTATTTAAAACTGCTGCACAGATGGGCCTACAATATGAAGATGCAGCAGATTGGGATCAATTCTATGATTCATTAAGGGCGGCTGGTGTATGTTATGCAATGGGGGGGGGGGGGGGGGGATATGGTAATATGGGATGGACCTACAAAGGGAGATTTTGTTATTGTCAAAGATATCTATCACCGCATTAATATCGCCTTATACACGGGACAAATCTCCAGGATTTTCTTTCCGTTCTAGTAGAGAAAGATCCCCACAAAAATTGTTCTGTTTGGTTGGTTGGTTTGGAGGGATAAAATTCTTACTTGTGATAATCTTATTAAAAGGGTAACTATTGGGCCTAGCAGGTGTGCTATATGCTGTGATATGGAGGAATCTACTGATCATATTTTCTTTCGCTACTCTGTTGTCATACAACTATGGAATTTATTTAGTGGTTATATACTCGAGCCATCATGGGATCCAAAGGATTTTATTTCTACTCCTAAGGAACGGGACAAATTAAATACCGAATGACTTCATTTCTGCTGTTGGAGAATGGGATAAATTAAATAACAAGTTTAGATCTCTCCCATTTTTTCTCATCTGGGAAGTTTGGCTGGCAAGGAATAGGCTTATTTTTTATGGTACTCCTTTTATCCTTCCCACCATATTCGCAGCCATAATGAGATGGATTGAGGAACGGGATCCGCCCAAGATTAAGACGATGGATGGATCCCACATAATTCGACCACATGAGATATCCATCCCTACATTTTTCTTTGATGGAGCATGTAAAGAGGGCATTACAGGTTGTGGTGCTCGGATTAAGCTGTCTCGGAGAGAAAGGATCCACTTACATTGGAATGGTGGTCCAGGGACCAACAACAAAGTGGAGATTATGGCCTTATGGGGTGGACTTCTTGCTGCAGTCAACCTAAATTTGACAGAGGTCCATATCTATGGAGATTCTAAATTGATTATTGATTGCATCTCTGGACGTCAACATATGAACATTCTGGGACTACAGGGTTGGCTCAAGAGGATGCAAAGATTATGGCACAGATTGGGCAATCCTCCTATCTCTCACATTTATAGAGAAAACAACATGAGGGCTTTTGCAGGTATCAATGCAGTTTTTGGGATTTTGCAGGTTGTTCACTTCAGGGATGGGGCACAAATTTGGAACAGCTCTATACCAATGCCATAGAATCTTATCATCCCTCCTAGAGCGTCGGACCTATTATATTATCCAACTATGATCTATATCATATTTTATATACAGGTATTTTTTTGCTTCTAATACAGTCTGTTGCTTATATATTTCTTCTTTCCAAGCGAACACATACACAACACTTACCCAAGCGAGCCTGATATGAACCACCCCTCTCAAGCGAGCTCGTTCGACATTTTACATCTAATACATATCAATCAAAAGAAAATCGGCTCATGATCACATATTGATTCTAATCTTCTCCAGGAGAGCCTGATAATTTCTTTACTTGGTATGTATTTAGATGATTATTAAATGTTGAATTCTAACAAGTAATGGTAACATTCTCATATACTTTCACTCCTCACACAAATGATAAACAGGTTATAATTTGTCTAATGATGTTGGAATGGATGTACAAGACAATTTACATTGTCTAGAATTTTTGTTTGGAGTGGCAATATGCCCTCCACAAACATTTGTGATCCCGCCATGGTAATTTAGGCTTTTTTTCTTTCATAGAAGGGGTTCGGGAATTACTATGGCAAAGAGGGATCAGATTTTTTTCATCTATATGCAAATTGAAAATGTAATGACTTGACTTATGTATTGTTATACTTAATATACGTTGTTTTTTTCTTTCTGGAAAAAAGAAAACCATAATTTTGTACTTTGGACTGCGAAAATGAGCCGACTGAGATATTTTGATTGTTTAAATAGGTCATATTTTCGATGTGATCGATGATTGTTGTGGATGAACATAAAAAAATGCATATAAATTCCATTTTTATTTTTTTAATTTAGTGAGATATCTCAAATAAAAAAGAATATGATATCAGTTCCTTAGTATTTGAAGATGTAATAACTTAATAAGATATCATAGTTTTGCAAGTCGATAGAGTTGGGTTTATGATTGGCACGTTGATAGAGGGAATGAGATACCTTCTTATAGGAAAAAGAAAAAGAAAAAAGAAAAGTAGAGTTTCTTGTTTCAAGAGATCCGGACATAAGCGGTGAATTTCTTCTTTATATGGTTGATCATTACGCCCACTTCAATCAGCCTTCATGCTCTTTGAAAAACTCGTTCATACATTGTAGTTGTACTGTCTTCTCCATCTAATATTCTTTATTTGGAGTTGTTTGAGATTGCAGAGTACATAGCGATCTATTGCGTCAAACGTTCTAGGTTTTCTCAATGACAAGAGCATATTAGTAACTGGATCGACCGGTTTCCCGGCAAAAGTATTTGAGACAATAATGTTATTCTTACTTATATTTGGTTTTCACTATGTCAATGATGCTAATTGCAGTTTGTTTACTTGGTGCAGTTTTCGTGGAGAAAATCTTGCGTACGCAGCCCGGGATTAGACGCATTTATGTTTTGTTAAGAGCAGAAGATTTGGAATCTGCCAAACTCCGATTTAAAAACGAAGTAAGAAATCACTTAACTATTTGTACTCATCCATGGAATAAATCTATGACTATTGATATCGTTCAGTAAATAAATAGTTTCTTGCTCTATGAATGGCAGGTTATAGGAGCATAGTTGTTCAAGACTTTGAGGAGGGAACATGGGGACAACTTTGAAAACTTTGTGTTCGAGAAAGTTGTTCCTGTGGTGGGAGACGCTACAGCAGATCATAATCTTGGAATTGACAGTGATAGCACGAGAGAGCATCTCTGGGATATTCTTGATGCCGTGGTAAATAATGCAGCAAGCACAACGTTTGATGACAGGTTTGTTGAGTTCATAGCATTTCATGAAAGGTTTGTTAATTATTTCATAGTTAGTTGTAAGTATTCACATTATAAGATTTAAGTGCTTAGTGCCTAACATCAATCAATCATAGATATGACGTTTCACTGAATGTCAACACATGGGGAGCTTAAAATGTTGTGGAATTCGCCAAACGATGCCGTAAACTTCAAATCCTCGTGCACGTCTCGACCGGTAAGTGGGATTCATTACAGATATGTTTACGATATGGAAAAAAAAATGATTTATATGTTGATCTATCATATATCCCGTATATTTCTTTATTGTAAAACAATTTTTTTTCGTTGTGTTGTTATTTACCTAGTTTTGAATAAATTGTTTTGTTTTGGTGTTATTTATGTAGTTTTGTTTTGTTGTTATTTGTATTGTTTATTTTGTAATAGAGATTTTAGAATTTCCATTTAATTAGTAATAATTTTTAATTGGATGGTAGGAATTTAGTTTAAATTATTTTTAATAATATACATAAAAGTATTAAATTTTTTAGAATATTCTTAATAATATTAATAAAGATTAAGAATCACTTTTATTATAATTATGTTTTTTTTTCTTTTTTAATTTAAGTGAATAATTAAAAAGATACTATTTAAACAAGTGCTATTTGAAATGAGTTATGGTTTTTTGAACATATGCTTTGGATAAGTTATGGTATTGACCCATTATATTATAACAAAGTCTATTTAAAATTAAAAATCTCCTTTACCTTGTTTTTTTAAATGTTTAAATATTTAATTTATATATTAATTCTTTTTATAATTAATAATAATAACCTTAGTCTACCTAATAGACTAAATAATTTTTTTTTCCGAAATTTTTCTTAGTTAACTTAAGCTAAATTTAAGAGAAACTTTAAAAACATGTTTTTTCTACATAATTCTAGTGCTCTACAGAATTTTTAAGGAACTAAAACTATTTATTTTAAACAAAAAAATATGACAATATTTCGTGAAATTGTGTTTCCAAATTCCAATGAAAAAATTAGCTTAATCTATTAGTTGGACTGCACCATTTAATTAAAAGTTATAATTTAGTTATTTTTCATGATTTTTTAAATTTTAACATGGGATGTATTATAAGAATTTTCCTACTTATTAGGAATTGATGTCTATAGACTTTTACTAGCCATTTAATTTACATGGCTGTATAATTTTATTTATTTTGTATTTATGTATAGAAAGATAAATTATTATGCTTTGGTTTTCTTATTATTTCATTGTTTAGTTATTAGTATCTCCAAAAAAGAAAGACTCTAACACCCTATTTGCTTTGGACTATCTAGATGAGTTTTGAAAAATATATTTTCTAATGTTAGCTTAGTGATTTCTTATTTCTTAAACTAAATTGTTCTCTATGCTTTCTATTGCTTTTCACTATCCATTAGATGAGTTTTAATATATATATATATATATATATATATAGTAAGTATGTTTGTTCCTCTCTATTTCCCATTAGATAAAAAAGAAAAGTAGGTTGCAATCATAATATATGTTGGATGGCCTCAACCTACCCGTAGGAAACCAGGTGTGTTGGCCAACCAAAATTGATAAAGTTTGATAATTTTGAACCTTAACAGGTCTGTTATCTATTAAACCCAAAGACTTAATCATAAAGTAAATGTTATCCGTAATGTGAATCTCAAAAAGAAAAAAAGTAATAAGACTTAATCGTCTCTTATCTATTACCCCCAAAGACTTAATCATAAAGTAAATGCTATCTGTAATGTGCATCTCAAAAAGACAAAAAGTAATAAGACTTAATCATAGACAAAAAGTAATAAGACTTAATCATCAGATGATTCATAGGCTCCCAGTCCTTACCACTGGATGGACCTGGACATATCAACTTGGTTCATACTCTACAGTTGAAGTTCCATTCGGGCAAGGCGGACATTTTGGTGATGTTGCAGAAGATGCATTTCCTTAATGTCCCTTCGCATTTAAGCTAAAATAGATGTTGCTTTCGGATTACCACCTATTACTTAGACATTAATAATGGCCTTAGCCAATAAACATTTCATTGTCTAGTATGTATGAATGGACTATTTGAATAAAAAAAAATTACCCCTGGTAATACCTAGATATGTCAAAAACTCCTCTTCCATTAAAACTTCTTCCTCCTCTTGTTTGATGTTCTCCCTCCAAACCTCACACAACTGATTGAACAATATATTTTCATTAGCTTTTTTATGTTTGATTAGTCCTTTCCGTAGGCACAACTGGGACTATTGTAATCACCTAGGGTGATGCTAGTTAAAGTTGTTTTTAGTTCCTATTTTTAGTGTTTAACCAATGTTTTGGGTGCACATTAATTCTTGATCCTGTATAAAAAAATATAAACAAAGTTTTATACAATGTTCTTTTCTACACAACAATTCACCATCTTACTGGCCTCTTCCCGAGGCGACGAGGTAAAAACATAGGTTAAATTTGATTTTGGTTTCTGAATTTGAAACTCAGCGAAACTAATGCTAGCATTAGTTTAGGCTTAGACTTAGCATTATATTTTAGCTTGTATATACCATGTATGTACGATAAGAAGCACCTTGGCTACCCAGGACCACATGGCGGATGCATGGCACTAGCGGCTGCATGCTAAACTGAAAGCCCTTTCACTATTACTCTCACACCTAGTTATTCATCTGTTCATGGGCTTATTACTACTTCACCTTGCTCCACTTCATCTCATACTCAATAGCTGTATGCAGGAACCACTTCATCTCATATTCAATAGCAGTATGGAGTAGGTATTTAGGAAGGCAACACCTTACTATCATGTGCTGTGTTACTCCACGTCGACCTTGTCCAGCCAGAGCAACCTCAATTGATAACTGGCCATGGATTTCCGGATTGTGCTCTATATTTCTTTGTATCCGGCTATGTTAACTATTTTTATTTATTTTCCTCTGTACCTATATTTTCACCTAGATATGCAGTTAGTGATGTTGGTGGTGCTTTTGTTCGGTCAACAAAAAAATCTCAGACAGCTAATTCACCTGATACGGGTATTGCTAGTGGTGGAGGATATGAAACAATCTCCTCATGCTGGTACTGTTGCTAGTGGAGGATATGAAACTGTAAGGTATGCTGCACCTATGAACCAACACCACCTTATCACTCTAGAATTTACCACTTCAAAGCCTCCTTCTTCGGTTGCCTAGCCTAAGAGTCCTACTTTGTTTCATATTCCATCCTCCTTATACAACTACTAGCTCCTTTTCAAGTGCTCCTTCCTTGAATGTGGGTGAATCAGTTGGTGGAAGCTGCTCAATTCTACCTCAGAAATGTCGGTTTTCATTCAATCTGCTCGCCCCTTGTCTGAACTTGAATTCCCTGGAGATTTTTTTGTGTCTATTGTGTAGTTTATATTTCCTTTCCCTGTTGATTTCATGCAATGGTATTTATTGGGCATCGGATAGGAGTGAAAACTATCTAACGATATGTTAGTGATTATATATGATTGGTACCTTTTTCGACGGGGATATAATCACTCTTTTGGTATACTTATAAAAGGTTTGTTTTTAGGACCCGTGCAATAAGAAGTTGATGCATAAGTAGCATAATGGTAAGAAGAGGCATAGGTTGTAGATCCGGATCGAAATTGCATCTGCCAAGATCTCATAATTGTGTCTTCCATGATCAACTACACAACCTACCTAGAAAAATTCTGAAACAACTATTATTGTTGTGGTTTTGAAGTCTCTCACCATGTAGCTGTCTTCACAAGTTTCATTTTGTTCTGGCCAGTTGATTGTCTGTTTCCGCACTTCATAGACGTTTGTTCACAAAGGCAGATCACCTATGAAGACAAGTTTCATTTTTTCCTGGCTAAGCGATTATCTGTTTCTGCAATTCATAGACATGTGTTCACAAAGGAAGATCACCTTGATACATGAGAACAAATTGAAATCTAAAACCAGTGACAATGGCAAATCACCTTGATACGTGCGAACATATTGAAATCTAAAACCAGTTGTCACGCCATTGTCGCTTCGAATCTAAAACTAGTTGTCACGCCATTGTCACTTGCATGGTGGACTTTGCTGCCACTATATTTTGCCATTTTGTCATTTCTAGGGTCAATTATTCAGAGGGCAGGGACTAGCTGCTTGCAGACCCTCTTGTTTCTTAGACGAAATCGTTCTGTTTTACCGGATGCTACCTGGAATGCGAAAGATGAAGAAAACAATAAAAACTTTAGGTGTTATACTTTTTGTGATCGGTAAAAGTGATTATTTTAATATGAGGAAACTGTCATGGATTTACATCTTATAAAAAATAATATTAAAGGTGTGTTTAAGTAAATTTTAACATCTTTTATTAGAAGAAATGATCAGTAATGGTTATAAGTTGTTAGGATTTTAATACGAAGAGTTCGTCATAGTTTTATGCCGGTCCTTATGATATTTTGTGATGGTTATAAGTCCTTAGTATTTTAATATGAGGAAATAGTCAGAGTTTTATGTAAAAAAATAATATGGTAAATCTTCCGGAGCTTGATGAGACATTAAATTTTAACATTCATTAGGGGATAGTAAGTATAGTCGATAAAATATGGATGAACTGTTGTATTCAGTAGCTCAATTTCCCTTAGTCATAATATAGTAATATTGTATTTTATTGTTGCGGCTATTGTTGTGTTCAAAACTTCAATCCTTAATTTACTGGCCATCGACGGCTACTTGTTGACTTTGGTTGCCCATCAATATGACAGAACGTCTCACGCAGTTCAATTTCATTGCCACGAGTTTCTCTGATTCACTTGCGCACCTTCTCTTCTAGCTCACGTGCACCATTTTTCTACAACTTACATTCTTTCTTTGTCTACTCTCTGGTCTCCTATCTCATAGTTCTACACACCCATGTGCATTTCCATAGCATGAGAGTCTAGATCCTTTCTTACCTTGCGGGGTCAACTAGAAACCTCAAGAATTCTATGTAGCCAATACTCTACAACAGTTCGGTACCACCTCCAGAATTCTTTTCATATATGCTAGCTGTTTGGGTAGTTTATCTGGTCACTGAATATTTAGGGTAGATAAAAAATTTCCCAAATCCTCTTTGAAAATTTACTTCCGTCAAGCTTTTTCTCTGGAGAATCCAGGATTGCATTGATTTCCCTGTTCATATATATGTATTCATGGTTGTTGAGATTATACTTTCACTGTGTTAGGTGTCGTTACATTTAATTCATATATTTATGGTTATTGAGATATTAATTTCACTGTGTTAGGTGTCATTACATTAAAAAGTTTAGTTTTTACTTCAGTTTTATTGTATAAGTATTCAGTTCTATACTAATGATATTTTCAATATTTAGCTATTTTGAATATTAAGAAGAGTTCTATGTTACATGATTTCTTCGTTCTTTGTTAGAGTAGCATAAGATTCCAGAGAGAACAACAGAAACAAGAGGCCTCAATGTGTGAGCCGCAAGTTGAAGGTTGACTGTTAAAGCGTCCTCATAACGAAGGCATGTATTCTCCATTAAAAATCCCGTTGTGAAAACGACAAGCCATATTTTCAAAATACAAGAGGTCGAAGGTCCAAACGACAAGCCATATTTGCAAAATACGAGAGGTAAAACATTCAAAGTTTTTTTTGCGTTCCATTTGTTTTGCACGAAGGTCACCAATCTGAATGATATGTTCTTAAAAAAAAACTTAAAGGTTGTCGTATTTTGTTGAGGAGGTTTTATGGTATGTTTTTTTTTTTTTTTAAACCATAAAGGCTCTCGTATTTTGTGAAGGAGGTTTCTCGGTATGTTTATAAATAAAAAAAACATAAAGGTCGTCTTATTTTGTGGAGTTTTTTTTTACGAGTCGAAAGGTTCAGGTATTTTTTAATGAGTTAAAATAATTTTTAATTAGTTAAAAGTGTTAAGGTTGAAAGGAGTTTTAAAAAAAAAAATCATATTCAAAATATATGTATATATGGAAATTTTAAGAAAAAGTGATTTTTTTTATTTCTTTCTAAAATATTTGATTTAAAAAAGGGTGTATGCTTGTATTTAAAGAAATTATTTTTTCGAGTATCTTGTTAAAAATTTAGATTTTGTTTGGAAAAATTACGAGTTTTGGTCTTTTAGAATGAAAAGATTTTTGCAAGCCCAAGAATGTTGGGATACCTTGTGCAGAGTCGTCCCAAGAACAATTTGCAGCATGAACAATAATTAGAGGGATGTCGTTGTAGAACTAAGAAAGAAGGAGCAAAAAGTTGAATGATAGATACAAAGCTCAGTCAATGACTCTATCTTCGACAAGATAACCGACGCATGAACAATTAAAAAAGCTTGGGATGTTTTAAAAGTTGCATATCAAGGTAATGATAAAATGAATATAGTTAAATTGGAGACATCGAGAGCACATTTCAAAACCCTGAAGATGACTGACACAAAGAATGTTGATCAGTTCATGACTAGAGTCATGGGAATAGTCAATCAAATCAAACTCATTGGTGAAACCATTACAGATCAAAAGATTGTAGAAAAATTCCTTCGAATCATGCCTAAGAAATATGACATGATTGTAACAACCATTCTAGAATCAAAATATTTTACATCTTTCTCAGTAGAACAATTGACTAGATCACTTCTGGCACACGAGACAATACTCAACTTGGCAGAAGATTCCATGGAACAAACTTTCAAAGAAGAAATTTATTTTCGAAGAGGCAGAGGAATAGGATATAGAGGTGGCAACAAGCGAGGCACGGACTGAGCAGAACATCATCATGCAACAAAGAAATGGAGACCTCCACAAAACGAAACTCAGAGAAACAGAAAATGGAGAAAATATAATGTCCAGCGTTATTACTACAAGAAATTTGGGCATTATGAATATGAATGTAGAAAGAAATAGTCATATCAACAAAGAGTTAGTGTCTGTCTCTCCAACATTAAAGGAGAATCCTCTGAACAAATGTTTCTTTCATGCCATTTTTCTAAAGAAAGACACAACGATGATCTTTAGTTGTTGGAAAATGCCTGCATCAATCATATGACAGGTAATAAAAAATCTAATTTCTTATCTTGATGCTTCCATCACATCAGAAATTACCTTTGGAGATCATTCCTGCATGAAATCTTAAGGAAAAGGAATTTTCCATGTTCTTAGCAAACAAAATCAGTAGAAATACATACCTCATGTTTATTATGTTCCACATCTAAAGCATAACCTCATTAGTGTATGCCAATTGATGGAACATGGTTATTATATAATATTTCAAGGGAAGACATGTTATATCTATGAAAAACCTCCCAATAGAAGATTGATATCAAAGGTTGAAAAAACCAAGAATATGATGTTTCCATTGAATCTTAAAAGTTAAAATCTCTCATATTCTTTAGTACACAATGTATCGAGAATAGATGAGTCTCAACTATGGCATCCTAGGTATGGTCACATCCCATTAAAGAGTCTATGTCTATTTCAACAATATTCTATGGTCATTGGTACCCTTGTCTTGAATGAGAATTATTGTAATTGTGAAATTTTTGTTCTAGAAAAGAATAAAAGAGATAGCTTTCTGACATCTTCCTCCAGAGCAAAGCAGCCTTTAGAGTTAGCCCATGCATATATATGTGGTCAATGTAGACACATTCCATTGGTGGTAGTATTTATTTTGTAACCTTAATTGATGATTATAGTAGAAAGATATGGGTGTGTTTTCTCAAAAATAAATTAGATACTTTATCAAGATTTAACGAGTTCAAAGTAGAAGTAGAAAATCATAGTGGGAAGTCTTTCAAAGTACTAAGATCTGATAGAGGAGAAGAATACAACTCCAATGACTTCAAATATTTTTTTCAACAACAGGGAGTCATCATGGAGAAGATAACAAGATATACTCCACAACAAAATGGAGTAGGAGAAAGGAAAAATCAGCCAATCATTGAACATGGCCAGATGTATGCTTTGTGAGAAGAAGTTTTCAAATGACTATTGGGGTGAAGAAGTTTCAACAGTAGTGTATGTTTTCATCAGATCTATAATAACCAGTATCCACGATACAGTACCTCAAACAACATGGGATGGTAAAAGGGTAAATGTATCTCACTTTAAGATTTTTCGATCAGTAGCATTTGCACATTAAAAATAAGCAAGAATCTTGATGATAGGAGTGAAATATGTATTTTCGTATGGTATAGTGAGCAGTCAAAGGCATACAGACTTTACAATCTAGTTACCAAGAAGTGTGTTTTAAGTAGAGATGTTAAATTTTTTAAAAATAAATCTTGGTCTGATCATGTTGATGAAACTACAAATCATATTTTTCATCCACCACATCCACCAAGATTGCAGGTTCAAGAAGATCCATACCATTATGAAAATGGTACATGTTCAAGTAGTGAATCCACTAGTGATTCAATATCTTCATAAGTCAGTAAGAAGATAAGAAGCATCAGAGAAATATATGAGTAGGAGCATCAGTTTGACCAACAAAATATTTTTGCATTTATTTCATCTCAACAAACCCATTCTGAAGAAGAAGTTAAAGAAAAGAATTGGGTTGATGCAATGAACCAAGAAATTGTTGCCATATAGAAGAACCAGGATTGGGAATTAGATGATTTCCCAAGAGACAAAACCAAAATTTGTTTAAAATGGGTATATAAGACCAATATGGATGAAAAGGGAGAAATTGAGAAACATAAGGCAATGTCGGTTGCCAAACGATTCTCACAACAATTTGGTGTCAACTATGGTGAAACCTTTTCTCTAGTAGAAAGGTTAGAAATTGTCCGAACCATTTTATCCACAATGGCTCAAAACAAATTAAAAGTCTATTAGCCTGATGTAAAATATGTCTTCCTAAATGGTATATTGCAGGAAAAAATTTATGTAGAGGAGTCTCCTCATTTTGTATTTCTAGGACAGGAGCATAAGGTATACAAATTGAAGAAAGCTTTTTATGGTTTGAAAAAAGCTCCAAGAGCTTGCTACAGTCACATTGACAACTATATAATCAAAAGTGGTTTTTGCAGTGTTAGGCATGAGCCAAATTTGTATACCAAAACTCATGAAGGTAAATTTTTTATTGTATTCCTTTACGTAGATGATCTTCTTTATACAGGAAATTTGATGTTAGAATATTTCAAACCATAAATGCAAACAAAGTCTGATATGACATATCTATGGCTCATGAAATACATTTTAGGCATTGAAATTCACAAATATGCTAATAGCATTTTTGTTAGTCAACAAAAATATGCTAGTCATATAATCCAAAAGTTCAAAATGAGCAATTGCAAACCTGCTGATACACCAATTTCTCAAGGCACCAAGCTGAGAAAATAAGATGTAGCTCCACCAATTGATCCCACATTTTATAAAATTCTAGTAGGTAGTTTTTTGTATTTCACTGAAATTAGACTTGATATGATGTTTACAGAAATTTTTTTGCCCAGGTTTATGCAATCACCAAATATTTTTTATTGGACATTTGCAAAAAGGATCTTAAGGTATATTGCGCAGACCATAGACTATGGTTTATTCTATACACTTTCTGAATTTTTTTCACTTTTAGGTTATACAGACATCCATTATGCAATGAGTCTAGATTATCAAAAATCACCTCAGGGTATGCTTTTCATTTGGGAACAAATCTAATTTCATGGTCATCCAAGAAACATCCAATCATTTCAATATCTTTTGTAGAGGCAGATTATGTAGTAGCAATTTTAACAGCTTGTTAAGCAGTGTGGTTGACAATATTACTGAAAGATGTTTCAAATTTTTAGGAGTATCCAACTCCTATTTCATTTTATAATAGTTCATCAATTTATTTATCAAAAAATCATGTTCTCCACAAAAATATCAAGCACATTGACACTCATTTTCATTTCATCCATGAGCTTTTCAATGATGGAGACATAGTATTTGAATTTAAAATAGAGCTATTAGGAATTGTAAGTGTCTCTACTTGTGACAATTGATATTAGGAGGTGATGTTGAGGTATTAATCTCACAGTCTACTAGGTGTCATCGCATTTGATTCTCTTGTCTGTTGGGTGACATAGACAGTTCAGTTTTTACTTTAGTTCAACTCCATAGATGTCAAGTTCTACTCTAGTAATTTATTGTTGATGTTTTTAATGTAATCTCTTTAGCTATTTTGAATATTGAGAAGAGAAATATTTGCTCAATTATTTCTCCCCATCCTTGGTCAATGGTGATCATCCATCATTAGTTTTAATTAAATTTTACAAAATCTGGATGACAAGAGATGTTAAATTCTTCCATCCACAACTCTTCTTCATCTCATTCTTGGGCTACTATCACCCTTTTGGGATTTTTAAGGAAATATACAACCTTGTGTCGTTAGCTACATATATAACACTTCAAATACTTTAAAATATTACTAAATGGTCTCCCTAATCCCCTTCTTACAAAGGCTACCCTATGTTGGAAATATGGCTTAACAATATCAACTCGTTCTTCCTCAATAGTAAGTTTGGGAAAACTTCTTCTTTGTCTATTCAAATTATAACTAGCCCATTTGGTTGTTAGTTTGATTCACCTGTTCAAGCTTTTATTAATTTCAAACACATGTGATATGACTCATCCACTAAATTCATTCTAGGTAGGGAAAATTCTCTTGGAGTTGAAACTAGAAGGAATCAATGTAGCTTGTTGTTGTAGGCTCATCATTGTCTTACAAGTTAGTCAAGAATTTCAGCCCCAAATTCCTTCAATAAAAGAAGGTATGGTTTATTCCTTCCCTATTATATTTTTTCACTAGCTAAATATCCTTTGTTGAGATTAAGTTGCGCTAAAGATCCATTGTTGATAATAAGAGGGCATAAATTTAAGATTCACATTTTTTTCCATATTTTGATATTCATTTTCCCTCATCTCCCTCAATATTGGGAATCCATTTTCAATGTTGCAATTTTAACCCTTTGTGGATCTGTTTCCTCAATTCGTATTTTTCTAATTTTTGAATTTAATCTATGAATAATTCTCAATTTAACTCAGCTTTAAACGATGTACTTCAACCTCAACTCCAGTCCTTTTTTGGTTATGGCTTCAAGACACCTCTCCATTCTATAGCTCGAATATGCATTTCCATGGTATATTTGGCTCGAATCAAACCCTTGTGAACTTATAAATCTTCTTAAATTCCTCCTGAGACAACCTAAACTGAATGACCTCTAACTTTTGGAATTATTCCTATATATTTTCTCTTCACCTCACATTTCTCCTACCTCGTCTTTCATAGTTTAGATGGAGTCCCATCTAGGCCACTATAGTTTGAGCCAATACTAATCTGATACAACGACCTCATCTATTGAAAAATCACATAGGTGATACAATGCAAGTTTGAAATAGTCTTGTGGCCCCAATGACCCCATGTGTTGATCAATCACATAACTTCCACAGAGAAAGTTAGAAACAATACTATGGCACAAAAAAAAATGCAAAACATTTTTTAGCACACTAAAAAGGATTTACAGGAAGGGACACAATTATTCTATTCTTGTGTCTCCCATTAAATAAATAAATAAAATGACAAGGTAGATAGTTGTAAGTACATGATAAACCAAGGTCGAGACTAAGATATGGATCAATAGTTTGAATAAAGCTTCCAACAGATCTCATAATTAATACAAAATCAAACTTCAAATAGATCTTACTAAGATCAACAATTAACACGAATTCCACAATCTCTCCATATTTAAAGATTGATCAACACAATATTTACCAAATTTGGTGATTTTAATTGAACATGTATAATATTAGAAAAATTAGAGAGATAAGCAAAGAGAACAATTAGACACACAAATCACATAGCCTATTCTATTGCTCATAATAATTACAATTATATAGGACATAACACACTCACTTCGACACATCTAGATCATGATTCCAACTCATAATAAAGGAATAAACAACTTCTATATTCTAGACTAGTGCTTAGGAACTCACAATGACAACTCACAACAACACATGGAAGATATGTAGGAATTACTTCAAATACCATCCCTTAATGCTTACATGACAAATATAGAAAATAGGCATTACAGAAATATATGCATATTTTTCAAGTTTGTCTAATATGGTTATCACTAGCACTCATATCCACTCTGAAATCTCATGGTTTCCTCTCTTTTCTTCACCACACTTTCAATCTTCCCACTTGATCCATTTAATACATAACAACTTCATACCATCATTGACGTGCTTTGCAGAATTGATGCTGCTTAACTTCTCGGAGTGCAACGGGTTAACTTCAATACTGAACCATCCTATGGAACTCGCAACATATGTTGAATATATGGCCTTCCGCTATATTCACCAGTTATCTAGGATAAAATTCTCAGTACATAATGTCTTAAGCATGCAATTCTACAACTTGACCGTGTATAGAATAGCCTATACTAATGCTCCTAAAGCACGATGGGTCACACCAACTTGACCTTATTAAGAACTACCTGTGACTAATGCTCTTGGAGCACAATGAGTCACATTATTTTGTTGAATAATTGGCCTGTTCCTTTGTGGTTTTGCATCATTTTTTATTTTTTATTTCACACTACACCAATAGCACACTACAACATAACAAAAACTACACCATAAAAATTTCTACCAACAACATTCTTTTTTTTTTCAAATAAAAATTGAACCCTAAAAACAAAAACAACATATCCAAAATTTAAATTTAATGAATTTGTAGGAATTGAGATTCAACTAGTCCTTTTTGCCAAAAATCATGCGAATAATTTTTTTTTATTGAGTTTTGTCCTCTACTTTTCTGATCACAGATTTGGTTTATTTAAATCACTTCATTGATAGTAAGGTCAACATCTCCACTAAATGAGCAGAGAACAAGGGTATCCGCACTTCTCTGCCCCTTCACCTTGTTATTTACAAACTTCTGGATTTCACAATAAGAAGCAACCTTAATAGCAGGACACCCCCTGTCACTACGATGCGTTCACTTTTTAACTGCAGATATGAGTTGAATCAACTATGCCCATGAAGGTTCTGTATTATTATCTCTTTCGATCACCCTCCTTTTTAATTCCTTATATGTCCTCTTAGTCATAAAGTATTCAATGCTCTGTTTAATCAAATAAAACATTAAATAACATATAATGTTTCAAATCTTTGAACATTCATGAAACACCAAAGAACTATTTAACTTCCACAATTTTTTAAATTTTAACTCAATTTTCAACCTTTAACCTTTGCAGTAACTTTATGAACCTCCATGGTTACTTTATGACCTTACTCAATCAACGATCTCTTCCATAATGTCTGTGGCTTACATCCTATGATAGAGATGGTTCTTCCAAGCTTTTGATTGCCGTTCATGACCGGGAAAACAAATCAAAACATGGAAATTCATTGCTCTGCAATGTGGCGTACGGGTGTCGAAAAATCAACTAGTGATGACATATTTATGGAGATTTATAGAGACAACAACCTTATGTAGATTTGTAGTGAATCCTCCATATGACAACAACGACTAATGCAACGCTATTCTCACACATACCAAAAGAACTTGAATTCCTTTATTCATACCTCACACCAATTCTGCAATGTTCCACATTTGACAGACTTCTCAGGCTCAACTCAAAATTTTTATTTGAAATCCATACCTATACACATGAAGAGTCACACAATTATTTCACACAAATGATACAACATTCAGTCTCCTACTTATTTATAGAGAATCAATGATTATGGGCCTCACATCTTCCCGGACTTCTCGTAAGGGAATCAAGATACAACATGGTCTCATACCATCTTAGAAAAATTACAGAGATGTACAGAGAAAATAAATAGACACACAAATCATACATGCTATTTTATTGATCATAACATTTACAAATATATAGGACATAACACACTCACTTCAACACATATATATCATGATTCCAACTTATAACATATATATAAATCAACAAATTCTAGATTGATGCTTGAGAACTAACCATAACAACTAACAACAACACATAGAAGATATGTCCAACCATTACTTCCAATATATAATACGAGGAAATTCGACCAGGTTCGTTAGAAAATGCATGTTTTGCAGTTTATTATCAAAGATTAAATAATTAGGAGGCCATTTGTCCCTGTATTGACTAGCTTAGTTGAACCTACCCTCTTCTCTTTCGCAACCTGTTTTCACCATTCAATCATTTTCATTGACTTTAATTAGATAACGACCCACCTTAATGACATACCCTCTTCTCCTTCACAATCCATTTTCACCCTTCAATCATTTTCATTCACTTGACTTAGCTAATTAAATTAAATCATGAATTATAATGAGCCACTTAGGTGAGAAATAAAAGAGAATAAGTCCAAGTTCACAATCATAAGACATGTTTTTTAGTTTATTTACGTTGTTATTTAGATGGTATAGGATGTTAAGGGGTGTGTGAAGGAATACAAATATATAACCTTGTTTTATGTAGAAGGATTTTAGATAAATAAATTTTGAAAATTATTTTATAAATGTAAAAGTATATTTATTATAGAAAGATTTTGAATTAAGTTTTTAGAATTTAGAGAAGGATTTGGAGCCATAGATAACCCTATTTTTATGTAGAAGGATTCTAAATAAATAAAATTTTAACATTTTTTTAAAATATATTTGTATTTATTAGAAAAGGATTTTGAATGAAGGTTTTAGATTTTAGAGAAGGATTTTGAATGAAGGTTTTAGATTTAAGTTTCTAAAGGAAGAGAAATTTAGGAGAATCAAGGAAAACTTGATTTTTATTTTTTTAATTGTATTATTATAATGGTTTATTTAAAATAAATGATGAAGAAAAATCTCCAAAAAAACATTATTATTAGTCAAAAAAATTATATATATTTAAATTTTGAAGATGTATACCTGTTAATTTTTTTCGAACAAGAAGTTTTTGCTTAGCAGATGATACCAGCTATGGCGACACATGCATACGAGAATGATATGTTTATTTATCACGTCGGATCATCTGTGAAAAATCCATTGCCTTTCTCCCTTGTAAAGGATGATGCATATAATTATTTTTCAAGGAATCCTTGTGTAACCAACGATGGAAAACTAATTCACGTAAAACAACTCTTCTTTCTCAATAGTATGAGCAGAATTCGCCTGTACATGTTACAACGCTACAAAATACCTCTTCAGGCAAGATAATACTCCACTCTTCCTTATAAACATCATCTTAATTTCAATATTTCACTTTTAGTACAGTTTTACGGATTAATGTTAAAATATATAATTACTTCCTCATGCAGAAGTTAGACAAATAGTTAAGTGAAATTAGTTGAGTTGAGTTACCGTTAGATTTGGTGAGCGAGTTAGACAGTGAGTTAAGAAATTTGATCAAGTTCAGTTATGAGTGACAGTGTGTGCATGTCAATTAGATTAAATACCCTTCACGGGTTCATTGTATTAAGAGAGAAAGAGAGTAAGAGAGTTTTATGATTCATAGTTTTAGATTAATTGAAGAGTCGCATCTCATTATTCATGTGTGAAATATTTGTGTTATTTATGTGTGATTGAATCCTCTGCCTTTCCAATAGATTGGTATCAGAGCGAGGTCACAGAGAACGTAAGAAAAACGGATTAGCAATCATCCGTGTGTGAGAATGAAAAAAAAATTCCGCGTTTTTACGCTATAACGCCGCTGCTAATTATAAATAGAGTGTTATAACGCGGGTTCCCACTGTAGAGAACTGCGTTGAAAACTAAAAACTTAATGCGATTTTCGAGCACGCGGCTGCCTTCACTTTTTAGTGCGTTAAGGCACTAATGCAGCATAAGGGTGTTGGAGGTGCGTTAGCAAGCTAGTGGCGTTAACGACTTGAAAGTCAACCAAGAAAGGATTTTTCAATACGTAGTATTCGTAAAAGTCATATGAAATTTTTTTTTATATAAAGCATTCTTTATAAAAAAAAAAAGAGTTTTTAAAATAAAGCACATGAGGAGGAACGTGAGGGCTTTTGCTTTGGAAAGGAGTTTTTTAAAAGGAGCATTGCATATGCATGTTATAAAGAGGCTTTAAGTGGTGGAGATTTTATAATAAGTTTTTTTTAAGAAAGGATTTTTTATATAAAGATTTTTTTTAATAAAGAAATTTTTATATAATAATAAAACAAAAATAATAAAACCTAGGGTTTTATTATAATTTTTTTTTTGAAGCTTTGCAAAGCATATCAAAATTTTTTATGGTTCCGGCAGTGAATTTTTGAAGAAAGATGGCTACAAGCAGCTTTCAGCCACAACTTCCTTCTTTCAATGGGAAAGATTACGATATGTGGGCCATTAAGATGGAGACTATGCTAAAAGCGCTTGATGTTTGGGATCATGTCAAGTATGGGTTTGCAGAACCTCAAGATGAGGCAGAAGAACAAGCCCTCAGTAATGCAGAGAGGGAACAATGGAAGAAAGATAAGCGGAAGAATGCGCAAGTGTTGCTTCTGATTCAGCAGGGAGTAGATCGAGTCGTGTTCCAGAAGATCATGATAACCTCGTCAGCAAAAGAGGCATGGGACACCTTGGCGACAAGCTATAAAGGTATGTAAAAAGTTAATATTGTTAATTGCAGAATACTAGGAGAGATTTCGAAATTCTGCAGATGAAGGAGACAGAGGACATTGATTCTTTCATGAATAGGGTCATGTATGTCGTCAATCAGTTAAAAATATATGGCGAAGATATTAAAGATCGAACAGTGATCGAGAAGGTTCTTCAATCCCTATCTACCAAATTTGATGTTGTGGTAGCAGCCATAGAAGAAGCAAAGGACTTGGAAAAACTCACAATTGATGAGTTGATGGGATCTCTTCTATCACATGAAGCAAGGATAGACAGAAATAAGGATTCCACTTTGGAAACTGCCTTCCAAAGTCAAGTCTATATTTCAAGAGGTCGAGGCAGAGGTCAATCGAGAGGCAGAGGACGAGGCAGCAACTATGGCGGTCACAGAGATGGCCGAGACGATCATGAGAATCAACATGGAAGAAGCAGCAGTAGAAGCTTTCATAACAATCAAAGGTCTGACAAATCTAAGGTAAAGTGTTATTACTGCAATAGATTTGGTCATTATGCTCGTGATTGTAGGAAGAAGATTGCAGATCAAGGCAATCAGAGAGCTAATGTTAGTACTGAAAATACTGACTCTATGTTTCTAGCATGCAACACCATGCATGCAACGTCTAATAAGGTCTGGCTGTTAGACAGTGGTTGCAGTAACGACATGACAGACAACAAGGATTTGGTTTCTAATTTGGATGTCTCAGTGTAGACAGAGGTAAATTTGGGGACTGAAAAGACCGTGGCTGTAGATGGCAAAGGAGTGGTCAACATTGTGACCAAGCAGGGGGAGACAAAGACCATATCAGAGGTATACTATGTCCCTGGACTCAAACACAATCTGATTAGTGTTGGCCAACTGATGCAGAAATGATACAAAGTTATCTTTCAGGGGCAACAATGTGTTATTTACGACAAATCCCCAAGCAAGCAGTTGATTGCAAAGGTGCAGATGACGAGGAACAGACTCTTTCCTCTCATTATGAACTACAATGATCAAGTTAGTTCTTTTACAACTGCATGTTCTGATGATTACTGGTTATGGCACTTTCGGTTTGGACACTTGCATTTTTCCGGTTTGAGATTGTTGCAGCAGAAACAGATGGTCAAAGGTTTACCTCCCATCAAAGAACCTGCTAGCACGTGTGAGTGTTGCATCTTAGGCAAGCAACACCGTGAAATTTTTCAGAAAGGAGTTTCTTACAGAGCAAAGAAACCACTTGAATTGGTGCATATCGACTTGTGTGGACCTATGAGGACACAGTCGATTGGTGGAAGTTGTTACTTCCTCACCTTATTGATGATTATAATAGGAAGACTTGGGTTTAATTTTTGAAGCAGAAGTCTAAAACTTTTGCAAAGTTCAAAGAGTTCAAAGCTTTGGTGGAGAACCAAAGTGATCGACAGATCAAGGTATTGAGATCGGATCGTGGTGGAGAATATGGTTCGAAGGCATTCCATGAGTACTGCAAACAACATGGAATCAGAAGACAATTTACAACCAGATACACACCACAGCAGAATGGTGTAGCAGAGAGGAAGAACCGAACAATCATGAACATGACAAGAAGCATGTTGAAAGCAAGACACATGTTTAACGAGTACTGGGCAAAAGCAGTTGCATGTGTTGTCTATGTGATAAATAGATCTCCTACAAAGAGCGTGATAAATAGAGTTCCAGAAGAAGCATGGTCAGGTATGTCTTGCAGTGTATCTCATTTCATAGTTTTTGGATGTGTAGCCTATGCACATGTGCCTAAGAAAATAAGAGGCAAATTAGATGATCAAAGTGAAAAATGTATATTTACTAGTTATAGTGAGCAGTCAAAAGCTTACAAATTGTATAACCCTGTCACAAAGAAGACAATCATTAGAAGAGATGTTGTGTTCAAAGAACAAGAGTCATGGAATGGGACTGTAGACACACTAACCAATGCTCAAACACCATTGATGGAGGATGATCTTGTAGAAGAAGAGGAGCAGGAAGAACCAAAAGAGCAGACACCAAATAGAGTCACACCAGCAAGGACTCCCAAATTTTCAGAGCAGCATGGATCTTCAAGCAGATCCAAAGATCAGAATTCTCCAAGCAGCAAATCAAGTAAGAAAAAGATGAGAAGTTTGAAGGATATTTATGATGATTTGGATGTTAGTTCAAATTTTGCATTGTTGGCATTCCAACCTTCTTCGTTTGAAGAAGCAATCAGAGATGACAATTGGGTGCAAGCCATGGATGAAGAGATGAATTCAATTGAAAATAATGATACATGGGATTTGGTTGATTTACCAAACGATAAAAATCTCATTGGTGTGAAGTGGGTATACAACACCAAAGTGAATGAGAAAGGTGAGATTGACAGATTTAAATCAAGACTTGTAGCAAAAGGATTCTCGCAGCAATCGGGAATAGACTTTGGAGAAACTTTCTCTCCAGTCGCCAGATTGGATACCGTAAGAGAAGTTCTTGCGACAGCAGCTCAGAACAAGTGGAAAGTATATCAGATGGATGTCAAATCAGCCTTCTTGAATGGAATTTTAGAAGAAGAAATTTATGTTCAGCAGCCTCCAGGTTATGAAGTTGAAGGACAAGAAGACAAAGTTTACATATTGAAGAAAGCGCTCTATGGACTGAAGAAAACACCTAGAGCATGGTATAACAGAATTGACAGTTATATGATCAAGAATGGATTTTGGAGAAGCAGCATTGAGCCTACCTTATACACAAAGGTAAATGAGCATGTGTTGGAACACCTAATCCTCCATGGGTAGGTGTGGAATGTGAAAAGTAACAATGGAGTCCAAGTGACCTTGGAATGTGAAACCAAGAGTCACACCATTGTACTATAAATGTACATCTTTGTATAATGGAAAATAAGAGAGCCTCACGCTTATCTTTCATTGTGGGTTGAGTCTCTTGTGTGTGTGTGATTTCTTCCTCTTTAATTCCCCCTCTTTTAAATTACTACCCCTTTCCTTTTTAATTAAATCACCCCCTTTCCCTTTTTTAATAATCTTTTTTCTATTAACATTTCCATTTTTTTAATAAATTTTCCTACCCATTTTTTAATTACTCCCATTTTAATTATTAATTCCCTTCCCTTTTTTAAATTTATTTTCGGCCCCCTCACAACACAACTCGCTTCTGCATCTCTCACAAACCCAACCCCTACGCTACAGTCCCCATTCCCATAACTCCTCACAACACCCAACACTCTGCGGCCTCCCTTGCACTCGTCCACGCCTACTGCTATGCCCCATCACCGTTCCTCACACACCACCACCCTCTCCATTGCATACGACTCTCCCTTTTTTAATTACATTTCTGTTTTAAATTTTTGTTTTTTATTTTAATATACATCCTCCACCCCCCCATATAATACCCCCTCTCCCTTCTCAATACATTTACCTCCCAACATTTCATTTTTTTTTAAATTTGAGTTTATAAATTCCCCCCATATTCCCATTAATCTATTTTTTAATTAATTAAAAAAAAGAAATAATAAAAATAAAAATCTCCCTCCCATTTTAATTTTTATTTTAACCCCCCTCCATTCTCTTTTAATTTTTAAATTAATTCATTATTTCCCTTACATTTTCTTTTCCCCTTCCTTCTAATTAATTCCCATTAATTTATTTTTTAATTAATTTTAAAAAAAAAGAAAAAAAACAGCAGAGAGAGAGGAAGAGCAGAAAGAGAGAAAATGAACATCAGTAAATGAAGAGAAAATGGACAGTACACAGAAAAAATTGCAGATTTTACATCTAATGATTTGTGGCATATACAAGATGGTGACTTTTTGAAGAAATTTACACTTGAATACAAGTTTGTCGTCATTGCAGAACAACTATTTGAAGGAAAATTCAACTGCCTTAAAGGCCTCTTGCATATTGTTTTTGCTGCACATTCAAACAAAATTTGCAGAAGTATTGTATTGAACTGACACTGATTTGCATCTTCATTCAAGACTTAAAGTGTATTTGAGTTGAAAAATTGTTGATTGCCCTCCATCATTTGAGGAGTAGATTTTGTACTTTGAGATTTCCATAGTTGGAAATTCTTTGGAGTCATTTGTATTTGTTGTTGAATCGCATTGTAAACGGGTGAATTTTTGGTTGAAGCCAGCACCCTTTCATTTTTTGAGACTAAGTTGTTAAAATGACTAAAATCAATGAGGCATTAGAGTTGTTGAAAAACCTCATTCATTCCAATGTTGATGATGTGATAAAAATGAGCAAGAATGGTCTTTGTAATATTCAGATTTGTTTACAAGATGCACAAGAAAATATTGAGTTTTTGCAGTTGGAATCTCAGCTCCAGCAAGACGAACTTCAGCAAAAGAGTCACCATTCTGAACCTGTTTCTATTCAGAAGATTGTGAAGGACTCTCATCAAAAGAAAGAAGGTAAAGTTGTAGTTGATCCACATTTATTTCATTGCACTAGAGTAGATGTACATGCAAATGCAGCAGCTCAACCTGCACTTCTCAAGCCCATCATCAGACCTTGGGAAGAGCTTGTCCACAACAAGCACCGAACTGGTCTTGGATATGACAAGGATGTGTCCTTTCATATTCCAGACTACACAAAGCCTATCATATTTTAGAGTGTCGGATTCTTGTATGACAGTTCACCTGCAGCTGTTCTAGATCCTGTTCCACAACAACAGCAGATTGTAAAATGCCAACATTGTGATCGAGTTGGCCATATGAAAGATCACTGTTTTGATTTTCATCCATGTAAGCACTGTGGTCGGCACACCCATTCTTCAGACAGACGCTTCAGACACAAACCTCCTTCAAGAACCAAGATTCATCTTCGATGGATCGCTTCTTGGCAATGGGCATCAGTAGCCAAGAAGATGTTTACGACACATGTTAGAACTTGTTCACGGATATTGAGCAAAATTGCAGTTTATTTTTCGCCATCATCTCACCTTGTCCCTGACAGGGGGGAAAATGGTGGTCATGTACAAGCTTCGACATCAGATCAAGCGAGCTTGAGCCACAGTCTCTCATTCCATGTTCAGAGTTGTAGCCAGAGACACAACATTTCAAGCGAGCCTGAGCCACAATTCGTCATTCCAGATTCAGAGATGTAGCCAGAGACACGGATGCTCATGAGCATGCCTTCGATTGGTGGACAACCTTAAACCATCATCTTTGGTTGGTGGACAACCTTAAACCACCACAGGTAGTAGACCTCCCTTCTTTTAGGTCGAAGGTCTCCCTTTCATATATGAGGAACACTTCCTCTAGCAGAAGCCTTCAACTTCTTGCCAGCTTTGGTTGAGTTCCAGGAAATGCTTCAAGCATTCCAGAGTTGTTGGTAATCCTAAAACCATCACAGGTAGTATACCTCCCTTATTTTAGGTTGAAGGTCTCCCTTTTTTGTGAGGGACAATTCCTCTAGCAGAAGCTTTTAGCTTCTTGCCAGTTTTGGAAGAGTTCTGGGAACTACAACAAGTATTGTGTCCCAGTGTTGGTGGTCATCCTTAAACCATCTCTTTTTTCCAACATTTCAGAGAGTTGATTCAGCCCAAGTGCTGCCATGTATACTTTGCAGATTTGTATTACAAATTTTTTCTTGGACTCACACATACCCCTTCGGATTAAGGGGGGATGTTGGAACACCTAATCCTCCATGGGTAGGTGTGGAATGTAAAAGGTTACAATGGAGTCCAAGTGACCTTGGAATGTGAAACCAAGAGTCACACCATTGTACTATAAATGTACATATTTGTATAATGGAAAATAAGAAAGCCTCACGCTTATCTTTCATTGTGGGTTGAGTCTCTTGTGTGTGTGTGATTTCTTCCTCATACACCATGTGCGTGCTTAACATGGTGTTTAACAGCATGGACAGATTTTGATAGTTTTCTTATATGTTGATGATATGATTTTTACAGGTGATCTTGAAATAGATGAATTTAAAGCATCCATGATGAAAGAATTTGAGATGACAGATCTAGGTCTCATGAAATATTTTCTTGGCATTGAAGTTGAGCAATCTGAAAAAGGCATTTTTATTTGTCAAAATAAGTATGCAACAGATTTGCTGAAAAGATTCAGGATGGATAATTCCAAACCTGTACCTACACCAGTTGCAACGGGTACAAAGTTAAGTAAGGATGATGAAGGGGCAGATGTCAATCCAACTCTACTCAAAAGATTGGTTGGCAGCCTCATGTATATCACAGCTACAAGATCAGATATTATGTAGGGAGTGAGTCTGATTTCCAGATTCATGGAGACTCCAAAAGACACACATTGGAGTGTTGGAAAAAGAATTCTGAGATACATAGCAGGAACCAGAGATTATGGCATAATATATGCAAGTACATAAAAGAAAGAATTGATTGGATATACAGATAGTGATTTTGCAGGAAGTTTGGATGATCGGAAGAGCACATCCGGTTATGTTTTCCATCTCGGTTCAGGAGTGATAGCATGGACATCTGAAAAGCAGCCTATTGTTACACTATCATCAGCAGAAGCAGAATATGTAGCACCAAATTCAGCAGCATGTCAAGCAGTATGGTTAAGAAGATTATTGGATGGACTCAAGCAAAAACAACAAGGATCAACAACGATACACTGTGACAACACATCGTCAATTGCACTATCCAAGAATAGTGTGTTTCATCAAAAGAGCAAGCATATTGATACTAGATATCTTTTTATTCGAGAACTTGTGAGCAATGGAGAAGTTCACTTGAAGCCATGTAGAACAAGTGATCAATTGGTTGATATCTTTACGAAGCCATTAGCAGTAGATTTGTTTGAGTTTCATAAAAGAAACTTGGGAGTTGTAAGCCTAGCTGAGACATAGACCAGTAGGCATGTTTGAGTTGTCATGAGTTATTTTTTAGTTTAGCGGTCGTAATTAAGGGGGAGTATTAAAATATATAATTACTTTCTCATGCAGAAGTTAGACAAATAGTTAAGTGGAATTAGTTGAGTTGAGTTACAGTTAGATTTGGTGAGCGAGTTAAATAGTGAGTTAAGCAAGTTGATCAAGTTCAGTTATGAGTGACAGTGTGTGCATGTCAATTAGATTAAATACCCTTCACGGGTTCATTGTATTAAGAGAGAAAGAGAGTAAAAGAGTTTTATGATTCAGAGTTTTAGATTAATTGAAGAGCCGCAACTCACTATTCATGTGTGAAATATTTGCGTTATTTATGTGTGATTGAATCCTCTGCCTTTCCAACAATTAACACAGTGATATTGGTTGTTGGTTATAAATAGGTGATCAGTGTAGTGAACAAAGTCATCTCCATCTTCACAACACGTTTTACAGCTCATTATGACCGTATGGTCCGAAATTACAACTTCATCACATATTTAGCAGAATTGTGCGCGCCTTACATTTTCTTTGGGGGAAGGTACTGTCGCGACTCCTCTCTTTTTTTTGGTTTAAATTTCTCTATATGTTTTTAAATCTCATCTCTATATGTTTTTACCTTCATAATAACGTTGTTGATTACCTTTATAATAAGGTTATTGATTTGTGGCTATATCAGCTTTGACATAACAAATACTAAACGCCTATTGCAAAAGATTTCCGCAGAGGACTTGAAAGCGTTCAACTTCGATGTAAAATGCATCGATTGGGTCGATTACCTCTCAAACGTTCATATTCCTGGGGTTGTCAAATATGTGCTTAAGTGAAGCATTGGAAATAATAGCCATAACCTCCTCAACAGCTGAGCCTGGTTCTACTATATTATATGATTGTAAAGTCTTCAACCAAATAATTGCTCGAGCATTGGCTTCATAAACATGATTATTGGAATAAACCGCTACAATTACTCTCTTAAATTAAGATTGTAATTGTATTTACTTGGCAAGACCGAGATGGCTTGATGGTATAATTATGAAGAAATCTTGCTTCATAAAAAGATAAAAGATATATACTGAAATTAACGTTTACTTTTACACACTCTATCAAATTGGCAGTGTATTTATTGGCCTAGAATGACGTGGTTTAATATTATAATTATGTTAATGTTCATTTTTATTTCAGAGTTGGGTATTGAGAATTTTTCAATACTCTATCAAATTGGCAGTGTATTTATTGGCCTAGAATGACGTGGTTTAATATTAATGGTCATTTTTGTTTCAGAGTTGGGTTTTAAGAATTATTCAATAGAATATATATATATTTGGTAATATATACCAATAAAAAGTTGAAATTTATTTTCATATATATTTTTTTCTTTTTAATTATATTCATTACTTAAAATAATATGTCATATTAATCAGTGTCATATATGAAATATATATAATAAATTATGATATATAGTATTCATAAATTATAACATTGTAGTAAATCTTATTTATAAATTAATAATAATCATAATGAAGAGAGAGTCAATTTCCATGGTTAAAATTTTTATTTTCCTAAAACAATATATATATATATATTTAACTTGTATTCTTCTAAAAGCTGTTGAGACTCAAATTTCATTGGGATGGGGCAATACTCCAGAGATATTATTAAATAAGTGTATTCATGTTTATTATAAATTGGTGCCTAATCACATTGATCAATCATTTAATTTTTAAGATTGAGCTAGTTATGAAGAAACTATGTAGCATGTGTCTTAAATTAGTTACTTCATTTCATTTTAGTAAAATGATGATTGTTGTGTGTTTAATTATGTTAAAGGATGTGTTTATTTTGGAATAGTGTTTCCATAATTTTACTTTAATTATCAATGATTATTAAGTGAATGGTAAGGATTTAAGCTCCACAAAATATTATAGAATATTCATAATAGTATACACAAATCAAAGGTTGAGTTTTATCTCCAAAGTAATTATGCCATTTTTCTCCTTTAATTAAATTGATTAATTAAAAAAAAAGTCACATGAACAAGTGTCATATTAAGTGTTTTGTAATTTTTTGGGCATATAATATTGAGAAGTTACTGTGTGTTCCCATAGTATTAAAACAAACTCTATTTATAGATTAATGATACCAATGATAAAATAGAAATAAGTATCCATGATTAAAAAATTTATTTCTAATTTTCTTTTAAATGTATATATCTTTAACTTATGTGTTACTTTAATTATAAATATTTTCTATAAACTCTCCACAAAATACAAAAAATATCTTACAAAAATATCTACACGACTTTAGAGCAGAATCCCAATTTTTTTTCACCTAGTGCAACTATAGAATCTATCGTATTGACCGTAAAGCGAAATACATTTGCATGGAGCTACTGTGGTCCAACGGATTGTCCACGGAACCGCGGCCAGTGTTTCTAGCATCCTCATAATCGTCGTGGTCTTGCAGATAAGTTAGTTGACTCCTCACCCAATCCATCTCATTTTCAAATTGTCTAATTCGAAGCCGTTGATTTTTGCATTAAAGAGTTGACTCTTCACCCAATCCATCTCATCTTCAAGTTGTTGTTGAATTTGCATGGTTTAATTTGATGAAAAAATTGATATGGATTGCTAAATTACCTGTTGGAAAAGGTCTTCAATTCGACAACCAACCATAAATCACTTGATCGGTAACGGCCAGAATCACTGATCGGTCACGGCTTTCCCCAACCCAATAAGTAAAATAAAGGAATTATATCAATTACCATAATTTCATAGATAAATCAAAAAGAAATAGAACTGATTTTCCCATAATATAAAATGAAAGGAATGAAACAGAAATGAGATATGCCTTCGTACAATGTTCAATGCATAGCTTCACTTACGTACACTCAGAAGTGCCTCTTTCTTTCCCACCATTAGGAATGGAATTGGAATAGGAATTCCTTCTAGCTTATTTGCTTCTGCTCATAAGTGACTCTTTCTTTCACAAATCCAAGTTGCATTATATTTCACATCTAATTATGGCTAATAGTATATTTGGGTTGATTAAGCCATCATATTGATTATAAATAATGGACACAACCCTTAATTAAGGCTAGTTACCTTAGGGCAAGTAGTACCTTACTCGAAGTCTTATTATCAACTCACTAAAAATTTTCAAAACTATTCTTATGTAATTGATTATTTCTGTCATACTCCTATTTCTCTATAAAATATCATTATTAATGAAGGATACCGACCAGGTCGCGCTGTTAAGTGCACCTCTCCTCCTGTAAAAATAAAATAAATGGTATTTAACGTCTATTTGTAAAACCTTTTAATGTTTGTTGATATTATTTGTTTGGAGATCAACAGATTCCAGCAGAGATGGTAGTAAACCAGATGATAGCAGCTATGGCGATACATGCTTACGAGAATGATATGTTTATTTTCAAGTCGGATCATCTGTGGAAAATCCATTGCCTTGCTCCCTTGTAAAGGATGAGGCATATCATTATTTTTCAAGGAATCCTTGTGTAACCAAGGATGGAAAACTAATTCACGTAAAAGAGGTCTTCTTTCTGAATAGCATGAGTAGCTTTCGCCTGTACATGCTACAACGTTACAAAATACCTCTTCAGGCAAGCTAATACTCCACTATTCCTTATAAACATCATCTTAATTTCCATATTTCGCCTTTAGTATAGTTTTACGGATTAGCACGGTGATACTGGTTGCTGGTTATAAATAGTGACAGAAAACTAAACACAATAACTTAACTTGTTGCTTTTCATTTACACAAAATGGTTTTTATACAGACTGAGGAAGCTTCTGGATTCTGGAATGTCGGTGGGGATAGCTTTTTTAGGAAGCTAAGTGATTTCTCCATAAACACCGACTCTTTGCATTTAATTTTGTCATGAAAAAGAGGCTTTCATTTTTGTCTTCTTTCTAAATGGTCCATATTTGTTTATTTGCAGAGGCAAATTCATCTTCACCTTTATGGCCATAAGATAGTGGTGAAGTTTCTCCTTTCTTGATTTGCTTATGACCTCCTTAAACTACTCTTTGTTTGTGTACTTAGCATCAACAACCTCTTAAAGATTGGGATGTAAAGCAACATCCCCAAGGTAATCCAATTCATGTTCTCCCCTCTTTCCATGAAAAAGAGCCTTGTACAATATGCACCCAAGTTTCACAAACTCACCATTGTATTTTGATTCATGCCCAATGATATAATCCTCTTCATCCACAACAACCATAGTTGCTGGATATACCACCTCTTCTTCAAAGAGGCCATTAACTTTCTTTAGTTTATCAACTATTATTGAGTCTTCCACAGCTTCATCAACAGCTGTTATTGAGTCCTTTAGAACTTCATGAGATGCTATTGAATCCTCCACAATTTTGCTCTATGCAATATCTACAGCATTCTGTAGATCTTCATTTTTCATAGTTGGTTGATTCATGATTTCAATCTCTTTAACGAGCTCCGTTGTTGCAAACATGTCATCCTGCAATTGAGCTGTAGATGGAGATAGGCATATCTTCTCACCAAAAAACAACTCATCAATGAGTTGCTTTTCATTCATAAAAGTGAACCACTCTTCATGAGATACATAATTCTCATCATAATTGGCTTCAGAAGCTTTTGCATCAGAGGGAATTCCCTGACTATCACATGCTACTCTATTGTCAGCTACAGACATACTAGGGAATTCCCTGACTATCACATGCTACTCTATTGTCAGCTACAGACATACTTTCAGTCTTGATCTCAGTTATGATGCTTTCAACACCATCACAATTTTTAACAACAATTGCGTCAATTTCGTCTTTTTTACTCCACTTCATGCTATACTTCATTTCAAGAATATGCCAAAACATTTTTGGATCAAATACTTCACCAAATTAATTTAAAATGCTTGATAGGATGTTTTCATCTAGAGTTGATATAATGAGAAACAAGGCTATTGCACGTCTGCTCTTATTTTCATAATTCATAATAGTTTCTTGGACAAATTTCCATAAATATACTGAACTTAATAATCTCTCCATTTTAATAGCCCAAAGTTCAAAATTTTTACCTGAAAATGATGGCAACACTAGAATTAATATTTTCAGTATTACATCAGCTTCTGTAAAATCTTCTGGTTGATCCAGATTCATATCTTCATTGAGCATAAATTCTATGGTTGGAAATATTTCAGATTCCGCTTCTACCCTCTCATTGTTTCTCCTATGTTGTTTTAGCCTTATTTTCCAACCCATGCATTCAGTCAGCTCCAAGTCCATGTTCTTCCCCAAGCCAGAGTCAGCTCCACGATAGTAGCATCAATTAAAGTAAGCACAGTTTGCTTCACACAATTCTGCAACAGCTCACATGCATATAAACACTGCAACAAAAACCCAAAATGGATATCAATAAAAACACAAATATATGAATAGCACATAGAACTTCGAGTTCTCTAATTTGTCCAACGCCATGCAGAGGTTATTTCAAATCTCTCACTCTAACAAAGACTCTTGGTCTTCACACGTAGCACACAGCACATTGCAATGAGTTCTCTAATTTGTCCAACGCCATGCAGAGGTTATTTCAAATCTCTCACTCTAACAAAGACTCTCGGTCTTCACACGTAGCACACAGCACATTGCAATAGAATTTCCTCCAATGCATGCCAGTGGTCACACCAACAATTCGAGCCCCACTATGGGCGCCACACTTTCTGCACTTCACAAACAGCGAGCAATTTTTAGTCAACACATAGCGGATTTCTCCTTGGCCATGCTGCACAGCGGACTCCTCAAGATTCGGCCTCCTCCAATGAGCTCCAGTCAGCTCCACACAAACTGCTCTCAGCAATTCCACTTGCAGCTTCACAATCTTCTTCGCTACTCAACGATCTTCCTCGACGCTACTCCCAAAGCACCTCTCAATAGCGGCAACATAAGCATTACGCCTCCTTCACATGCGTGGCTCACACATGGCTCATGCGTGGCAACTCGGCTTACAACGCCACAACCTCACAACACTGCTCAAACCCTCAATTCCACTCGGAGACTAAGTCTCCCTTACAGTGGCCTTCAAACGGTCCAACCCACGAAATCCATACACCACAGCTTGCATTAGTTATATCAAAAATGCATATAAACATAGACAATTGAAATATAAATCAAAATATTTAAATCTCCCACGAAATTATACCACGGTTCTCTTTAAATTTTAAATATGACGTGACAAATTACAGGCGACAACATTACAAAATTCGGCTTAATAAAGAGAAATTATAGTGATTTGCCATAATATACTAATCGATATGGTCAGCCTTGTATGGATAACAATCTAGCCAACAGAAATTATTACACGGAATTCTAGCACGAGAACACGCTCAAGTTGTCAGTTTCCTCCGCCCCAAGGAATGCCTCCCCACAATGCTTGCCTCTTCTCAACATTGCTCCTCCACACCTCTTAAAAGCTCTTTAACGTGCTCCAACAACACTACACCTTCACAAATATGGGTCCTTTCACATCAATCACGCCTGCTTCGCCTTAATCTCCCCGCTGAGATGCACTACTCAGGGTCACAAGTATCTCCATACTCGTGGAACACAACACATGACACATTACTCGGGCGAGTACACCAGAAAATTTATAATTGCAACACCAATTATAGCTAAAATCTCTCACACACCGTGAGAACCAATCTTTTCCTTGGGCGATTTCCCACACTATTTGCACACGAATTTTCTATGCTGACTGCAAGTTCATAACAGCTCTCCCTCTCACCGTCGAGCAGCTCACAGACTCCAGCACAAGGAGCAACAGCTCTTCCAAAAGCCACACAGGCTGCCTCGCACACTTTTCTTATGAATGGGCTCCTCAACAAATTTCAATGCTGCATATAATAACAGCAACGTCTGCACTTCTCCAAATAGTGTGATCTTAGAACCACTGAAAATGAGCTCACTACGCAGGCTCCTCACACCATACGGCTCCCAACTCCAGCACGACCTCACAAAACAAGAAGCACACAAGATGGCTACTCTGCCACACTTGGCTACACCACTAAGCATGAGCACACAACTCCCTCATTGAGCACTTAGCTCTCTCACAACACAAACGACTACACGGAGTCACCCCTGCAAACACCAAGCCGAAACCATCAGCTCTGATACCATGAAGAATCAAAACGACTCCAATGAAGGAGCTCTGATACCATGACAGAAAACTGAACTCAATAACTTAACTTGTTGCTTTTCATTTACACGGAATGGTTTTTATACAGACTGAGGAAGCTTCTGGATTTTGGAATGTCGGTGGAAATAGCTTCTTTAGGAAGCTAAGTGATTTCTCTAGAAACTCCGAAACGACTCTTTGCATTTAATTCTGTCACCAAGATAGGTTGCAATTACTGTACATCTAACAAATAGGTGATCGGTGTAGTGAACAAATTCATCTCCATATTCACAGCACGTTTTACAGCTCGTTACGATAGTATGGTTCGAAATTACAATTTCATCCTGTATTTAACAAAATTGTACGCGCCTTACATCTTCTTTCAGGGAAGGTACTGTCGCTATTTTTTTCCTTTTTTCTTTTGTTTAGATTTCTCATCTCGTCACACAATATACGGTTTTTCTCGATATGTTTTTACCTTTATAATAACATTGTTGATTCCGTGGCTCTATCAGCTTTGACATAACAAATACTAAACGCCTATTGCAAAAGATTTCCGCAGAAGACTTGAAAGCGTTCAACTTCGATGTAAAATGCATTGATTGGGCCGATTGCCTGTCAAACGTTCATATTCCTGGGGTTGTCAAATATATGCTTAAGTGAAGCATTGGAAATAACACTCATAACCTCCTCAACGGCTAAGCCTAGTTCTACTATATTATACGATTGTAAATTCTTCATCCAAATGATTGCTCGACCATTTGCTTCATAAACAGAATTATTGGAATAAACCGCTACTTTGAATCTCTTAAATTGAGATTGTATTTACTTGGAAAGACCTAGATGGCTTAATTATACAATTTTGAAGAAATCTTGCTTCATAAAAAGATAAAAGATATATAGATCGTTATTGAAATAAACGTTCAATTTTACACTCTCTTAAACTGACAGTGTATTTATTGGCCTAGGATGACCGAGGTTTAATATTATAATTATGTTAATGGTTATTTTTTTATTTTTAGTAGTATATACAAATAAAAAGTTGAAATTTATTTTTATATTAGTTATGTATTTTGTTTTTTTAATTAAATTTATTAATTAAAATAATATGTCATATCAACAAGTGTTATAATATTGTTAGAAATTTTATTTATAAATTAATAATATCCATAATAAAGAGAAAATCAATTTCTATGGTTTAAAATTTTATTTTCTTAAAACAATATATATTTAACTTGTCTTCTTCTAGAAGTTGTTGAGAATCAAATTCCATAGGGATGGGGTCAATGCTCTAGAAGTATGATTAAATAAGTGTCTTCATGTTTATTATGAATTGATGCCTAATCACATTTATCAATCATTTAATTTATAAGGTTGAGCTAGTTATGAGGAAATTATGTAGCATGTACCTTAAATTATTTACTTCATTCCATTTTAGTATAATGATGATTGTTGTGTGTTTAATTATGTTAAAAGCTATGTTTATTTTGGAATAGTGTTTCCTTAATTTTAGTTTAATTATTAATGATTATTAGGTGGATGGTAAGGATTTAAGCTCCACAAAATATTATAGAATATTCATGGTAGTATACACAAATCAAAGGTTGAGTTTTGTCTCCAAAGTAGTTATGCCATTTTTTTCCTTTAATTAAATTGATTAATTAAAACAAAAGGTCACATAGAAAAGTGTCATATTAACTGTTTTGTAATTTTTTGAGCATGTGATATTGTTAAGTCAATCTATGTTCGCATTTTATTGAAACAAACTCAATTTATAGATTAACGATAACAATGGTAAAATGAGAATAAATATCCATGATTAAGAATTTTATTTCTAGTTTTTTTTAAATGTATATATCTTTAACTTATATGTTAATTATTTTTTATGGCAATCATAAATATTTTTTATTAAATCTCCATAAAATACAAAAATATCTTAAAATATCTAGAAATCTTTAGAGCAGAATCCCAAAATTTTTTACTGCAACTATAAAATCTATCCTATTGACCGTAAAGCAAAATACATTTGCATGGAGCTATTATGGTCCAACGGATTGTCCAGGGAGCCGCGAGCAGTTTTTCTAGCATCCTCATAATTTTCGTGGTCTTGCAGATAAGCTAGTTGACTCCTCACCCAATCCATCTCATCTTCAAATTGTCTAATTCAAAGTCGTTGACTTTTGCATTAAATAATTGTCTCCTCACCCAATCCATCTCATCTTCAAGTTATCTGATTCAAGATTGTTGAATTAGAATTGTTTAATTTAATGAAAAATTGATGTGGCTTGCTAAATTACCTATTAGAAAAGGTCTTCAATTCGACAACCAACCATAGATCTCGTGATCGATAATGGAAAGAATCGCTGATCAGTCACGGCTTGCCGCCACCCACACAATAAGTAAAATGAAGGAATTATATTAATTACCATAATTTCATACATAAATATAAGAAGGAATATAAATGATTTTCCCATAATATAACATGAAAGGAATGAAATAGAAATGAGATATGCCTTCCTACAATGTTCAATGCGTAGCTTCACTTACGTACACTCACAAGTGCCTCTTTCATTCCCACCATTGGGAATGGATTTGGAATAGGAATTCCTTCTAGCTTATTTGCTTCAGCTCATAAGTGACTCTTTCTTTCACAAATCCAAGTTGCATTATATTTCACACCTAATTATGGTTAATAGTATATTTGGGTTGATTAAGTCATTTTATTGATTATAAATAATGGACATTGTTAAAATATTTGAAATTCCAGAACAACAATGGAGAGAGTAATACTCTCCTATTTAACATACATAAATAAAAAATTTTGACAGGAGACAGAGTTCAATACTTTGAAAATTTTCTATTCCATTCATTAACTCAAAGAAAAAACTATAACAATTCTTTCTCAACAGAGGGAATAACAAAATAAGACTGCTCCAAACGCAGTGCAGAAAAAAAACGCACTGGTTCTCTATAATACGCACTACTGTGCAAAATTACATTCACTGTGTATTCTCAACAAAAAAAAACACTACACTGCTGTGTAAAATATATCACATTGTCTGAAAAATAAACGTGCACTGTTGTGCATATATAAAAACATTACATTGCCTTCGGGCTCTTATATGTTGCACATGACAGAAATATATATATAATAAACGTATCATTTATAATATATATATTATATTTGTCGATAATATATGACTATGGTTAAAACTTACCATCGCACTTCAAAAATAATATAAAAAAACAAACCTAAGTCTTTTGAACCTTTCGCTCGCCCGAACTTCAAAACGACATTCAACTGAATTTCAAAGAGGGATTTCGCATTACAAATCTGGGCGCTAACGACAGCCGAATTGTGACGCGAAATCTCATTAAATCCGCCCTATAAAACTGTATCGGGTCCGGTTTGGGCCTGCTGACGCAAGCGGCTTTGTGACCTGAAATCCAAATCAAATCCACCTTATAAATATTTCAGGTCCATTTCTTTGCAATGCGAACAGCCCAAACAAAATCCGTTCCAATAAAAATTTTCCACACATCTGCTGACTGGCTGTTGACTTAGCGTTGGGGACCATTGTACCTGCGAACTGCTGATGTGGTCATGGGACCACAAAAAAGAAACTCTCGCTCACAAGTTAATAAAAAATGCAAGACTCTGTTGTATAAACAAAGTAGTCTACTTTTTTTCAAATACAGAGACTGGCTCAGAGACCTCTATTTCCCAAACAGAGAACTATGCACCCTGTTCTCAGAAATTAAATTTGACTCTTCAAGCATAATAGAAAGCGGCTGAGTACAAAAACCTGGGGAAGGAAAAATGAAAGCGACCACTGTCATTGATTTTGAATTTTTTTTTGGAAGGCAGCTCATTGTACAGGGCTTTAGTTGAAAGTAATATTTCAACACTCCCCCTTACTTTCAACTACTGGGTTATCAATCATATCCAGAAATTTCTTCAAAAACTCAAAACTTTTCTATCCCAATGACTTGGTCAGAATGTCTGCAAACTGCTCTTGAGTTCTGCAGTGTTCCAAAACAATTTCTCCATTGTTTACCAATTCTCTGATGTAGTGAAATTTTGTGTCTATGTGTTTCGTTCTATTATGAAACACATAATTCTTCGATAATGCAATAGCTGAGCTATTGTCAAAATAAAACACTGTTCCTTTTGTCTTCTCTTGACCTAAAATTCTCAACATCCTCCTCATCCAAATTGTTTGACAAGCTGCAGCTGTCGCTGCCACATATTCTGCCTCTGCTGTAGACAATGCTACAATTGGCTTCTTTTTAGAATCCCATGAAATAGCTCCTGAACCCATGTGAAAAACATAACCGAAAGTGCTCTTCCGATCATCTACACTTCCAGCCCAATCACTGTTAGTGTATCCAACTAAATCTGAACATTCTGAAGTAGTATATAAAATACCAAACCTTTTAGTACCTTCAACATACCTCAGAATTCTCTTCGCTTCCTGTCAATGTGCATCCTTTGGCTTCTCCATGAATCTGGAAATCAAACTAACATCATGCATTATGTCGGGCCTAGTTGCAGTAAAATACATGAGGCTGCCAACTATGTTCTTGTACAAGCTAGGATCAAAATCCTTGCTGCTGTCCTCTCTACTGAGTTTTAATACCATCATTATGGGAGTGATTGCTGCTTTGCTCTCCTGCATATTAAATATTTCAAGCACTTCATTAACATATTTTTCTTGTGAGATAAAAATCCCATTTTCATCTTGTTCTACTTCTATTCCTAAGAAGTATTTCAACAAACCCATGTCATTCATTTCAAATTCTTCTTTCATGACTGTTTTAAAATTTTCATTAAAGTAATCATCATTACCTGTGAAAATAACATCATCAACATATAAAACCACTATCAAAATTTTACCATCCTTTTATTTGATGTAGAGGGTGGGTTCTCCCTCACACTTCTCAAATCCATTTTCCAGTAAATAGGAATCTATCCTACTATACCATGCTCTTGGTGCTTGCTTCAGCCCATAAGGATTTTCCTTCAACTTGCACACTTTGTGCTCTTTGTCTTTATTTTCATAGCCAAGAGGTTGTTCATTGTAAACCTCTTCCATTAACACTCCATTTAGGAATGCTGACTTTACGTCCATTTGGTAAACTTTCTACTTGTTTTGTGCTGCTATGGACAACACTGCTCTCACGGTTTCCATTATGGCAACTGGTGCGAAAGTTTCCTAATAATATATGCCATGCTTCTGCTTATATCCCTTGAAAATAAGTCTGGCCTTGTGTCTCTCTTTTTTTCCTTCATCATTACTCTTGGTCTTGTAGACACATTTAACTCCAATGACATCTTTACCTTTTGGGAGTTCAACCAAATCCCAAGTCTTGTTTCTTTCTATGGCATTAAGCTCCTCATCCATAGCTTCTATCCATTTTCTATCTTTAATAGCTTCCTCAAAATGAATAGGGTCATAAACATGACAATATAAAGCAAACAAAGAATTGATACCTTCATTTTCTAGCTCTTGTTCATAAATGTTATTCAAATTTCTGAACTTCTTACCTCTTTCATTAGGTGTACAAATGGTTGAAGAAGCACTAGAATTTCCTCCTTGTGGTGTGCTTGGAGAAGCACTTTCATTTCTCCTCAAGGGTGTGCCTTGCTGCCCTTGTGTTGGAGCTGCTGTTTGGGGACATATTTCATCCAATTCATCATCATTTTCATCATGATATAAACAGTGTTTAACATTCACTGTTTTCTCTATGCTTCCATCCTAAGCATCCTCCTCAATGAACTGAACATCTATGCTCACAATAAACTTCTTGGTGGATGGGTTGTATAACCTGTAAGCCTTGGATTCCTCACTGTATCCAATGAAAATACATTTCTCCCCCTTGCTGTCCAACTTCTTCCTTAGCTGATCCAGAATATGTGCATAAGCCACACATCCGAAAACCTTCATGTGTGTGACACCTTGCTTTGTGCCACTCCATGCCTCTTCTGGCACTTTGTTCATAACTTCTTTTGTAGGGAATCTATTCAAAATGTATTCTGCACAATGTATAGCTTCAGCCCAATAATCATTAGGCAAATTCTTTGCCTTTAACATACTCCTTACCATGTCCATTATGGTTCTATTCTTCCTTTCGACTACTCCATTTTGCTGCGGAGTATATCTATTTGTAAACTGCTTATGAATACCATTTTCTCTACAGAAACGTAGAAAATCTTTAGAGATATACTCACCTCCTCTATCAGTCCTTAGGAATTTGATGTGCAGCCCACTTTGGCTTTCCACAAGTGCTTTGAAATTGAAAAATCTTTCAAACACTTCACTTTTGTTTTTCAGAAAATAAACCCAAGTTTTTCTTGTAAAATCATCTATGAATGTTAACATGTAGTGGCTGCCAACAAGCGATGGAGTTTTCATCGGTCCACACAAATCTGAGTGGACAATCTCTAAGGGTGCCTTTGCCCTTATGCTTTTCCTAGAAGGAAAAATTTCTCTGTGTTGTTTCCCCAAGATACAACCTTCACAAAGGCTGTCTAGTTTCTCTATCAATGGTAAACCTCTTACAATTCCTTTTCTATTCAACAAGTTAAGACCTCCAAAGTTGAGATGTCCAAATCTCAAGTGCCACAACCAATTTTCATATTTTGGTTCGCTTTGGATAGCCTCTTGTGCCACTACTACTTTCTCTTCTTCATTCTTCAAATCTGCTCTCATTCTAAGAGGGAACATCCCGTTCCTTGTCATTTTCACTTCAACAATACATTGTTTGTTGGGTGGTTTGTCCATGATGGTACAAACATCATCCTCAAAAAATACATTGTACCCCTTTTGAACAAGTTGTCCAATACTTAAGGGGCTACACTTCATTCTTGGAACATAATAAACATCTACGATGGATTTCTTTACACCTTTCCTTGTTAAAAAATTTACATCTCCTTTTCCCATAATAAAAACTTTGCTATCAGTTCCTAGTGTGACTTGTGACTTCACACTCTCATCTAACATAGAAAAAATTGATATGTTTCATGTCATATGGTTACTACAACCAGAGTCTAGAAACCATAAGTCTTCATTCTTTTCTTCAACCATATTACAAGATAAAAATAAATTGTCTTGGCTGAGATTTTCCCTAGTAAAATTTGCATTTGTTCTATTTCCCATATCATGTTGCTTCTTTCCACATTCATTAGCATAATGACCATATTTTTTACAATAGTGACATTGGACATTGGACTTATCATACCTTTTTCCTTGAGCATTCTGCTGACCACTTTGCTGGCTGTTGCCTTGGCCTTGATGCTGATTTGGATTGCTGCCCCTTCCTTGAGCATTTGCTGGACTATTCCTTCCACCTCTGTTTTGGCTTCTGCCTCTTCCTCTCTTGTTTCCTCTGCCTTGCCCTCTTCCTCTTCCGAAAGACATCTGTGTTTTAAAGGAATGCTCAAGATATGAGTTTTCACTCCTACCCAATCTCTGCTCATGGGTCATCAGTGATGCATGTAGTTCATCCACTAAAAAATTTGTGAGATCCTTAGTCTCCTCTATCGTGGTGACAATCACATCAAATCTTGAGGGTAGACTCCTCAAGATTTTTTCCACAATCCTCTTTTCTTCAAGAGTCTCTCCATGAGATCTTATTTGTGTGACCATTCCAATCACATGAGTGAAGAATGAGTCAATAGTATCTGACTCTTTCATACATAGAGTCTCAAAGTCTCTCCTCAGTAACTGAAGTTTTGTTGTCTTCACTTTTTCCATGCCTTGATAGCCTGTCTTGAGAGTTTCCCTTGCTTCTTTGGATCTCTTGGCTGCTGCTATCCTCGGAAACACACTCTCATGCACTGCTAGATACAATAAGAAGAGAGCTTTGGAGTTTTTCTTCTTATTGCTCTTCAACAACTCTTTCTCTGCCTGAGTTAAATCATCAAACTCTTCTTCATCTGCTGGCTCTTCAAAGCCATCCTAAAAAAATTCCCATAAGTCTTGAGAAGTAAATAAAGCTCTCATAGTTATTGACCAGTAGTCATAATTTTTCCCATTAAATTGTGGGAGGTGGATATTTCCAATACCCATGTTAGTGCTGGCTCCAGCCATTCTTGCACTCTTAACTATGATTCAAAAAACACTTGACTACAGTGTATTTAAAATAGCTGATTGTTCTGCAACAGTAACACAATAAACTGTATAGAGAAATACCTTGAATTATTTTTGGTTGAGTCTTCACACTGTTGGAGAAGCTGCTGCAACAAATAACTCCTTTCCTTCAGCTTCTTTGATCTTCAAAGAGCCTGGACTAGCTCTGATACCATGTTGGAATATTTGAAATTCCAGAACAACAATGGAGAGAGTAATACTCTCCTCTTTAACACAGAGAAATAAAATTTCTTGACAGGAGACAGAGTTCAATACTTTGAAAATTTTCTATTCCATTCATTAATAAAAAAAAACTATTGCAATTCTTCCTCAACAGAGGGAATAACAAAACAAGACTGCTCCAAATGCAGTGCAGAAAAAAAACTCATTGTCTCTCTATAATACGCACTACTGTGAAAAATTACATTCACTGTGTATTCTCAACAAATAAAACACTACACTACTGTGTAAAATATTTCACACTGTCTGAAAAATAAACGTGCACTTCTGTGCATATATAAAAAACATTATGTTGCCTTCGAGCTCTTATATGTTGCACATGACAGAAATTAAACAAAAGAATAACTATATATATATATATATATTATATTTGTCGATAATAAATGACTATGGTTAAAACTTACCATCGCACTTAAAAAAAATATAACAAAACAAACTTAAGTCTTCCGAACCTTTCGCTCGCCCGGACTTCAAAACGACATTCAACCGAATTGGAAAGAGGGATTTCACGTTACAAATTTGGGCACTGACGTCAGCCGAATTGTGACACGAAATCTCATTAAATCCACCCTATTAAACTATATCGGGTCCGGTTTGGGCCTGCTGACGCAAGCGGCTTTGTGACCCGAAATCCAAATCAAATATGCCTTATAAATATTTCGGGTCCAGTTCTTTGCAATGCGAACGGCCCAAACAAAATCCTTTCCAATAAAATTTTCCACGCGTCTGCTGACTGGCTGTTGACTTAGCGTTGGGGACCATTGTACCTGCGGACTGTTGATGTGTTCATGGGACCACACAAAAGAAACTCCTGCTCACAAGTCAATAAAAAATGCAAGACTCTACTATATAAATGAAGTACTCTGTTTTTTTTCAAATACAGAGACTGGCTTAGAAACCTCTGTTTCCCAAACAGAGAACTATGTACCCTATTCTCAGAAATTAAATTTGACTCCTCAACCATAATAGCAAGCGGTTGGGTACAAAAACCTGGAGAAGGAAAAATGAAAGCGACTACTGTCAGTGATTTTGAAAACAATTTTGGAAGGTAGCTCATTGTACATGGCTACAGTTGAAAGTAATATTTCAACAGACACAGCCCTTAATTAAGGCTAGTTACCTTAGGTCAAGTAGTAATTTACTCGAAGTCTTTCATTATAATAAAGGCGAGGGCGCTTTCACCCTCTATGGCTTAAGGCAATCTCCAAGGCTAGTAATTACATTAATAAGGATAAAAGAGTATAAAAACGAAGGCTAATCTCCATGTAAATGAACTCTAAGGCTAGAGCTTAGGCTACTTACTAAAGAGGCTAAAACTATGCAGCTGCTAATAACTCGTAAGACTATAAGGCATGCTCTACATAAAAAGGAAATATTCTTGCTACAAATTAAATAACTATATGGTTTTTTCATTATGTTCCAACGAAATGTCTTTTGCCTTGTGGAATTCTGTTTCCAAATCCGGTTCAAACCGTATATTGCAATCCATATGTCAATGGATTTTTTTTTCAAATCTTTCATGGATGGACTGAAAGCAGGCTTTGCTTCGCTTCGCTTAATTAAAATGTTCTTCCCCCTAAGTGGGGCTACCAGTGGGGCCTCCATCTCCTTTTCCTCATTTCATTACACCGCCAACTAATGAACAAGATACGCCTACCTAGACAGGACCAACAAACCCTGGCTTGATACGTTGAGCTTCGTGCTTGGTGATCTTGACCTAGATTGCTGCCCCTCGATATATTGCTCTCTTCCGATGAAGGAATAACTTGATGGCTAGATGGAATCTATTGATTCTAGGATGGAACGGGACCTTGGAGGCTTCCTGGCTTCGCTACTTGGATAGGTTTGATCATCGGGTTTCTGATATTGATTAATAGGTGGGGTTGCAAATGGATAGAGAAAGATGAGGAAGGAGGTATTAGATATAACCCATAAGTAGCACCTATAAGAACAATAGCATTGAGTTACCTTGACATCTTCCCACTTGTTGCATCCAGAGTGAAACAATTCACCCATCATCTCATGACGCACACATCCATTGCACACATCTTGGAAAACATGTCACACGTCGACAACACAACAGTGGGTACAATGAGAATTGATTGGATTTATTGATCAAAGACAACCTCCAAGTTGGGATAAGATGACAGGGAAGAACACGGAAGAATGGGGCACCCATAGATAACAAACATTGCAGAGTTAGTTTGGAAATATCAGTTCACCCATAATTTCAAGCACCCATTAAACTTGTCGTTACACAGATAACCCGTAATACCACTACAAGAACATCCACAATTAGTTCCAATGAAGTCATAGTTCCACCCGATAAAGTTAACCTTGAGGCCATAAGGTTGTTCCACCAACATGTTTATCAAGATTCGATCTCGGTAACTCCCCGAGATATGATCTATCCTTTAGATCAAACTGCCTTCCTGCCTTCAGCCTAAGTGATACCTAGATTACCCTATCTATATTTCTACCCTCTCTATATAGACCGGATCTCCTCGATTAAGAACTGACGATGATGAGAAACTTGAGGGATGCTTGCTGCTTGCTGGGAGAGAAACCGAGCGGGGTGACAGAATGAAGAGCCAACCAACTAATACACCTTATATAATAGGTCTTTACCGTCACACCAAGAGCTACACAAACCATCACACCAATGCGAATAGGAAATATGTTGTTACATATGTGAATATACCAATCCAATTCGAATTGGATCAATTCTGTCTACTGAACTGCGATATGCGAGAGGTATTTGGGAGAGATAAGGAGAAACGTATTAGGTTTTTGGAATATCCAAGTCGAGACTGCCCCAAATTATGGGAGAGTGAGTTCCAACTGACCCAATCACACGTACCCATTATTACTATACATTGGATACCTTTGATGTACAAGGCCCATGAGGAAACATAATTATTAGATACAAAGAGGATTCTTTTCTGAACAGGTAAAAAGCCCTCGGGAAAAAAACCTGTCACTGTGAACTCGTGACTGGGTAATTATACATAATGGATACTTTTGTTTTAGCGGAGCCCATGAGAACCGCTAGTACTAGCAACATTGGATTCCTCCAGGATTTTTATTCCCGGAAATCTGAGGGTAGGATACAGGTAATCATCCCAGGCCTTTGTGTATATCCAACGTACAATCATGGGTTTATTCAATATGATTTGGTGTTTTATCTTGGTCATGACCAGCCATTGATGATGCATCTTCATATGAGACATTAATGCAGAATTTATTAATCTGTATTCAAGCTAACCAATGTCTCTCACAGTTTGACATGGAGTGTGAAATCATTCTCCTATTTTTTCTAGACACTCCTCACATTTACTCTACCAGTATGACTCAAAATAATAGGTATCCATACTGTAACCACTTAACCCATATTCGAACCACCAACTGTCAAGCCATGGTGGTTTTCGATTCCTTTGATTTATCCAGGTGGGACCAAATTTGATCTTGGTGTAATGAGTCTCATTATGGCCATCCTTGTTCATCAGGTTCCACCAGTGATTTTTATATCCTGCAAAATTATACACAGTGTCAGGAAAAAACAAGTTAGGATCATCACCTGGCCACATGCGGAATTCAGCCAGCCAATCTTTTCCTGGGTACCATGTCCTGTTGATAGCATAGGATTTACTGAAGATATTTGTTTTGTTGCTGCCGCTAGTACCAATAACAGCAAGATCGCAAAAATCTTCAGATAGAGATCTTTCAGCTTCTTGTGAAGCTGTCATGCAGGTAGAATACATCATATCATGGATCCATCGACTTCCTTTTTGATGTACTCTTCTTTCTGGTACTAGATGCTGGATGTTTGAATGATTCTGAAGATTTGCATCTAGTATCTTGGTATTGCGGAGTTTCCACGTGGGTCTCCACTTCTCCCTGTATACTGCCCATGACTCATCATCAGATATGGATCTGAGTTCTTCTCTCTGTTGGGCATGGTTCCATTATGTAATTATGACCATCACATGTGCTTCTTCTTTCTGGTCATCATGCTTTTCTTGATGCTGGATAAACTCTCTACTGAGAAAGTATGGCAAATAGTTCTCAGAACCCTTTATGTGTTCAAATTTAAAAGTAAAATTTGAAAATAGTGCTGACCATCTATCTTGCAAATTTGGCATCTTCAGGATTCTTTATTTCTTTTGAATAACTTTTCCCAGAGCCTAAGCATCAATTCTCAGTAAAAAGAATTTCTTACCAAGTGAATGGAGAATTTGCTGATACAATTCCATGCAGCCTTAACTTCTTTTTCAATCGTGGAGTAATTCTTTTCAGCTTTACTCCAAACTCCAGATGCATACTGCACGACTTTTTCTTCACTTTTCTGGCTCTCCTCACTTGGTCTCTGTTTGAGGACACCTCCCCAACCTATATTGCTGGCATCTGTTTCAACAATCTTAAAAGAGCCATCATCAGCAACATAGAGTATAGGAAGATTATTGACCTTGGATTTAATATTTTTGACAGCCAATGTATGAGCTTGAGTCCAAGGTTTTGGATTCTTTCTTAGTCTCTGGTTGAGCAGAGACCTATCAGTGGCACATGATGAATAGAAATTTCTTACATAGTTTAAACATCCTAAAAATCTCTGCAATTGAGTCTTGTCCAGAATGATGTCTGGAAATTTATCTGCGAACTCAAGAGCATGGCTCTGTAAAGCAATTTGTCCATTTTCTATACTGTGCCCTAAAAAATTTATTTTGGTCCTACATAAATCCATTTTCTTCTTACTTAGGACCAACCTATTTTTCTGGACCAAGTTCATGAAAATTCTTAAATGTTTAAAATGGTCCTAGAGATTTTTAGAGACAACTAGGAGATCATCTATATATGCAAGTAACCACTCATTATATGGCTTAAAGATGGAATCCATTACCTTCTGGAACTTAGAAGGTGCATGCTTTAAACCGAATGGCATCACATTCCATTCGTAGTGTCCTGCTAGCACACTGAATGTCGTCTTCCATTTATCTTCTTCTTTTATGGCTACTTGCCAGAAACCAGATTTTCAATCAAACTTTGAGAACACTTTGGCTCCAGATATCCTACTCAGTAGATCTCCATTGTGCGGAATAGGATACGTATCATCTACAAGAACAGAGTTAAGAGGCTTATAATTTATGACAAGTCTGGGAATACCTCTTATCTGTTCAGTTCTCTTATTGACGTAGAAGCCATAACAGTTCCATGGACTGTCAGACTCCCGGATCAGCTTTCTTTGAAGGAGCTAATCTATTTCTTTGTCACAGAGCTGTCTGTATTCTTTGGACATGGAGATAGCTCTGGATTTACATGCTTTGCCCATATATCTGTCCTTGTAGGGAAATTCTACACAATGCTGCTTGCGATGCTAGAATGCATTGGGTTCTTCTGAGCAGCAAGTGTTTTCAAACTGTTTCTTTAATTCAGAGATCTATCTCTGAATCTATGGAGAACTCAACTGATCTTCAATTCTGATCATACTTTTATGATCTTTGAGTTCTTTTAGACTGTTTTCTGCTTTGTGAAGTTCCTGCATAGCCAACACCATTGTTGAAACTCGAGGATTAGATATATAAGCAAGTTCTATCCTCTTACCCTGATTATCAGATGTAGGCATTGTGATGAAATAGCCCGGAGATTTATCTGGGAACCAAAAAGAACCATGGGGCTCTACTGCCGCTAAAAATACATTTCCCAAAATGCAGTCAACTGGAATTTCAGCAATTGCAAACTTAAGTTTGACACAATGGGAATCAAAGAAAACAGTAGCTTTTGGAACTTCAAATTTTAACTCTTTCTTTCCAAGTCCTGTGATTTTTCTGGTAGCAGATACCCAAAATCTAGAGGGAACAATTTTCTTGGAAAGGATATTTACATTTGCTCCTGAATCTATTAATGTAGTCACTTTATATATTTTACCTTCAACACAAATATTTACCTTGACATGGTGTTGTTGGTATTGAACTGCAAGGACTTGCATTTCTCTGAATCCAATTTCTAGATCTGGCATTCCTTCAGCAATCTCTACTTGTGTATTTGAAGATTGTCCTGGAGCAGTATGCAGAGTGTAATTTGTGTTTCTACCTGAGAGAGAGCTAGAAAGCTGAGAGCCTCTTTTGGCCATTTCTAGCTGTGCAACTTGTGATTTCAGGGCAGAAATTTTTGACTTCATTGAATGTATCTCCTTACTCACCTCCCCCAAAGTGAGTGTACAAAATTTACTTGAATTATGCTGGAGATACATTTTGGTATTTCGTTCGTAAGAAGCATCAACAAAATTAGGCTTCTTACCTGAGGGTGTACTGGAAGAACCAATACCATGCTACATAAAATTCTTTAATAATGCAACCTTCAACTCACCTTCCTCCATGGCATGAATCTGTGCAAAGACCTTGAGATCATCTTCATCATTTTGTGCCATGAGGACTTTTAACTTTCCTGAGAATTCTTCTGGGAGAGATTCATCAGAAGAAAGATCTGAATCATCATCAAAACAATCACAATGACAATTCTGTAAGTCAGAACATTGGCAATAAGCATGAACCTCTTCTTCAGAAGAATAAGAAACAGAAGTATCAGAGGAAGATTCAGAATGAGAATCTTCTGTTGCTTGTTGGATAACAAGACGGTTGCAGTCTTCTGTTTTTTGAAATGCAGAATTGCACCATCGACATCGGTCTTCTACTTTAATAGCGGTGCTTGGGCCAGCCTGATTTTTGGGCTGTGATTTCTTACCACAACCTCTTTTAGACTCAAGAGCTGTGGGGAATACATTAGAAGTGTGACCATGTTCTCCACGGAGCCAACAGATAACACCCTTCATTATTTCTAGCTTATGATCTTTTGGCTTGATATCCATAGGGGTGTAGTAATGATTCTTGGGGTTATTTCTATAATAACCTTTTCTTCCTTTGGCTGGTTTCCTTTTATGGGGTTTGAGCTCGCGTTTCTTTTCAGAGCTCAGTCTGTAAGTGGAGGCTCTGGTTCTACATTGAGCCTTCTTTTCTTTTATTTTTGTCTTCCTGCGAGTAGCAAAAGGATCATCAATGGTTATACCATACTTACTGTAGAAAGATTTGGTACCATGCAATCTATTCAATTTATCAATAGACTTTTTCATCTTAGAGCTGGTACAAAGAGTTATCAACACCTTAGTGATGATAGCATAAATTTCTCCCCATAGATAAACTTCAAGAGGCAAGGGGAAGACTTCTTGCAGCTTTAATATATCAACTAATTTGGATGGAAGTGCTGCAAGGTATACTTGTTTCCACAGAATATTCTTTGGTTCTTTAACCAAATATATCCTCTGTATCCAGTCTCTGTGGAAGTATTCAAACTGGTTGATATTCCTACACTTTAGATTCATTAAAATCATTTCATGCTTATCTGACAGTGTAATAGCAGCACCACAAAAATGTTCTTGGATCATTGCAATTAGTGCACCAATCATATTATTTTGAGGGGTGGCATCGGGATGAAACATAATATCCCCATTCTCATCTCTTAAATTTTCCTTCTCCATTTTATCAATCATCGCAGGAGAGGATTCAAGTTCCCACCACCTGGCAAGTGTTCCTGTAAAACACTGCATTAAATTTTTGCAGGATTCAACTTTAGTCTTTCCTGCAACACACATGAGCCTATATTCTGTAATAATTTGATCAAGCATTTTCCTGATCTGTGTAGTAGTCAGATTATCTAAATTCCATTCTTTATGACTATCTGCATGAAATATTTCCCTTGGGGGAATCTTTCCAACTCCATATAGATCAGGGGCGGGATGTCTGGTGAACTGAGGCTCAAGTGGCTCATAAATAGGAAGAACTTGATGTTCTGTATCAGAGTCGGAGATGAGGGTTATGGCTGATATCTTTTCAGACTACAGTTTATTTTCAAATGCATCAGCTTCTTTAGGGAGAAGAAAGGCAAACTTAGAGACAGGGCTTTCACTAAGTTCATGAGTATGAATGGCATTTCCCTTATGCAAAAATGAAGCTGGTATTGGTTTCACTACTTGCTTCAAACTCATTCTGTCAACTTTATCAGACAGGTTTGAAATTAAATGTCGAGTAGAGATAGAATTTTCTATAACACAATTCTCTACTTCATCAATCTTTTTGAAGGATTCTAAAGAATAATCTTTAGCAACTGAAGAATTATATGGTACAGAATTTAAAACATTATTTACATAATTAATAGAGACTTGGACTCTATCAATTTTATCTCTGACTGTGGCAGCTTTTGCTACATTTTTCTCCAGGCCAGTGAGAGCAGTATTAGTCCAATTGACTTGTTCACTGACTTTCTGAATTCTACCTTCAGCACCTACTGCAGCAGTATCCTTCTGAACTAAAGGATAAGCATTGGCTGAATTATGACCTTCTCCTAACACAATGCTTTTGAAAGGAGGATATGAGGTAGAAGTCTCAATTTTGCTACCATCTGTGGCTATCCAAGAATGTGAAGAAGAAGATGTGGAATCATTCATCAAAACAACTTCTGATTCTTTAGCTTTCTTCCATGAATAAAAATAAATCCAAACACTTTCTTTTTCCATGAAAGCTTTCCATTCATTTGCTAATTCTATCTTCTCTTCAGGAGTGTGTGAAAGACCAAATTCAGTAGCCTGTGGATGTGTATAAATATCCCAGTTCAACATCTGTTTCATCCATGAAGCAAGGATCTGATGTTTAGAACATCCATCCATCAAAGTGTAAAAGTTATGGATTTCAGGGACTGATGGTTTTTTGCAGTCTTTTGGCAGATATTTAAATCTGCATTCAGGGATCAATGAAATACCAAAACGTATCTCCAGCATAATTCAATTAAAGTTCGTACACTCACTTTGGGGGAGGTGAGTAAGGAGATACATTCAATGAAGTCAGAAATTTCTGCCCTGAAATCACAAGTTGCACAGCTAGAAATGGCCAAAAGAGGCTCTTAGCTTTCTAGCTCTCTCTCAGGAAGAAACAAAAATTACACTCTGCATACTGCTCCAGGAAAATCTTCAAATACAAAAGTGGAGATTGTTGAAGGAATGCCAGATCCAGAAATTGGATTCAGATAAATGCAAGTCCTTGCACTTCAATACCAACAACACCATGTCAAGGTAAATATTTATGTTGAAGGTAAAATATATAAAGTGACTGCATTAATATATTCAGGAGTAGATGTAAATATCCTTTCCAAGAAAATTGTTCCCTTTAGATTCTGGGTATCTGCTACCAGAAAAATCACAGGACTTGGAAAGCAAGAGTTAAAATTTGAAGTTCCAAAAGTTGTTGTTTGCTTTGATTCCCATTGTGTCAAACTTAAGTTTGCAATTGCTGAAATTCCAGCTGACTGCATTTTGGGAAATGTATTTTTAGCGGCAGTAGATCCCCATGGTTCTTTCAGGTTCCCAGATAAATCTCTGGGCTATTTCATCACAGTGCCTACATCTGATAATCAGGGTAAGAGGATAGAACTTCCCTATATATCTAATCCTCGAGTTTCAATAATGGTGTTGGCTATGCAGGAACTTCACAAAGCAGAAAATAGTCTAAAAGAACTCAAAGATCATAAAAGTATGATCAGAATTGAAGATCAGTTGAGTTCTCCAGAGATTCAGAGACATATCTCTGAATTAAAGAAACAATTTGAAAACACTTGCTGCTCAGAAGAACCCAATGAATTCTGGCATCGCAAGCAGCATTGTGTAGAATTTCCCTACAAGAACGGATATACGGGAAAAGCATGTAAATCCAGAGCTATCTCCATGTCCAAAGAATACAGATAGCTCTGTGAAAAAGAAATAGATTAGCTCCTTCAAAGAAAGTTGATCCGGGAGTCTGACAGTCCATGGAACTATTATGGCTTCTGCGTCAACAAGAGAAGTGAACAGATAAGAGGTATTGCCAGACTTGTCATAAATTATAAGCCTCTTAACTCTGTTCTTGCAAATGATACGTATCCTATTCCGTACAAAGGAGATCTACTGAGTAGGATATCTGGAGCCAAAGTGTTCTCAAATTTTGATATAAAATCTGGTTTCTGGCAAGTAGCCATAAAAGAAGAAGATAAATGGAAGACGGCATTCAGTGTGCCAGCAGGACACTACGAATGGAATGTGATGCCATTCAGTTTAAAGCATGCACCTTCTAAGTTCCAGAAGGTAATGGATTCCATCTTTAAGCCATATAATGAGTGGTTACTTGCATATATAGATGATCTGCTAGTTGTCTCTAAAAATCTCTAGGACCATTTTAAACATTTAAGAATTTTCATGAAGTTGGTCCAGAAAAATGGGTTGGTCCTAAGTAAGAAGAAAATGGAGTTATGTAGGACCAAAATAAAGTTTTTAGGGCACAGTATAGAAAATGGAAAAATTTCTTTATAGAGCCATGCTCTTGAGTTCGCAGATAAATTTCTAGACATCATTCTGGACAAGACTCAATTGCTGAGATTTTTAGGATGTTTAAATTATGTAAGCAATTTCTATTCATCATGTGCCACTGACAGGTCTCTACTCAACCATAGACTAAGAAAGAATCCAAAACCTTGGACTCAAGCTCATACACTCGCTGTCAAAAATATTAAATCCAAGGTCAAGAATCTTCCTATACTCTATGTTGTTGTTGATGGCTCTTTTAAGATTTTTGAAACAGATGCCAGCAATATAGGTTGGGGAGGTGTCCTCAAATAGAGACAAAGTGAGGAGAGCCATAAAAGTGAAGAAAAATTCATGCAGTATGCATCTCGAGTTTGGAGTAAAGCTGAAAAGAATTACTCCACGATTGAAAAAGAAGTTAAGGCTGCATGGAACTGTATCAACAAATTCTCCATTCACTTGGTAAACAAATTCTTTTTACTGAGAACTGATGCTTAGGCTCTGGGCAAAGTTATTTCAAAAGAAATAAAGAATCCTAAAGATGCCAAATTTGCAAGATGGCAAGCGCTATTTGCAAATTTTACTTTTAAAGTTGAACACATAAAGGGTTTTGAGAACTGTTTGCTAGACTTTCTCAGTAGAGAGTTTATCCAGCATCAAGAATAGCATGATGACTAGAAATAAGAAGAAGATGTGATGGTCATCATTACAGAATGGAACCATGCCCAATAGAGAGAAGAACTCAGTTCCATATTTGATGATGAGTCATGGGTAGTATACAGGGAGAAGTGGAGACCAACGTGGCAACTTCGCAATGCCAAGATACCAGATGCAAATCTTCAGAATCATTCAGACATCTAGCATCTAGTACCAAAAAGAAGAGTGCATCCAAAAGGAAGTCGATGGATCCATGATATGATGTATTCTACCTGCATGACAGGTTCACAAGAAGCTGAAAGATCTCTATCTGAAGATTTTTGCGATCTTGCTATTATTGGTACTAGCGGCAGCAACAGAAAAAATATGTTCAGTAAATCCTATGCTATCAACAGGACACGGTACCCAGGAAAATATTGGCTGGATGAATTCTGCATGTGGCCAGGTGATGATCCTAACTTGCTTTTTCCTGACACTGTGTATAATTTTGCAGGATATAAAAATCACTGGTGGAACCTGATGAACAAGGATGGTCGTAATGAGACTCATTACACCAAGATCAAATTTGGTCCCACTTGGATAAATCAAAGGAATGGACAACCACCATGGCTTGAAAATTGGTGGTTCGATTATGGGTTAAGTGCTTACAGTATGAATTCCTATTATTTTTAGTCATACTGGCAGAGTAAATGTGAGGAGTGTCTAGAAAAAATAGGAGAATGCTTTCACACTCCATGTCAAACTATGAGAGACATTGGTCAGCTCGAATACAGATTAATAAATTATGTATTAATGTCTCATATGAAGATGCATCATCAATGGCTGGTGATGACCAAGATAAAACACCAAATCATATTGAATAAACCCATGATTGTACGTCGGATATACACAAAGGCCTGGGATGATTACCTGTATCCTACCCTCAGATTTCCAGGAATAAAAATTTTGGAGGAATCTGATGTTGCTAGTACTAGCGGTTCTCATGGGCTCCACTAAAACAAAAGTATCCATTATGTATAATTACCCAGTGACGGGTTCACAGTGACAGGTTTTTTTCCCGAGGGCTTTTTACGTGTTCAGAAAAGCATCCTCTTTGTATCTAATAATTATGTTTCCTCATGGGCCTTGTACATCAAAGGTATCCATTGTATAGTAATGATGGGTACGTGTGATTGGGTCAGTAGGAACTCACTCTCCCATAAGATGGGGCAGTCTCGACTTGGATATTCCAAAAACCTAATACGTTTCTCCTTGTCTCTCCCAAATACCTCTCGCATATCGCAGTTCAGTGCCGCTCAGGAGCCTGTTCTATAGACAGAATTGATCCAATTCGAATTGGATTGGTATATTCACATATGTAACAACATATTTCCTATTCGCATTGGTGTGATGGTTTGTGTAGCTCTTGGTGTGACGGTAAAGACCTATTATATAAGGTGTATTAGTTGGTTGGCTCTTCATTCTATCACCCCGCTCGGTTTCTCTCCCAGCAAGCAGCAAGCATCCCTCAAGTTGCTCATCATCGTCAGTTCTTAATCGAGGTGATCCGGTCTAGAAATATAGATAGGGTAATCGAGGTATCACTTAGGCTGAAGGCAGGCAGTCAGTTTTATCTAAAGGATAGATCATATCTCGGGGAGTTACCGATATCGAATCTTGATAAACATGTTGGTGGAACAACCTTATGGCCTCAAGGTTAACTTGATCAGGTGGAACTATGACTTCCTTGGAACTAATTGTGGATTTTCTTGTAGTGGTATTACGGGTTATTTGTGTAAGGAGAAGTTTAATGGGTGCTTGAAATTATGGGTGAACTGATGTTTCCAAACTAACTCTAGAATTTTTTTCTCTATGGGTGCCCCATTCTTCCATGTTCTTCCCTGTTATCTTATCCCAACTAGGAGGTTGTCTTTGATCAATAAATCTAATCAATTCTCATTGTACTCACTGTTGTGTTGTCGATGTGTGACATGTTTGCCAAGATGTCTGCAATGGATGTGTGCGTCATGAGATGATGGGTGAATTATTTCACTCTGGATGCAACAAGTGGGAATATGTCAAGGTAACTCAATGCTATTGTGCTTATATGTGCTACTTATGGGTTATATCTAATACCTCCTTCCTCATATTTCTCTATCCATTTGCAACCCCACCTATTAATCAATATCAGAAACCCGATGATCAAACCTATCCAAGTAGCGAAGCCAGGAAGCCTCCAAGGTCCTGTTCCATCCTAGAATCAATAGATTCCATCTAGCCATCAAGTTATTCCTTCATCGGAAGAGAGCAATATATCGAGGGGCAGCAATATAGGTCGAGATTACTAGGCATGACGCTCAATGTATCAAGCCAGGGTTTGCTGGTCCTGTCCAGGTAGGCGTATCTTGTTCATTGGTTGGCAGTGTAATGAAATGAGGACGAGGAGCTGGAGGCCCCACTGGTAGCCGCACTTAGGGGTAAGAACCTTTTAATTAAGCGAAGCGAAGCAAAGCGTGCTTTCAGTCCATCCGTGAAAGATTTGAAAAAAAAATCCATTGACATATGGATTGCAATATAGGATTTGAACCGGATTTGGAAACAGAATTCCACAAGGCAAAAGACATTTCATTGGAATATAATGAAAAAACCATATAGTTCTTTAATTTGTAGCAATAAGATTTCCTTTTAATGTAGAGCATGTCTTATAGTCTTAGGAGTTATAGTCTTAAGAGTGAAGAGTATTAGCAGTTGTATATTTTTAGCCTCTTTAGTAAGTAGCCTAAGCTCTAGCCTTAGAGTTCATTTACATGGAGATTAGCCTTCCTTTTTATACTCTTTTATCCTTATTAATGTCATTACTAGACTTAGAGATTGCCTTAAGCCATAGAGGGTGAAAGCACCCTTGCCTTTATTATAATGAAAGACTTCGAGTAAAGTACTACTTGACCTAAGGTAACTAGCCTTAATTAAGGGTTGTGTCTGTTGAAATATTACTTTCAACTGCAGCCCTGTACAATGAGTTGCCTTCCAAAATTGTTTTAAAAATCACTGACAGTAGCTGCTTTCATTTTTCCTTCTCCAGGTTTTTGTACTCAGCCACTTTCTATTATGGTTGAGGAGTCAAATTTAATTTCTGAGAATAGGGTACATAGTTCTCTGTTTGGGAAGCAGAGGTTTCTGAGCCAGTCTCTGTATTTGAAAAAAAACAGAGTACTTCGTTTATACAGCAGAGTCTTGCATTTTTTATTGACTTGTGAGCGGGAGTTTCTTTTGTGTGGTCCCATGAACACATCAACAGTCTGCAGGTACAATGGTCCCCAATGCTAAGTCAATAGCCAATCAGCAGACGCATGAAAAAATTTTATTGGAAAGGATTTTGTTTGGGCCATTCGTATTGCAAAGAACCGAACCCAAAATATTTATAAGGTGGATTTGATTTGGATTTGGGGTCACAAAGCCGCTTGCGTCAGTAGGCCCAAACCGGACCCGATATAGTTTTATAGGGCGGATTTAATGAGATTTCACGTCACAATTTGGCTGACGTCAGTGCCCAGATTTGTAACACGAAATCCCTCTTTGCAATTCGGTTGAATGTCGTTTTGAAGTCTGGGCGAGTGAAAGGTTCGGAAGACTTAAGTTTGTTTTGTTATATTTTTTTTAAGTGCGATGGTAAGTTTTAACCATAGTCATATATTATCAACAGATATAATATATATATTATAAACGATACATTTATAATATATATATATATATATATATATATATATATATATATATATATATATATATATATAGATATATCATTACATCATATATATAAAACTTGAAAACATCATAATGTTTTATGTATGAAGTGTTGTAGTTTATTTTTCGGATAGTGTGATATATTTTACCTACGATGGTGTAGTGTTTTTTTGTTGAGAATACCACAGTGAATGTATTTTGATAGTGTAGTATTAGAGCACGGTGATTTGCCATATTATACTACATTTGAATCTTTTTTATTTATTCCATGACAAGGAAAGTTATAATATTTGCATACAACAATAATGATAAGGATAGAAAATTTTCAAGAAATAATGAATATATTATTTATAAGAAATTTTATTCTCTGTGGTTAGAAGGAGAATATTACTCTCTCATTGACATTCTAGTTCAATATTCAGCAGTATAAAATTATCTGACTCTTGACCCAACCAAAAGCTAAAGAAAAGTTCTTTGTTAAAATGACTTCTCAATGATGTACAGACTCGTAAAAAAAATTAGGTATTTCTCTATACAGTTTATTGTGTTACTGTTGCAGAACAGTCAGCTATTTTAAATACACAGTCAAGTGTTTTTTGAATCATAGTTAAGAGTGCAAGAATGGCTGGAGCCAGCACTAGCATGGGTATTGGAAATATCCACCTCCCACAATTTAATGGGAAAAATTATGACTACTGGTCAATAAATATGAGAGCTTTATTTACTTCCCAAGACTTATGGGAATTTGTTGAGGATGGCTTTGAAGAGCCAGCAGATGAAGAAGAGTTTGATGATTTAACTCAGGCAGAGAAAGAGTTGCTGAAGAGAAATAAGAAGAAAGACTCCAAATCTCTCTTCTTATTGTATCAAGCAGTGCATGAGAGTGTGTTTCTGAGGATAGCAGTAGCCAAGAAATCCAAAGAAGCAAGGGAAACTCTCAAGATAGGCTATGAAGGCATGGAAAAAGTGAAGACAACAAAACTTCAGTTGCTGAGGAGAGACTTTGAGACTCTCTGTATGAAAGAGTCAGATACTATTGACTCATTCTTCACTCATGTGATTGGAATGGTCACACAAATAAGATCTCATGGAGAGACTCTTGAAGATAAGAGGATTGTGGAAAAACTCTTGAGGATTCTACCCTCAAGATTTGATGTGATTGTCACCACCATAGAGGAGACTAAGGATCTCACAAATTTTTCAGTGGATGAACTACATGCATCACTGATGACCCATGAGCAAATATTGGGTAGGATTGAAACTCATCTCTTGATAATTCCTTTAAAACACAGATGTCTTTCAGAAGAGGAAGAGGGCAAGGCAGAGGAAACAAGAGAGGAAGAGGCAGAAGCCAAAACAGAGGTGGAAGGAACAGTCCAGCAAATGCTTAAGGAAGGGGCAACAGCCAGCAAAGTGGTCAGCAGAATGCTCAAGGACAAAGGTATGAGAAGTCCAATGTCCAATGTCACTATTGTAAAAAATATGGTCATTATGCTAATTAATGTAGAAAGAAGCAGCATGATATGGGAAATAGAACAAATGCAAATTTTACTAGGGAAAATCTCAGCCAAGACAATTTATTTTTAGCTTGTAATATGGCTGAAGAAAAGAATGTTGACTTATGGTTTCTAGACTTTGGTTGTAGTAACCATATGACAGGAAAAATATCAATGTTTTCTATGTTATATGAGAGTGTGAAGTCACAAGTCACACTAGGAACTGATAGCAAAGTTTCTGTTATGGGAAAAGGAGAGGTAAATTTTTTAACAAGGAAAGGTGTAAAGAAATCTATAGCAGATGTTTATTATGTTCCAGGAATGAAGTGTAACACCTTAAGTATTGGACATCTTGTTCAAAAGGGGTACAATGTATTTTTTGAGGATGATGTTTGTACCATCATGGACAAACCACCCAGCAAAAAATGTATTGTTGAAGTGAATATGACAAGTAACATGATGTTCCCTCTTAGAATGAGAGCATATTTGAAGAATGAAGAAGAGAAAGCAACAGTGGCACAAGAGGCTATCCAAAGTGAACCAAAAGATGAAAATTGGTTGTGGCACTTGAGATTTGGACATCTCAACTTTGGAGGTCTTAACTTGTTGAATAGAAAAGGAATGGTAAGAGGTTTACCATTGATAGAGAAACCAGACGGGCTTTGTGAAGGTTGTATCTTGGGGAAACAATACAGAAAAATTTTTCCTTCCGAGAAAAGCATAAGGGCAAAGGCACCCTTAGAGATTGTCCACTCGGATTTTTGTGGAATGATGCAAACTCCATTGCTTGCTAGCAGCCACTACATGTTAACATTCATAGATGATTTTAGAAGAAAAACTTGGGTTTATTTTCTGAAAAACAAAAGTGAAGTGTTTGAAAGATTTTTCAATTTCAAAGCACTTGTGGAAAACCAAAGTGGGCTGCACATCAAAGTTCTAAGGAATGATAGAGGAGGTGAGTATATCTCTAAATATTTTTTACGTTTCTGTAGAGAAAATGGTATTCATAAGCAGTTTACAACTAGATATACTCCGCAGCAAAATGGAGTAGTCGAGAGGAAGAATAGAACCATAATGGACATGGTAAGGAGTATGTTAAAGGCAAAGCATTTGCCTAATGATTATTGGGCTGAAGCTATACATTGTGCAGCATACATTTTGAATAGATGCCCTACAAAAGAAGTTATGAACAAAGTGTCGGAAGAGGCATGGTGTGGCACAAAGCAAGGTGTCACACACATGAAGGTTTTCGGATGTGTGGCTTATGCACACATTCCGGATCAGCTAAGGAAGAAGTTGGACAGCAAGGGGGAGAAATGTATTTTCATTGGATAAAGTGAGGAATCCAAGGCTTACAGGTTATACAACCCATCCACCAAGAAGTTTATTGTGAGCAGAGATGTTCAGTTCTTTGAGGAGGAAGCTTGGGATGGAAGCATAGAGAAAAAAGTGAATGTTAAACACTGTTTATCTCATGATGAAAATGATGATGAATTGGATGAAATACGTCCCCAAACAGCAGCTCCAACACAAGGGCAGCAAGGCACACCCTTAAGGAGAAATGAAAGTGCTTCTCCAAGCACACCACAAGGAGGAAATTCTAGTGCTTCTTCAGGCTTTTGTACACCTAATGAAAGAGGTAAGAAGTTCAGAAATTTGAATGACATTTATGAACAAGAAGCAACAAATGAAGGTATCAATTGTTTGTTTGCTTTATATTTTCATGTTGATGACCCTATTCATTTTGAGGAAGGTATTAAAGATAGAAAATGGATAGAAGCTATGGATGAGGAGCTTAATGCCATAGAAAGAAACAAGACTTGGGATTTGGTTGAACTCCCAAAAGGTAAAGATGTCATTGGAGTTAAATGTGTCTACAAGACCAAGAGTAATGCTGAAGGAAAAATAGAGAGACACAAGGCCAGACTTGTTTTCAAGGGATATAAGCAGAAGCATGGCATAGATTATTAGGAAACTTTCACACCAGTTTCCAGAATGGAAACCGTGAGAGAAGTGATGTCCATAGCAACACAAAACAAGTGGAAAGTTTACCAAATGGACATAAAGTCAACATTCCTAAATGGAGTGTTAATGGAAGAGGTTTACAATGAACAACCTCTTAACTATGAAAAGAAAGGCCAAGAGCAAAAAGTGTGCAAGTTGAAGTAAACTCCTTATGGGCTGAAGCAAGCGCCAAGAGCATGGTACAGTAGGATAGATTCCTATCTACTGGAAAATGGATTTGAAAAGTGTGAGGGAGAACCCACCCTCTACATCAAAGAAAAGGATGGTAAAATTTTGATAGTGGTTTTATATGTTGATGATATTATTTTCACAGGTAATGATGATTACTTGAAAATTTTAAAATAGTCATGAAAGAAGAATTTGAAATGAATGACATGGGTTTGTTGAAATAATTCTTAGGAATAGAAGTAGAACAAGATGAAAATGGGATTTTTATCTCACAGGAAAAATATGTTAATGAAGTGCTTGAAATATTTAATATGCGGGAGAGCAAAGCAACAATCACTCCCACAGTGATGGTATTAAAACTCAGCAGAGAGGACAACATCAAGGATTTTTATCCTAGCTTGTACAAGAGCATTGTTGGCAGCCTCATGTATTTGACTGCAACTAGGCCCAACATAATGCATGTTGTTAGTTTGATTTCCATATTCATGGAGAAGCCAAAGGATGCACATTGGTAGGCAGCGAAGAGAATTCTAAGGTATGTTAAAGGTACTAAAAGGTTTGGTATTTTATATACTACTTCAGAATGTTCAGATTTAGTTGGATACACTAACAGTGATTGGGCTGGAAGTGTATAGATGATAGGAAAGGCACTGGGTTATCAAACACGTGATTAGGTGCTATTCATGAATTCTAAAAACATTGTAACGTGTCTACAACAAGCGAAATATATTGACTCTGGAACATTGTCAAACAATTTTGATGAGGAGGATGTTGAGAATTTTAGGCCAAGAGAAGACAAAAGGAACAGTGTTTGATTGTGACAATAGCTCAGCTATTGCATTATCGAAGAATTATTTTTTTCATAATAGAACGAAAAACATAGACACAAATTTTCACTACATCAGAGAATTGGTAAACAATGGAGAAATTGTTTTGGAACACTACAGAACTCAGGAGCAGTTTGCAGACATTTTGACCAAGCCATTGGGACATAAAAGTTTTGAGTTTTTGAGGAAATTTCTGGATATGACTAATAACCCAGCAGTTGAAAGTAAGGGGGAGTGTTGAAATATTACTTTCAACTGCAGCCCTGTACAATGAGTTTCCTTCCAAATTTTTTTTCAAAATCAATGACAGTAGCCGCTTTCATTTTTCCTTCTCTAGGATTTTGTACTCAACCACTTGCTATTATGGTTGAGGAGTCAAATTTAATTTCTGAGAACAGGGTACATAGTTCTCTGTTTGGGAAACAGAGGTTTCTGAGCCAGTCTCTGTATTTGAAAATAAATAGACTACTTTATTTATACAGCAGAGTCTTGCATTTTTTATTGACTTGTGAGCGAGAGTTTCTTTTGTGTGGTCCCATGACCACATGAGCAGTCTGCAGGTGCAATGGTCCCCAACGCTAAGTCAACAGCTAGTCAGCAGATGCGTGGCAAATTTTTATTGGAACGGATTTTTTTTGGGCCGTTCGCATTGCAAAGAACCAGACCCGAAATATTTATAAGGCAGATTTGATTTGGATTTCGGGTCACAAAGCTGCTTGCGTCAGCAAGCCCAAACCGGACCCGATACAGTTTTATAGGGCAGATTTAATGAGATTTCGCGTCATAATTCGGCTGACGTCGGCGCCCAGATTTGTAATGTGAAATCCCTCTTTGCAATTCAGTTGAATGTCGTTTTGAAGTTCGGGCGAGCGAAAGGTTCGGAAGACTTAAGTTTGTTTTTTTATATTTTTTTTGAAGTGCGATGGTAAGTTTTAACCATAGTCATATATTATCGACAAATATAATATATATATTATAAATGATACGTTTATTTTATATATATATATATATATATAGTTTTTTTTTTTTTTAATTTCTGTCATGTGCGACATATAAGAGCCTGAAGGCAACGTAATGTTTTTATATATGCACAGAAGTGCACGTTTATTTTTCAAACAGTGTGATATATTTTACACAGCAGTGTAGTGTTTTTTTTGTTGAGAATACACAGTGAATGTAATTTTGCAGAGTAGTGCATATTACAGAGAAACAGTGTGTTTGTTTCCTGCACTGCGTTCGGAGCAGTCTTATTTTGTTATTCCCTCTGTTGAGGAAGAATTGTTATAGTTTTTTCTTTGAGTTAATGAATGGAATAGAAAATTTTCAAAGTATTGAACTCTGTCTCCTGTCAAAAAAATTTATTTATCTGTGTTAAATAGGAGAGTATTAATCTCTCCATTGTTGTTCTAGAATTTCAAATATTCTAACAGTGTCCATTATTTATAATCAATAAGATGACTTAATCAACCCAAATATACTATTAACCATAATTAGGTGTGAAATATAATGCAACTTGGATTTGTGAAAGAAAGAGTCACTTATGAGTTGAAGCAAATAATCTAGAAGGAATTCCTATTCCAATTCCATTCCCAATGGTGGGAATGAAAGAGGCACTTGTGAGTGTACGTAAATGAAGCTACGCATTGAACATTGTAGGAAGGCATATCTCATTTCTATTTCATTCCTTTCATTTTATATTATGGGAAAATCATTTCTATTCCTTCTTATATTTATGTATGAAATTATGGTAATTAATATAATTCCTTCATTTTACTTATTGTGTGGGTGGGGGCAAGTCATGACTGATCAGCGATTCTTTCCATTAACGATCACGATATCTATGGTTGGTTGTCAGATTGAAGACCTTTTCTAATAGGTAATTTAGCAAGCCACATCAATTTTTCATTCAATTAAACAATTCTAATTCAACAATCTTGAATCAGATAACTTGAAGATGAGATGGATTGGGTGAGGAGTCATTTTTTTAATGCAAAATTCAACGACCAAAATAAAGTTTTTAGGGCACAGTATAGAAAATGGACAAATTTCTTTACAGAGCCATGCTCTTGAGTTCACAGATAAATTTCCAGACATCATTCCGGACAAGACTCAATTGCAGAGATTTTTAGGATGTTTAAACTATGTAAGCAATTTCTATTCATCATGTGCCACTGACAGGTCTCTGCTCAACCAGAGACTAAGAAAGAATCCAAAACCTTGGAATCAAGCTCATACACTAGCTATATCTTACTTGTGAATCCTATCTCAATATCCATCGAGAGCTCATTTAGTGTCCCAATACGATCCAATCTAGCGTCCCAATGCAACGTATACTCTAACGTAGAGTTTGAGTTCGAGTCATCTTCGAGTTTGAGTAAGAGGTTCAATATTCGGGGTTATAAAAATAGGTTCAAGTTTTCAGTACTAGTGAGATATCAAGTTAGAGCTTCGAGGGTGGAACTTAAATTTCTGTTTGAGTTTCCATTGGGATATTTCTCTTTTAATTTCCATTGGGAGATGTGGCCATGGTTGTATGGAGGATGGTCTTCGAAGTCCATTAAGGGATTTGGGACTGGCAACGAAATGAATTCCAATTATTCGAAGAGAGGAGTATGGTATTGTCACATAGGCCAACTAACTGAGAATAGACATTGTTCTCACTACCTGGGCCTCATTGTTTGAAGAGAAGTCTCCCAGACACTATAGTGTTCAAAATAAAAAGCCACGAGTCTGTGTGTATTTTTAGAGCTAAGTCATTGGTTATACTATAAAAGATGCCACTCATTATTTTGAATAGAACCCTCTAATAATGAACCGCTAACTTATCATAATTACAACTTGTAAAGGAATAAACCCATAGGAGTGGATTGAATTCAAAATGAGTTTTCAAATTACGTTTATGGGGGTAGAGCGAAGACATATTGAGGGGACGGTTTCTGCAAACCAGATATGCTCTGACCTGGGAGGCTTCAAATTTTCTGGAGAATTGATCCCAAACTCAACATGTAGGAATTGATTTTCTCACCTATAAATTTATGGCCACCTAGGTACCAATGTGCGAAGTTTTGATCCATCTTCTACATCTGAGTTTTGAAATCATCTGGCATAAGAATGAGAAACGTTTCCATTATTTCCCATACTCTGTGAGGTTGTGCCAACCTTGAATTTATACTCCTATACGCTATGTATTACCTTCATTGTAGGATGTATGATCTAGGGATGAAATGAAAGATAAATTGAACCTTTGGCACATGGAACACATAAATTTAACATTTTCCTCCAATCAAGAGAGACACCACTTGATGGATAAGGACAATGGGGTGACACCTTATTGAGATCACTATGATGTGAATCGGAGGAACTTTCTTGAGAAGAGTGATGAGTGAGCTTTCACTTTTGTCCTCTCTTCTATGTTTTTTCTTTTCCCTTTTTGCTTCGTGAGTTCCAATGTTTGATGGGGGAGCCGATCAAGTTGTCTTTAGCCTTTATGGAATGGCCTTCCATCCTTGGGAGTTATTAATCTCACATTGTTCATCTTTCAATTGGAAAGCGATATTCACTTGGGCATTAGCTTCTTTGTTCTTAGGGGGAGAGAATATTCTAAAAAGATGAGAGAGAAGATCGTTCTGAGAGAGAGAGCGCAAATGGAGGAACTGATTTGTGATGACGGAGTCTCCTAAAATGACAGTGGATGAGATAACACATTTTTTTTCAAGTTGGAGGCCAAGATAAAGGTCGTACATCACAGTGAGATTATTTTATCGTTGATGCGAGAACTTGATTTTGTTATTTCTATTAAGATTAAAGAGAATCCATCCCCATTTTACCACTCGTATTAATTATTTTTTTATTTAATAATAATGATAGTAATAAAATAAAATAAAATTATAATTTCGTGATTTTTTAATAATTTTTTTATTATAGCAATGTAAGATGTATTATGTAGTAATTTTTTAAAAGTTTTTTTTATTTTTTTAAACTATCCATTAGTTGATATTTTATCAATATATTCTCTAATATTTATATATATATTAAATAAAACAAATTTGTAATTATGTCATTGGTTTATATTTTGAAGGTCTTATTTTCACCTTCATAACACGTACTTTGGAATATAATAAAACAATCATTCTTTTAACATGATTCTATGGCAAGAATAAAGTTTGTATAACTTCCATCACTATCCTTACTCCCCATCATTATTTCATCCTACCGTGAAACCATCAATAAATCATTAATTTCAGTTCTTTTTGAGTAACTAAAGCGTAATAGTCAAAACACCAAAGTATCCTCTCCTTATCATTTTTCAGATATCTAATAGTAGATAGAAATTATAATTGAGTAACTACTCACAAAAATTATTTAGCTAGTGGGTTTTAGGAATGGACTATCCTAGAACCTGAAGGATTAGGTTTGTATTAAAATATATGAAACTTAAAATAAGTGAGGAATGCACATCATAAGTTTTATAGAATAAATGGAAAACCATATCTATGAGAAACTATTATTAAGTATTATTTTATTATTAAGTATTATTTTAAACAAAGAAAGTAATTGAAATTATCATTTTTTCTTTGAAGATTATTAGTCAAGGTACCTCACGTATTAATATGGAGTATTATGATATTTTTGGTTTTCATTGTTGTTTTGATTCTCATTTTAAGTTTTTTTCGTAGAAGATATAAAACACTATAATATCATCAATGACTCAATCAAGTTAGGCTTAAAGATAATTGCAACCAGGGGAGCGGTATCAATTCATCCTTGGTGCAAGTAAATAATAGTCACCCTTAATGTTAGTAAATAATCTCCACTCGCTAGAAAATTTAGTCACTATTACCGGCTCTAATTGAAAAATGAAAAGTTTACATAACGTTAGTGTGAATATGATTACATACTCTAGCCTACTCTTGATCCAAATAATGACTTCGAAGAGATTGGGTATGAGAATCTCAAATTTCTTTATGCTCAAACATATTGAATGGCAGAAGGTAAAGTGTTTAGCATAATTTCAGTGAAGATAAAATATTAGAAAATATAATATATGTTTTGATTTGTTAGCAAATTTTTTTTTTTCGCATAACTTAGATATTTGTTTTTTTATCAATCATTGTAAATATCGAAGTTTGACATTAATGATATTTTGCATAACTCAGCTATTTTCTTGTTTTATTAGTTATGGAAAACATCGAAGTTTGACATTGATGATCTTTATTTGAAGCCCTACAATTGCTACTAAGGTAGAAATTGTCTACAATAGTAAAGATGAAAAACAAAACCAATTGGATATTTGTAAAGAAACCGCTCAAACGTAGTTTTACTAAAAATATTTTTCTTATTTACTTTCACTCTATAAATAAACCAAGAATTACGTTCACCTGAAGTGGATCATTGCAATGGTCATTGACACATGTCATATTTATGGAGATAAATGTATATTTTGGAATAATATTTTCAAATTTTTAATTTAATTCATTAGGAGAATTTTGAGGTCTAAAATGTGCCTCCTAAGGAAATTATAAAATAATGGTATAAATAATAAAATAAGAATAGATTACATCATCAAAATTTAAAGGGGAAAAAAAATACTTTTTTTAACTCGTATTTTCAACTTATCTCCATGTGGATTTACTCAAATTTTGAGCGGTAATACTCGTTAGATGCATATTTTGATTCCTCATTCAAGGAGTACTCATGTCGCATATTTTCGATGTACCCTGCTAAACGAAAAATGAAAAATACATGAAAAACGTGATTGCAATAACGTTTTTTCATGTATTTCCCATTTTCTGTGTAGTAGGGTTCATCGAAAGTATGTAACATGGGTACTCATTGAATGAGGAATCAAATTTTGCATCCAACAAGTACTCCCTCTCGAAATTTGAGTAAAATATTAGGGAGATAAGCTGAAAATACAAGTTGAAAAAGTAATTTTATTATTTTAATTTTTTTAATCATTTCACTTTTTTACCCGAAAAATGGTGAATCATATCCCATAGTTTACATCATCATATTGAATCCTATTTGTTCTTATAATTTTTATTTTCATTGTACATTTTTCTTATGAGACCCATTTTCGACCTCAAAAGTTCTCTAATGATCAATAATATTTTATAGAATATTTTTACAGTATAATTGAAATTTATTTTCAAAGTAGTTATATATTATTTAACTTTTTAATTAAATTCATAAATTAAAAAATTTGTCATATGAATCACGGTCATATGAAATAAGTTACAATTATTGGACATCATTCCCCCTTTTATTATATCTAGGGTTTAATGTTAAAATGAGATATGTTATTTTTTAACCTCATTTAAAAAAAAAATTGAAATATGATTGGGCCATAAAATGAACTTTTGATTTCTTATGGTAGCATATAGTCTCTATAAAGGTTTGATTGATAACTATTTATAGATTATTATTGAATGGTTTCTCAGATGGTTAGCCATGTCACCCACCTTCACCATCATCTTGATTGAACGGAGAGGCTTATTCTTCAGTCTAGTGTGAAGGTGTAAGTATGTTCTTCCCTCTTAAAATAAAAATAAAATATTCTCTACATAGAAAAGAAATGTAGGATATAATAAAAAAAAAAAAATGCTATACATATTTAATTAGTTTTCCATATAACCTAATATAATTTCATGTAAATTAATTAAAAGTAAAAATAACATTGTGACTGATATCAACTTCATATATCTATTTATATAGAAAAAATGTTAAAATAAAATATTTTAATGTTATATAGAATAAAATATCCAATGTGGGTTATGAATAAAATATTTTAATATGAATTAATATTGAAGTATAATTAAAAATATATTAATAACAAAATACTTTCTTTAATGTACACTGGTAAAATGACTCAATGCATTGTTTTGTGATCTCTATAACATCCAACAATACAATTTAAAAAATAAAAATTCACACATTATTTTTTTCACTCTAAACTAAGTTATCACCTAAATAAATTTGATCCTTATTGCCTCATGTTAGATGAAGATTTATGTTGATCGTATTAATCTCATATACTTTCAAAAAGCTTCAAAATTGAGGTAATAATTTATAAGGAACGAAAATAATGATTTGTAAAATATTTTCCTATTTTTAATAAATATTTTGTTTAATTAATAAAATAAAATACAAACGATTTTATCATTTGATGGAACTAGGTCAATTCTCTCCATGTAAGGCAATAGAAACTACATATCATAGAAGCATAGACACCATAGCAACATAGTTGATAATGTATTTTTTAATTCGTAAGAAGCATAATTGATTTAAATTGAGTTTTAAATTTGTAAGAAATAGAAATAAAAATGTAAGAAATGGAAATGAAACAACTGAACCTTTGAATGGCACAACGCTCTAATAATTTTTGCATAATACCCATCATCCATGGATCTGGGTGCAAAGATTTAAATTTCATGCTTCATCATTCTATTGTAATAATTTTATGAGAAGTTCTTATATCACTCATTTCAGATTCATTTAGTTGTGTGTAAATAAACTACACAAAATCATTATGGGTGAAAATGTGAAGTTGGGTTACACTTTTTTCCCTTTTTGAGAAAAAAATTTCATTTTTTTTCTGTTCTTCAACTTTCTGCAAGCCAAATCAATTTTTGTCTTTAGAATTTCATTTTGCGATAAAAATAAAGGTTGTCATAAATTTTATTAGCTTTCTATTACTTATTTTTTGGAATTTTTTTATACACATTTGATATGTCAAATTAGCGTTTCTTTGAGTGTGTGTTTTTTAACAATCAAAGGATTCATAAGAAGTCATGTTAACACGCATTGATGTATTCTTTGAAACTTTATGTTTTTGAGAAACAAAATGTGTTACAAAAATCTAGACAGAGTCTACTTCGGTTTCGTTATATATTTACAAAGCCAACAGATGCATATCATAATTACTAGAATTTTTTGAGCTGGTCCAATATGAAAAAACTACATATTTTGAATATGTTTCATGACACACGAAATTTCTTAAAATATAAGTTATAAACTAAAAATCTAAAAACTACCCATTACAAACGACAGACCAATGTAATGCACCATAATTTTCTTAATTTTTTTCACAGTGTATTTTGGAAGATACAGAATTATTATTTCACTGAATCATAATGACCTTCAGAAATTATTTGCACCCGTTTTATTACAAAATTAATTAAAATTGGTAAATATTTATGAAATTCCATAAAAGTTATGTTTCCTGAAAGAAGATTGAATTCTAAAAATGTGTGTCTTGGTTCCGACAGTTAATTAAGAATGTTTCACAGAGTTTAATTAGTCCAAAGTTGAAGATATGTATTCATAGCTTGGCTCTGTGTAATTTTTGACGTGTTAGTTCGGCCAAACTCTTAAAAAAGTTCGACCGAATTGTTTTTTGCGCAGATGGCCCGTCAAGTCTAATGACATAAAAGTTCGATCGAATTTTTTTATACAAGTTCGGTCGAACTTTTACCCAAATTTCTGTCGGCCAGAAAATATCACGAAGCCCCTCCAAAAAAACATTTTGCGGCAATATAAAATGCCATGAAAGAATTCATTATTTTCACATATTTTCACACATTTGGTCTGATTTTACAAAGGTGTTTGATTTTGCGAAGAATTGTTTTGGGTTTAAGGCCTTTTCTTGGAGGTACATTCACAGGACATTTTTACAAAGGATTGTTTTCGGTTTAAGGACTTTTCTTGGAGGTACATTCAAAGGGCATTACATTCAGAGGACATTCCTTGGAGGTATATGATACTTTTTTTGGATGTTTTTTTGGCTTTATTTTTTTTTAAGGTATGGATTTTGGCTTAATTTTTATTTTTTTTGAAGGTATGGTTACAAAGGTCTTGGTCTGATTTTCCAAATATTTTTTTTGAGTTTAAGGACTTTTCTTGGAGGTACATTGAAAGGAAATTTTTGCAAAGGATTGTTTTGGGTTTAAAGTCTTTTCTTGGAGGTACATTCAAAGGAAATTTCTTGGAGGTATGTGATACATTTTTTGGATGTCTTTTGGGCTTCATTGTTTTTGAAGGTATGGATTTGGGTAAAATTTTCATTGTTTTTATATGTTTTGGGCTTAATTTCGAAAGGACTCTTTTTAGGCTTAATATTCAAAGGACATTTTTTGGAAGTATTTTTTATAGTGATATTTTTTTAGAGGCTTTTTTGAAATATTTTTTAAAGTGACATTTTTTAAGAAATTGAATTTAATTTTCATTGGACATTTTTTGGAGGCATTTTTTGAAGTGACATTTTTTTAGAGTACGTGTCTTGGGTTGAAGTAAATCTTTTATAATGATTTTTTAAAATGAGTTTTTGCCTAAATTTTTAAATGAAATTTTTTTGTAGGACTTGGAAGGAAATATTTTGAGCTTCATTTCATTTTTATAAGACATTTTTTTCTCAAATTTTTTGAAGTAAGTGTTTTGGATTGAAGTATGTATTTTTTGGAAAAATTTTAAAATGATATTTTTAAAATTAAATCTTTTGTGCTGTTTTTTTTTAATTGATATTTTGTCTAAATTTTTGAAGGAAAGTTTTTGAACTTCATACACTATTATCATGGGAAATCGAAGAAATTGTACGAGAAAATATGATAAAAAAGAGACCCTGAGGAACGTAGAGAAGGGACGAGAGAATCTTGCAAAAGAAAGACATAAGCACTCTCAAATATTGAAGGGGAAAATCAACCTCAAATAGAAGCTGAAGTAGGTATGTAAATGTAAATATTATGTATTTGATATATTTGAAATTTTCCTAGTGTAAAATTTGAAGCTTAATTTTTATTTGAGGAACTAATTTGAAAAATATTTTTCAATGTAAACAGAGAGAGATATTCTTCAAAACATTGATGATGAGATACGAAATTTTGAAAGAGAAAGTGAAAGAGATATTGAACCAATGATTGAAGATGGTGAAAATGTTGAAAGAAATTCAAGTGAAGAAATTGAATCACAAGGTATATATATATATATATATATATATATATATATATATATATATATATATATATATATGAAATTGGAGCTTGTCTGCAATTATTGAAATTATACATATATTTATTAATTTAGTTATTTATTGAATATGTAAACTTATGATGTACTATTCATTCGAATATGTACGGATGAAATCAATGTCGATGACGAGATGTTATAAAATGTTGACACTCACACATATGGAGGTAAAAAAGCTGACCATTATATACGATATCGTGTTAACCGCATTTTTGAGAAGTATTTCATAAAGGAAAATGTGACAGTTCAAGCCCAAATGTTGAAAGGTCTCCTATCATTAAGGAAATTAAAAGAAGCTACAACTTTATTGGGTATTCAAAAATCAACCAAAGATAAAAAAATGAAGGAAAATGTGATAAAAAATATAAATAGTGCTATAAATTCAATTAGAAGATCTAGACAGAAAAATGTTTCAGTTGTACGTAGAGCAATACATATGGCAGTGGTTTCATCAAGTACTAAAGAGAATCGCTTGGTAAAATCTATGGCACGAGCATTAGGAACCTCACGAAAAACTTTGCACAAACATCGGAAATTTCGGTTGCAAATAGATGTAAATGATGAACTCGCTTGTTGGAGAGATATTTGTAGGCAACCATACAAATATAGACTTGGAGAAAATGTTAAAAAAATAATATATGAATATTGGAAGAACAATTTGCGTGTTTCGCCAACTGCAAGGCATGTGATGCGAAGAAGAATAGCACAAAATCAGTACGAAGAACATGAAAAATATTTCTTGGAAACCACTCAGATAGAGTTATTCAACAAGTTCAAAGAAGAGAATTGTCAAATTCATGTTTCACTCAGTGCTTTTGTTCAACAAAAACCATGGTATGTAAAACCTATCACCGTACGTGACACTTTTTGTTGCCATTATCATGTGGAATTTGAGTTATATTATGACACATTCCTTGATTTCGGTAGAACATTATGGAAGGATTCACCTCCTCCTTCCACTATCCGTGATTTCATATCTCAAATTCTATGTGAAAGACAAAGCGATGAACTATTTTACAAAAAGAAATGTGTTGGTGGTAAAAAATGCGATGATTGTGGAAATTTGACTAAATTTCAAAACAAATATCGTATTGATATAAATGATCAATCATTGTCCAACATGAATGTGAAATGGAAGAGATATGAATATACCAGTACATCGATTCAAGGTGCAGATAGTGTTAAAAGAATCGAATTACGAGAAGACGAAATTTTTCTAATAGAATTTTTGAGAAAGTTTGAAGCAGAAATTTACAAATACACCATGCATTCCCATAGAGCTCGATGGCAAGACTTGCAATTCAAAAAATCTCGTGAAGTTTTTCCACCAGGGACCATTTTGTCAGTGATTGATTTTGCGGAAAACTACACATTTGTTCCACAAAAAGAAATTCAGAGTGAATACTATCATTCTGACCAAGTCTCCATGCTCGTCCATATTCTATATAGACATGCTGAACAAAATGTCGATCATATAGAAAGCACGAGTGAAAATCGACATATTATTAAAGAATATCACTTTTATATCAGTGACGATCGTACACATGATACATGTTTTGTACAACATTGTTTTGGAAGAATTTATGATTCATTGAAAAATCGTGGAATAACATTCAATGAACATTGGATATGGTTAGATGGATGCGCAGGTCAATTCAAATCTGCACGATCATTCTTTTGGTTGTGTTGTCTTCATAAGAAAACCTGCATTAAACATTGTTGGAATTTCTTTGAGACTGGCCATGGAAAAGGAGAACATGATGGTGCAGGGGCATGCATAAAACAAGCACTTCGAAGATATCAAATGAACCCCTCTGCAAACCGACTTGTGGACGCTAAAGAAGTTGTTCAATGGTGCATCGCTGCTCTAAGCCATGAGACTAACTGATCAAGGGAAGTGCGAAGGTACATTCAATTTAATTTTTATTGGATATCCAATTTTAAATAGTGTACATTTATCACAATGATTATCTTTGATGGTATTTTGATATCATATTTACATTCTTCTTTGAATTTTCCATATATAGGTTTTTTGGCATATTGGGATCGAAGATGTAGATAGATCAATTGGAAATGACGTTGAAACAATAAAAGGGACTCGAAAATTGCATTCAATTAAAACAAAGTTGTCCAGAAATGTGTTTGCATTGGATAAAAGAAAATATTCTTGTTTTTGTCATGTTTGCATAGACAACACAGAATCGAATGACGTTTATGAAAACAAAATGTATGTAAAATATTGGAAACATATAGATCTAAATACAAAGGGCAAAATGTCCGTTGCAATTTTTGAAGAAATGCAATCAGAGGAGACTACAATATCATCCGATGGTGATTGAGTTTCTGATCTTGTTAGAGAAGGTAACATTTGAATTTCTTTCAAATGATAAATATCTAGAAATAAATTTAAATACATAAGTTTGTTAAAAGTTTATTTTATTGTGCAGGAGATATTTTTGTTGTAATTGAACCTACTGACAACAATGAAAATGTGAAGTATTATTTGATGCGTTGCACTGAACGAAAAATGAAATTATTAGAAAAATATAATGATCACGGGTTTCCATATGAAATAGGATCTATTATACTGAAAAGTTATTTTTTCAGACAAACTAATCAAAGTGGGGATTTTGTTTACTTTGAAGACTATGAACCTGATGTCATAAGTTGTTAATATAGTCACTTGGTGTGTGCATCACACATAAAGTTGATAGAGGTTCAATCAAAGAAAAAACGAAAATTAAGAAATGGAAAATGTCAAAATCCGATCATGAACGGATCATTGAAGATGACATTCCATTGGAATTTTTTTGATTGAACTGCCCAACAATTTCTTCTCTTTGAATTCATGTTTTAGAACTTCCAGAACTCAACTGAAAATTGAGCTGCCTTGTTATGTTATCTGTGCAAGTGTTTGCACATGTACAAATTGTTTTGGTACATGCACACTAGTATCAACTAAAAGTAGCTTTTATATACATGCATTAATGAAAAATGTTGCATGTATTGGATATATATATATGTTCTACAATGAAATTAACTGTTCAAGTAGTTTTACTATGTGCATTGATGAAAAATGTTTCACATACTGAATATATATGTTCTAGAATGCAATTAACTAAAAGTAGTTTTTCTATGTGCATTGATGAAAAATGTTGCACGTACTGGATATATACACAGACTGAATGTGACCAGTTTTTCTCGTGGGCTTTTATGGTAAAAAGTATCCACAATGTAAATAAATCATCCACAATATAGTTTTGTATGAAGATTCCTTTCAGACAATAGACTCGGAGCACTTCTCCGACTTTTGGTGGAATTTGACCCACATCTCTATTCCTGATAGAAAATAGTACAAAATTTTTTTGTCCAATGGTTGGATATGTTCTAGGAAATTAACTGAAAATAGCTTTTCTATGTGCATTGATGAAAAATGTTGCACATATTGGATATATATATGTTCTAGAATGCAATTAATTGTTCAAGTAGTTTTACCATGTGCATTGATGAAAAATGTTTCATGTACTGAATATATATGTTCTAGAACGCAATTAATTGAATGTAGCTAAATTCTATTGGCATTGATGAAAAATGTTGAAGTACTAGATATATATGTTCTAGAAAGCAATTAACTATTCAAATAGCTTTTCTATGTGCATTGATGAAAAATGTTGTACGTACTAGATATATATACATTATGGATTGCATTTTTAAAATTTTATGATTGTTTTCAACACATCTAACAAGACTTAGAATCTTATGATATATATATATATATATATATATATATATATATTGTACTTCAATCGTTTTAACATATATATTCAAACATGTGTAAAATCATTTCTACATGTACCTATATTCATATGATTTTTTTTTGTTTGGAAAACGACAACTTGAATTTTAAAAACAAAACATAATATCATAATCACATGCCAAATGTAGTTCAACCATCCAAAACTTGAGTTTTAAAAACTTTTTGATTATATCATAACATTACTTCACATGCCATGCCAATTGTAGTTCAACTATCCAATATAAACATTTAACATTATATCACATGCCAAATGTAGATCAACCATCCAAAACTTAAGTTTTAATTTAACAAAAAATTATAGATCACAACATTACTTCACATGCCAAATGTAGTTCAACCATCCAAAACTTAAGTTTTAAAAACAAAACAAATTATAACACAACATTACTTCACATGCCAAATGTAGTTCAAAAGAAAAACATTAATATAGATCACAACATTACTTCACATTCCAAATGTAGTTCAACCATCCAAAACTTAAGTTTTAAAAACAAAATAAATTATAACACAACATTACTTCACATGCCAAATGTAGTTCAACCATCCAAAACTTGAGTTTTTCAAAAGAAAAACATTAATATAGATCACAACATTACTTCACATGCCAAATGTAGTTCTTGACCATCCAAAACTTAAGTTTTAAAACCAACACAACATTACTTCACATGCCAAATGTAGTTCAACCATCCAAAACTTAAGTTTTAAAAACATTATATATCACATTCACATGTACCAAATGTAGTTCACATAAAATATGTCCAAAATTTGTAGATCTCACAAGTATCAAGTATGAAGTTATATATGACTGCATATAGATAATATATTAAAAAATGAATTTAAGACTAGAAATATATTGAAAATATAATGTTCCACGTGTGCATGTGCATCATTTATCAAATACAGATGGATGTAGTGTCTTTCCTAGCCGCGAGCTATCTTGTGAAGCATGGGGAACCTTTACACAATGTGTACAAACATTAAAATTTGATGTTTTAAAATTGGGTGAGAATATATATAACTTCATGTAAAAAACAAAATATAAAAAAGTTCATGCAATACCTCATGAGGTTCCCTCTCCATTTGTTGCTCGTCTGCTACAACTTCCCCCACGGGAACATCTCCAACAGTAAAATGTACAATATATATATATTAAAAATTTTCAAATGAAAATGCATATATATAAACTTATTTTCAATAATATTAAAAAAATGTTAGACAACTTGTTCAAATAGTTGAAATGGTGTGGATGTTCCTATCTCCATCGCTAGAGTCCGTAGAGAAAATATATCCTCTATAGAAACCTAAAATTCAAAAAATTTAAAAGTATAAAATAAATTTAACTTGTTATGGAAGAATGAACAATATTTCTAGGAATAATTATTTGGATTAAATGGGTGAATGTGTTGAAGATAGTACTAATGTTCTAACATATTTCCTTTGAACAAATCATTTTATAAGTAGCATGAATGGTTAAGAACTTAAACAAGTTGATTCTAGTAAAATAGGTGGGAGCCTGCCTCTATAATAGTAATTGTTTTTGGATCTACCTGGATTTATTAAATAGTTTTGAAGAGAAAATGGTAGGTCCCAAAAGGATCTGTCTCACATTCCTGTGAGAGTACAAGTAATAAGTTAATAACCAGAATTATTAGGTAGACTAAACAGGAAATTGTTGGGTTATCCTTAGCCAGAATAATTGTACTATTGAATAAGTAAAAATAATAGCACTCAAAAAGGAAATTTAATAGTATTAACATTCCAACATATTAAAAATGTTGTGATAATTACAGACCAATAGCTAAAACACAACTAAATTATCAAGAGTAGACATGAAAATTGTAGATAATCTAAAGGATTAATGGTCGTAAGAGTCATCATTTTACAATAATTTTATTTAATTGTATCAACAAAGGTATAACCCCTATGGTAATTGTGACGAGGAATGAAATTATGGAGCTCTTGCATCAAGGTAAATTTTGAATAAAACAACAGCTACCATTCCAAAATAAAAATAAAAAGTGTAGTAACTAAGAACCTAGGCAATAAAATCAAAATATCAATTTATAATAAAACTTTTAAACTTCAATTTATAAATCATAACTTAAAAACATATATATTTAAGTGAAAATTTGAATACTTCTGCAAGTGGAATTGGCACATCTCCTAAGAGGCTCGAAAAGAAAATGTCCAAAATCCTAAAATTCAAAAAAATTTAAATAACTCAAAATCTCTAGATATCAATTTATAATAAAACTTTTAAGCTTCAATTTATAAATTATAACTTAAAAGCATATATATATTTAAGTGAAAAATTGAATACTTATGTTGTCAGATTTGGCACATCTCCTAAGAGTGGTTCAGAAAGAAAATCTCCAAATACCTAAAATTCAAAAAAATTAAAATAACTCAAGATATAGATATATCTCATTTTTTAATGGAACTTTTTGATGTGGAATATATAACTTAAGAACATAAATCTTAAAAGTGAAACATTTTCCATACTTGTTGTTGTTGATCTAGAACATCTCCTAAGGAAGTAGAAGGTACATCTCCCAAGGAAGAAGAAGGTATCGCCATCCCAAGAACATTGAACATAATCAGAATCTGTTAAAGCATTTTATTTTATATATGTACATGTACATGCACATGTGTGCACAATTATTTATTTTAAAAATATCACTTAAAAAACACTAACTTTTTCCAACATATCTTGATGGTGAGACCCATCTTGATTGTTTGAACCAGAGGCTCCAAACGTGATATTAAAATTTTCGTCATTCATCAAGCGTGACAACTGCAAATGATGTTAACATATAATGATACATTTTTGTTAGATTAATGTATACAAATAAATGTACATATATATGTATTTATTACAAATTTTACATGTATTAAAATAATTGAACCCTAACCATTAACACATACCATTTCCATGCCCTCTTTCTCATGATCAATTATGTCATGCGAACCATTGCGACAATTATTTGCATATGTTTTGATATCTTCAACACTCGTGTTGTCAATCTCTTCATTTGTATAATACACAAAATTAGCGTGTGAATTCTCACGTGCTCTTTGTCGATTCAGACAAACATTGACTCCATCCAATCCACTATCAACATTGTCGATGATGGCATCTATTGCTTCTCGACTAATTTGAGAAGTGGCTTCCATCTCTGACCACAAATTTTCCACACAAAAAGGTCGAATAACCAATGGTGGCTTAGGGTGAGGAAACTCAGCATGATGCCTAGCACCCCTACGGTCACACAATCGACCTTTCCCAGGATCAAAAAATTCAGAGGGAAGGTCATTGTAATTGGTTTTCATTTGTAAAAATAATTCTTCATAAAATAATTTTGCAAAATAAATCAAAACCTTGTCTTTCCATGGTAGTCTTCCATAGGCCGCAAGGTGTCTATCATAAAAATAGTGAGCTATATCAGGGTGCTTCAAATATTACACCTTCAACATCTTTTTTTTCGACCCTTCTTTGAAATTAAACATATACTTTGTGATTTTTGTTGTAACTCTTTCTTTAACAACCTCCCATTTATCGGGACCCGTCACTGTTTTCTTTCTTTTTCTCATGACTTTCACAAAAGTATCAGTGGTTGGCCCAAGCTTTGGGTACACATCTACTAGATGGCCTAAAGAGTGTGTAACTATTTCCAAGCTTTGTTGACTCTTAGCAGGTAGATTCAAAGCCACGAGATCTCTTTGTAATTTTTCATGAAGATGTTGACACCTTTCTAAGTTGCATTGCTACATGTTTCTTTCCCAAGGTATATTGGAAATGTCGGCTGGATAAGTTGTGGTGGGTGAGAAAACTTCTTCTTGAATAAAGAGTTTTGCCCTATGTACTTTTTGACCAACATTTGGAACATTTTCAACCTCTGCATAAATATAAAAAAAAAAATTATATTAGAAAAACCACAAGTAAACAAATTTGTACAAATTGAATGAAAGCAATATTCAAATTGATGGTTGCCTTGTTGTGGTTGGCTAGCATATTTCTCACCCTGAGATTGTTGAGAACCATAACGAACCTGCTGAGAACCAACATGACCATCCGTTGATTATCCTCTGGGGGAATAAATATCACCACCTTCACGCAACCTGCTAGCACTTATTGATGGCCCTTTAACGAGATTTGAACCACCACCAACCTCTCAAGATGAGAGAGAAGCTTCATAAACAAATATGAGTTTATAATCAATTGAAAAATACATTCATACATATAAATACATGTACATATTAATTGATTAAATTGTGTGAATCATACCACGACTGGGTGAACCATGGGCATGCTCCATTGATGGAGTAGAGACCCTTCTCCTCTTAGCTCCTAAAAAATAAAAAAGGAAACTTATTAACAATTAATTTAACTCACAAAGTTGATAAAAAATCAATTCCATATGTACACACATGCATGTATATGTATGGAGATTTAAGATTATATGTAAATACCATGAACATCCCTTGATCCCTGATCCCCCTCTCTCGTAGAGATATAGGATTATGTTAATCTTCATTATTCATCCTCCATGATATATATATATATATATATATATATATATATATATATCATGGACATTTACAATTATTTTTTTAAATGACTAATTTAAAATAAATTCAAACTAAATTTCAGAAAATTAATGTAATTTAGTGTACACAAATTATGTAAAGCACAACTTTCAAAGCACTAATTGATGTGTGAAAATCAATTTAAGAAAAAATATATATATAAATGTTAAGTTCACCAAATTGAGCTTTAGATGGTGGGAGCACACTTGGTGTAAAATTGAAAAAAAAACATTGTCATTAAAAAAGAAGTGAAACTCCATTTAAAAAAAAAATTGTTGAAGTCCGCACATTTTAATTTTATAAAAATGTGAATTTCACCACTTTTTGCAAATGTGAAGTTCACCAAGTTGTGCTTTACATGGTGTGGTGGGAGTACACTTGGTATATAATTGAAAAAAGCACATGGTCATTAGAAAAGACGCATTTATAAGTACAAAACACACACATATCCAGGATATGTTACAATGTCCATCAATAAATTTTGAAGGAGAGCATCTCAACACTAATTCATATTTGAAGAGGAGCATCTCAAAACTAATTCATATTTGAGAGATGAATCTTGAATTTTTGAGGAAGAGCGTCTCAAAACTAATTCATTTTTTAAAGATGAATCTTGCATTGGCATTGCCCAGTATAATTATAATTCATCTATTAATTCATCTTTGATAGATGAATCCTGAATTGGCATTGCTCTACGCAATAAATGAGCAGACATCTTATTCACATTTGTACAATTTCTTATAGTAAAAAATTGAAATTGGCTAACAATATTGTTTGCTATTCCATGCAGTTCTTTTAGCCTCTCCTTCTTAACTTGGTATTACCATTCATCTGGTTGCACACAAGTTTAGAATTGGTGAAAAAATACAATTCCATTTGATCCATACTCCATAGTTGTTCCCAAGCCTTCTATCAATCCAATATAAAATTCCTCTTTGTTTTTTCTTCCTGATATACTCATTTTCCTTTGGACGAATTTGCTAGTCGAAATATTGGAAAGCACATATGTAAGCACTGCTTTCCCTGGATTGGGATAGCAAGAAGCATCTATGCATAATTTCCATTTTTCAACCATATTTAGTGGTTTTTTTATCCATGAAAAAAGAACAAATTCAATAAAAATATATATTAAATTTCCATTTTTTGCAAATTCATGGGAGAAATGACACATGTGCATGAGATAAATGACATGTGGATGGTTTATCTTAAATTTTGACTTAAAAGGTTTATGGTAGAATTAACTTCTAGAATTAATGGGAGGAAGCCTTTAGTTTGTGGGAGAAATGAATTTTATGCACTTACTAAAACAACTAGTTATGTCAAAAGTCACACCTTTATGAGTTTGTGGGAGAAATGAAATAGAAATGACACGTGCCTTAAAGTTTGCCTAAAATTTTATGGGAGAAGGGAAAAATGACACATGTACAAAGTTTTCCTTAAGAGTGGTAGTGGTTTATGTATATGAAAATGAATAACTTCTATTTAGATCTGTTACAAAGATTGACTGTAGGGGAATTTACTGGATATGTCACCTTTTAGAAAAGATGAGATCCAGATGCTACCTGGCCCTTTACAAAGTCTACCTTTAGAACTTGTAGAAGTTAACGCTTAACAGATAGACTAAAATCCTATGGTAGTTCAAAATCCTATGAGAGTTCAGCCACTTTAGGTTCAATTTTTAGGCCTTAAAGTATGAGAGAAATGACATTTACATGGTTTGCAAAATTATTTTATGCACTTACAAAAAACATGCGTTAAAGTTAATGGGAGAAAGCCAACATGACATGTATGCTTTAAAAACTTTGCCTAATAATTTATGGGAGAAATGACACATGTACACAATTTTCCTTAAAGTGGTTGAGGTTTATGGATATTAAAAATAAGAACTTCTATTTAGATCTGTTACAGAGATTGACTCTAGGGGCATTTACTGTCTATGTCACCTTTGAGAAAAGATGAGATCCAGAGGCTGCCTGGCCCTTTACAGATTCTACCTTTAGAACTTGTAAAAGTTAACACTCAACAAACAGACTAAAATCATATTGAAGTTAAAAATCCTATGAGAGTTCAACCACTTTAGGTTCAATTTTTAGGCCTTAAATATTGAGAGAAATGACATTTACACTGTTTGCAAAATTATTTTATGCACTTACAAAAAACATGCTTTAAAGTTGATGGGAGAAAGCCAACATGACATGTATGCTTTAAAAACTTTGCCTAAGAATTTATGGGAGAAATGACACATGTACACAATTTGCCTTAAGGTGGTTGTGTTTTATGGATATTAAAATGAAGAAATTCTATTTAGATATATTCTAGAGATTGACTATAGGAGAATTTACTAGATATGTCACCTTTCATAAAAGATGAGATCCAGAGGTTACCTGGCCCTTTACAGACTCTGCCTATAGAACTTGCATAAATTAACACTACCTATCCCAATTATACCCTATGAAGTGTGTAGAGGACCCTTGGAATCACTCACACTACTTTACATAGACATAAGGGTGTATAAGAGTGTTCTAAGTTCAAAAATATGGCCATATTATTAGATATATATCCGAAGAGAAAAAATCTACTCCTTAAGTATATGTGGGGTCTATATAACCATCTACAAAAACAAGTGATTCTTTCCAAGCTAAGGATAATGTATGAGCCATGTGTATACACACGTTATCTAGAAACCATCTAGGCCAAAATAAATGGTACTTCAGTGGTTTGAAGAAAAAATAACACCAAGTTGCTTTGAAGGAGGGGAATAAGGACTGGAAATAGGAGGATAAGAATAAAATAGCCACTACACATCCATGCAAGGGTAGTAGAAATAATTCTAACCATTGCGACATTGATGGTCACATTAAGGAGAATTATTGGATGTTTGGTATGTGTTCAATTCTTTATGTGAATACCCCCATGCACTATATATTTTTCTAGGCATAGTGATGGGAATAAAATGGGCGGAAAGGACCCCCACTTTAGGGTTTCATATAGACGAAAAATTTCCCACACACAAGTGTTCAGGGGTAGTGCCCCAAAAAAACGTTTTTGGGAAAAAATGAACATAGTTTTGAGATATATATAAATCCAAAATGGAATATTTGTTGGTGAGAAAATATCAGTGGATCACTATTGATATATTTGCTTCATTAAAAGGGATTTTTCTATAAGGATGTCCACTAAGTTAGAAAGAAGGGAAAATATCACAATCATATGTTAATGTGCATGTGTTTTACATTGAATAGTTTTCATTTTATTAAGAATATATTTCAAACAATTAACTATATACCTGGTTAAAACCTATGTTTTGTATCGAATCACTTTTGGTTTCAATGGGAAAATTTTATGGCTAATGTGTTTTTCTCGAAATGTGATACACCCCATTAAAATGGGTGATATATCGAAATGATTCCTATGGTGTAATAAAATAGTTTCAAGTAGTTTAAATATATAGATGCATAAATTCAATGAGCATAGTTTTGAGATATACAAGTCCAAAATGCAATAGTTGTTGGTGAACAAATAATAGTGGATCATTATGGATATATCTGCTTCATTAAAAGGGATTTTTCTAGAAGGATGTCCAGAAAGTTGGAAAGAAGGGAAAATATCACAATGATATACATTAATGCATGTGCTTTACATTGAATATTTTTCATTTTATTAAGAATATATTTGAAACAATTAACTATATAAGGTTAAAACCTATGTTTTGTATCAAATCACATTTGGTTTCAATGGGAAAATTTTATGGATAATGTGTTTTTATCGAAATGTGATAGACCCCATTAAAATGGGAGATATATCGAAATGATTCCTATGGTGAAATAAAATAGTTGAGTAGTTTAAAGATATAGATGCATAAATTCAATGAGCATAGTTTTGAGCTATAAAAGTCCAAAATGGAATAGTTGTTGGTGATAAATATCAATGGATAAATATGGATATATTTTCTTCATTAAAAGGGATTTTTCTAGAAGGATGTCCACTAAGTTGGAAAGAAGGGAAAATATCACAATTATATGTTAATGTGCATGTGTTTTACATTGAATATTTTTCATTTTACTAGGAATATGTTTGAAACAATTAACTATATAAGGTTAAAACCTATGTTTGTATCAAATTGCTTTTGGTTTCAATGGGAAAATTTTATGGCTAATGTGTTTTTCTCGAAATGTGATAGACCCCATTAAAGTGGGAGATATATCGAAATGATTCCTATGGTGTAATAAATTAGTTTCAAGTAGTTTAAAAATATAGATGCATAAATTCAATAAGCATAGTTTTGAGATATAAAAGTCCAAAATGGAATAGTTGTTTGTGAACAAATATCAGTGGATCCCTGTGGATATATTTTCTTCATTAAAAGGGATTTTTATAGAAGGATGTCCACTAAGTTGGAAAGAAGGGAAAATATACCAATTTTAAGTTAATGCATGTGTTTTACATTGAATATTTTTCATTTTATTAATAATCTATTTGAAACAATTAACTATATACTTGGTTAAAACCTATGTTTTCTATCAAATCACTTTTGGTTTCAATGGGAAACTTTTATGGCTAATGTGTTTTTTCTCGAAATGTGATAGACCCCATTAAAATGGGAGATATATCGAAATGATTCCTATGGTTTAATAAAACAGTTGAGTAGTTTAAAGATAAAGATGCATAAATTCAATGAGCATAGTTTTGAGATATACAAGTCCGAAATTCAATAGTTGTTGGTGAACACATATCAATGGATCACTATGGAAATATCTGCTTCGTTAAAAGGGATTTTTTTAGAAGGATTTCCACTAAGTTGAAAAGAAGGGAAAATATCACAATTATATGTTAATGTATGTGTTTTACATTGAATATTTTTCATTTTATTAAGAATATATTTGAAGCAATTAACTATATAAGGTTAAAACCTATGTTTTGTATCAAATCACTTTTGGTTTCAATGGGAAACTTTTATGGCTAATGTGTTTTTCTTGAAATGTGATAGACCCAATTAAAATGGGAGATATATCGAAATGATTTCACGGTGTAATAAAACAAATGAGTAGTTTAAAGATATTGATGCATAAATTCAATGAGCATAGTTTTGAGATATATAAGTCCAAAATGGAATAGTTTTTGGTGAAAAAATATTAGTGGATCATTACGGATATATCTGATTCATTAAAAGGGATTTTTCTAGAAGGATGGAATAAGTTGTAAATAAGGGAAAATATCACAATTATAAGTTAATGCATGTGTTTTAAATTGAATATAAAAGGTTTTTTTCTCTCTCTCATTGTTTCAGTCCTGATATTATAAAAGGTTTCCACTAAATCCATTCCCTATTACTTTTCATGTGAACCACATTCCTAAACCCACCCATCTATGTACCTAAGAATTTTTTCATATTATGCAAATATCAGAACATCTGCCTGTGATCTTAGAGAGTCCTCTGATGCATTTTGCAGTCTTATAGCTAGTCATATTGAAACAAAATCACTACAGGGTTTAGGTAAGAGGTTTATGTCTTCTCTTGGGGATTATGTGCTTTCAACATCTGACACACTTGGAGTAAATCACCAATCCATGATTGGGATAAATTACCAACCTTGGCATAAAGAGTTCTTATCAGATTTTCTTGGGCTAATTCAAACTAACAATGTTCATAGGTTGAACACTGATAAAGAATGTTAAGAAAGTTTCCTTCCTGGCATTGGCAAGATTTCTGCTATTCATGTAGATAGTGATAAGCCTGGTGGTAATGGTGACTCTGATAACTACAATTCATATTAAAAGTGTTCATAGGTTGAGCACTGACAAGGAATGTTCATAAATTTTCCTTCGTCGCATCTGCAAGATTTCTACTATTACTGGAGATAGTGATAAGCCTGGTGGTAATGGTGGCTTTGATAATTTCAATTCAGAATAACAGTGTTCATAGGTTGAAAACTAACAAATAATGTTCATAAATTTTCATGCCTGGCATCGGCAAGATTTTTGATATTCCTGTAGATATTGATAAGCCTGGTGGTAATACTGACTCTAATAACTGCAACAATCAACCCTCTAAAGAACAAGATGACAATGCACATGCATTTTTGCATGTATTGTCAGGTGCTAAATTACTTCATGCATTGGGACAGCCTTTTCTTAGAGTTCAGATATGTCTTAGAGTTTGATATGTCTCAGAGTTGGGATATGTCTTAGAGCTGGGAAATGTCTCAGAGTTGGATATGTCTCAAAGTTCGGATGTATCTGTAATTAATGAACCTGAAGGGTGGTTTTTTCCTGATTCCAAATTTGAAGATCTTTTATATGCTATATTTTCTAATGTTTTCCCAATGCCTAACCGAGGCACAATTGACAATATATCCTCTATAGCTATATGTTCAAAAATAACAAAATCCGCATGAAATTTGCAAAAATTTTCTATAGATACATATAAATTCGCAGAAATTCGCATGCTATAAGAAGAGATAAGCAGATTGATTATCCAAAAGAGGATTGAATGGCAGATTTGGGGAAATGCACTACGAATTATACAACTCTTTTGGACCTAGAGCAACTGGTAAGGAAAATTTTAGTTAAGGCTCACGATGCATGTTTTTTACAGGCACATGAAGGATGGAAATATACAAGGAAGCACATGTCATAGTGAAATGGAATGTGCAGGGATACTAAAATATAAGTTTTTTTCTGTCATTTTTTTGTTATTTTGATCCATTTTGGAAAGTAAAATTGAAAGAAGATTGGCAGCATATTAATTTAAAGGTCCAGAATACTGTAAGAAAATCAGTTTGTCGATTTTGAATTAAAAAGTGAAAATGTAAGTGAAAATTTTCTAAGTACTTTGACTACTATAAGTGACTTTCCCTGGTACATTATATAAACCAGAAGTATTTTTCTTTTTGAAAAAAAAAAAAAGTAGAGATACATAGATACATACCTGGAAATTCACAGACAAAGCCGCAACGAGGACGAAGCCTGGAAATCCTTGAAGACGTCGTGGAAGACGCAAAAAAAAATTCCCTACGAACAAAATTAAATTAAATTAAAATCAGAAAAAAAAAAATTTACAAAAAGAAGAAGAGGAAATCAACAAAAATTACCTTCACAGAGCACAACAAAGCAACAACAAAAGTCACAGAGCGCAATAGAGAAACAATAACAAGACACGTGAGATAGATGTGAATAGAGAAATAGCAACAAGACGCACGAGACAAATGTGAACAAGAAACCTATAAAAGTTTGCAGGCCGATATATTTATAAAATACGAGTTTGACCGAGCTATTTTAAAAGTTCGGGCGAGCTAATAGTCCGGTCAAACTAAAAGTTTAGTCAAACTTTTGTTGCTGGTTTTCCCATCTCTGGCCAAAAATCTATTTTCCCATGCCGTCAGTACATCGTCAATGTAAACGATAGAATGGGTTCGGCCGAACTAATTTCGAAAGTTTGGCCGAACTCTCTAATAGTTTGGCCAAAATTTACAAAAGTTCGGCTCAATTATTGAGAAAAAGGTTTTCCTCCCCTGATTCTCACAAAAGTGTAACCCAACTTTAGATTTTTACCCTTAGATAAAGTCATAAAGATGCAATTCATGTAACTTCATACATAAATTTAATTAAATGTATTTGTAATTTCTCGGTTCAGGCTAATAATTAAGTAATAACTTGTTTCGTTGTGTGTAAATAAACTACACAAAATCATTAAAATAAGGTCTTAAATACTCAATTAATTCCAATTCATATATAAATTGAATTAAGTTCTTTTGTAATCACTTGGTTCAGTCTTATAATTAAGTAATATTTTTTTGAAAATTTGTGTGGTGGGGACTAGGCTTCCATGCAACACTTCTTATGGATTGGTGTCTATTGAAATTTAGAATCCATTTAATTTGGGAACCAAGGCATTAGTTCTTTAGATATTCTTCTTCCAGATCCATCACATTAGGATTTATTCACATTGACATCTTGAACCAACTAATGTGGTTCATCATCAAGACAAAATGATGAATACCATTAGTTCAAAATATGGATGCTCTAGCTAAAAATATTTTAAATAAACAAAAAATGATTTGTTCCTTGTAAAATCTCTAGTAATAAGAAATACAAAGGTTTGTATTTATAATCATGTATATTTACCACTTATATAAATTACTAATAAATCTAAATAAATAAATTCAATATCACTATATTTATAAGCTTCTATTTATGATAATAACAATAATTGTATGTATATATATGTATACTTATTATATTAATACCATTATTTTCTTATAAATTATGTTAAATATATGTTTAATTATATATAATTAATATCTCTAATATTAATTAGTTTTTTTGGGGTAAATTACTTATAAAATCATGTTATGTAAATATTATGATTTATTTGATTCAAACCATAATTTACTCTTGATAACATTATAGGAAAGTATGGTGCATCTAGTGGTTATAGTGGTCACATATGGAACCCATCAGAGAGAAAACTATTGGAAATAGTGGTTATAGTGGTAGAAGAGAGAATCAACCTAACACAACAAACCCATTAGGTCACCTTAAAGAGGTAAGTGTTATAATGCTTCACTCTCTTTTAGTCATTTTAAACCCCACTTCTATGGAATTCATCCCCTTTAATAACTTTCCAACGATATAAAATTTGTCATAATCTAACATGTAATAGTCAACATACTTCTAACTCCTTAATGTTAATGTGGAAACTAGGTTCCATGTGTCACGTCAAGGGTGTCTTTCTTGCCACTAGGGCCACCTAGCCATGCTTTTTCATTTCCCAATCCCCAAGTATATGAATTTTATTTTTATTGAAATCGCGTTATAATATGAATTATTTATTTTTATTACAAAATACTTTTACCAAGGAAATTATTACCATTTTATATCAAATAATTTTACACTCACTCACCATAAAATTTATTATTGAGTAATCATGTACATTTCCAACTATTTAAAACTCTTCCTATGAAAATTGTTATTGAATATTCTTGATGGGTTTCAATTTATTTTTTTACTATGCTCTCATTTCCTTTTTTCATTCTGCATTACTCAATGTTATGTCTAAGACATTTTCTTAATTTCCATTTACGAGACGTGGAGAAACCTCTCACATAATTCATCTCAAGAACATATACCTAATATTTCTTGCATCATTTAATTTACATCAACATTTCTATGTAGTCATTTAATTTTCACTTCATATTTTGAAATATTCGAATGTTATCTGGAGGTCTAAGACTTACCAATAATTTGATTTGAACTACTCTTCAACATTCTTTAATATTTGGACTTGGAGAAATATTCAAAGTGGAGAATGGTAATTTTTCTTAGGGCTATATTGTTATTTTCTTTGATAATTGCATTTATTCATTTACACTATAAAGACACCCCATAGCATCATATCATTATTCAGTTTTAAAACTTTATTCAACAGAATATGCAATTAAGTAGAAAGAACAACATCATCACCAATGCAGTAGAACCTAAAGGAACAATAGAAGAAAATAATTCACACATAGAGACACCATGAATGGTTGGTGACTGGGGAAAAACCCACTATGGGGAAAACCCTTTCAAATTCTTATTCTTATTAGATTTTCATTTAACGACTCAGTAAAAGAGAGTATAATGATGCATATCTTCAATCATAAAACTATCTCGCAAATCAACTAATTAAAATCCATAAGATGAACCCAACCAAGAAAATGACCAAAAAACCTACTTCATATGCAAGTAGTCAATTGTCACTGTCTGCGATCAACTGTCGAACAATGCAGTCAAATGACGAAAACTTTGGTCAATAGAAAAAAAAAAACCTAAGTCCCAATCACATGGACAGAGTGTCGTGTGTGTGACTAAAATCCTTCAATCACACACATATACCTACATGCCTATGGTTGTGACTGAAAACTTCCTGTGTCATGTTTGCGATTGGAAATGAACACCCTAGCACATGTAGAAATTATAAAAAAATATGTGTATCAATAGATTTAATCTGATAAATAAATGTACTAAAGAAATGTACTGAATCCTTCTACCAATAAATTGCGGAAAATAAATATGACCGCCAATCACAAGAAGTAAAGAAAGAAGAAAATCAAACCACAACACAGATATTTCCCCGGGAAAGCTTGCTACTCAAAACCCCTCTATCTTATATTTTATATTAACCATGGAATCATGAAACAATTACAATGCACTCTTCTCACAAGAGTCTCCTAAACTCTCACAACTTTGTCACAAGAGTCTCTTGCACTCTTACAACTGTCTCACACTGACCCGGACAAAATCGACCAACACTTAGCCAATTTCTTTCCTCTAATCATCCTGCCTTGCTTGCACAATTAATGTGGAATGAAATCCCTATTCTTTAGGAAATTCTACCTTCCAAAACTACGGAATGCTCATGGGAAATCTAATGGTTGTTTGGCTGCATGCGGGAAACCTACTAATGATACAAGTGATAGTTAATATCCCTTCAACCTTTGCCTCAACTAGGTCTCCACTGGAACTAACATGCACACAGCTATTAATAGTAAATCATCAGTTGCATGGAAGATCACTACATGTGAATTAAATCTGATTTAATTCACTTGATCTCTCACTAGTGCAACAAAGAGTTACAAGTAGTTCTACTAACTTTAACTCAATAAATTGATTTAGCTAATTTTCATGCATTAAACTAATGAACTAACTGGAACTCGAACTCCATAACTAATAGAATCACTCTACATGCCTCACCAACCACCCTCAACTCGAAATTCATGACATAACTAAGTTTATCACACTTAGTTAACGATTACAAGTGATTATGAGATACAATTACATTTTATTGTCCAATTTAATTAAAGGAAATTTAAACTAGACAAAAATTTATTTTTTACTTTTCAACACTCCCTCTCAACAAGAAAGGGATTATCTACTATCATGATCTTGCATCTATTGTATTCGAATTTTCTTTAGGTAATCAACTTCATCAGAATATCTACATCTCGATATTCCATGGGAATGTACTGAAGTAACATAATGCGCCTATGAAGACAATCTCTTAGATGGTGGTACCGAATGTTTATGTGCTTGGACCTATTATGGAATACTAGATTAACCAAGAGTTTAATGTAACTTTGGTTATCACAATGTATCACCGTCAGATCCATCTGAGAACTAAACAAACCAGCCAGGATCTTTCTCATCTAGATGGCCTCACATGCAGCTTGGCTTGTTGCCATGTACTCTTCCTGGGCTGAACTGAGTGCCACAGATTGTTGCTTCTTGCAGTACCAAGAAAATGTTGTCGATCCTATGCTGAAGATCCCTCCTAATGTGCTCTTTCTTTCTAATGGATTTCCTTCCCAATATGCATCCGTGAAGCCTTAAAGCTTCACTCCCTTTGTCCATCTTTAACATAATCCATACTCTGTAGTGCCCCTGAGATATCTCAAGACATGCTTCCCCGCCTTCAAAAGAGCTTGGTCAGCTTAACCATAGCCTGAATTAGTTGGTTAAATGCGTAGAAAATGTCTGCTCTGGTGTTCAATAAGTACATAAATGAACCCACTAGCTTCCTATAGATAGTAGCATCAACTACTTCTCCTGAAGTAGCATCCTCTTTCCTCCAATTTCCTGGAAGAGGAGTCTCCATGGGTTTAAAACTCTCCATGTGAAACTTACCCAAAATCCCTTTGGCATACTTTCCTTGAGAAACAAATATCTCACCATCCCACTACCATATTTCCAAACTAAGGAAATAGTGAAGGAGTCCCATGTCCTTCATTTTGAACTCCCTTGCAAGATCCTCGTTGCAAGAAGTTATCAGTTTCTCATCACCTCTGAAAATGAGATCATCAACATAAAGTATGATAATCAAGATCTTACCGTCAACCATAATCTGGTACATGTTCACATCTGCTTCACTTTTGGTGAAGCCCAACCCAGTGAAATAACTGTGAATCTAAGTGTACAAAGCACAAGGTGCTTTCTTCAGTCCAGACAGTGCTCTCTTGTGTCGGCACACATGCAACTCACTATCAAAGATTTCCAAACCTTCTGGATACTCTATGTACACTTCTTCCTCAATAAATCAATTAAGAAACATAGTTTTCAAATCCATATGATGTATTTGCCACCCCATCTGCACTGCGAGTGCAAGGATAGATCTAATTGATGATTATCTCGCAACCGAAGTGAAAGTCTCCTCATAGCCAATCCCTTCAACTTCTGAGAATTCCTGGCCTACAAATCTAGCCTTGTACTTCTCCACAGTCCCATATTTCATCTACTTCACCTTATAGATCCATCTAGATCGAACCACTGATTTTTTGACCAGTATTGGAACAAATTCCCATGCACTATTCTTGACAATGGAGTCATACTCCTCAACCATAGTGTCAACCCAAATTGGTTGCAGAAATTCTTCCTCAAAGAAGGATGATTTTGTCACAATACACTTTCTCATAGGAGCCATGTATCCAGTAAACCGATCTCGAGACTGTCTCTGTCTCTGCAGTGAAGTAGGTTCTCCTACATGCTCTATCGCATCAAGTCTAAATATATCATCTTGTGTGGTGCGCGTTCTACCATTTTTGGTGGATGGCTCTGCATGCGTGTTTTCTGCCACTCCATGATCCTTCGTATGTGGCTGCTCCACAACTTGAGGTTAATTCTTTGGAACCAAGAGTTTCGAATCTGCATGAAAATCCATCTTCCTCTCAATGGACAATCGCATGTCTTTCTCCTCATCAAATTGTATATCCTGTCTCACAACAGTCATCCTGTTGTTTGGGAAATACACTCGATAGTTGTGGGGAGTATCAATGTACCCCACAGATATCCCAATATTAGCTGTTGGTTCAAGCTTCTTCCTAGAATATTTTGTCACATGCACATAAACATATGAGCCAAAAATTTTAAAATATGAAACATCAGGCTTCTTACTAGAAAAATCCTCCTCTAGTGTACTCATGCCAAGTATCTGATGAGGACTATGGTTTTGCACAAATAATATTGTGTTTCATGCTTATGCACACAGATGCAATGGTGGGCCCTGATCATTCAACATTGTTCATGCTACACCCACAATTGTTCATCAGCAAAAATCACATAGTACCTCTAATTTATTGTTGCATCTGTAGAGAATGGTCCACACAGGTCTGAGTGAACTCTCTCAAGGATTGTCAAATATTGGTTATCTTTCTTGTGAAAAGTTTCGTTTGCATACTTCCCCATAGTACATCCCTTGCATGTGTGTAACTGCGCAATAGTACTTGGGAAGACCCGTAGAAATCTACTGCATGACCTTCAAGGCTTCGTGGTGTAGATGGCCCAATATCCTATGCCATAACTCACCCTCATCCTGGCTCACCACTTTTTCCACCTTACCGATCAATGTTGTGTAGCCACATACATCAAGTTTATAGAGATTCTTCACAAATATCCCAATTTTCTTGGCTTTTCCTGTGGCTTTGTGTCGAAGGAAAGATTTCCCTTCACTAAAATTCACATCATAGCCTCTATCCTCTAACATTGCAACTGAAACTAAATTATTTTTCAAGTCTGGTACATGCATTACATATTTTAATAATAATGGTTTATCTAACTATCTCTGGAAGGTAACTGTACCAATCCTGATAGCACGGTACTGCCCGTCATCACCCATTTCAATATGCATCTGGAGGTCCTTCTCCTCCAAGCTACTGAAAAGTTATTTGTCTCCCATCATGTGGAAAGATGCACCACTATCCAAGTACCAAAATGATCCCATTTCAATTGAAACCATGCATGGAATGAGTAATAATTCGAACTCAAATTGCGAGGAAAAAGCCTCACGAGCTATAGATCCTGAAGCCTTCTTGTTCTTCTTCTTTTGTGGACAATTAGTGGAATAATGTCCATGCTCGTGACAGTGAAAAAACTTTACTTTAAACATGTCTTGCTTCTTGCCTTCTTTAACGGACTCAGATTTGGAATAGTATTTCTTTCATTTCCCCTTATTTTCCTCAGAAGCTAAAGCAAAAATTTGTTCATCATCTATCTTAGATGAAGATCCATCCCTGGTATTCCATCTGAATTATTCTTGCACCAAATCTGACCAAATTTGTTCCCAATCTGGTAGCTTCTCCCTCCCATTGACAAAGTCCTAATAACTATGCCAACTCTTGGGAAGGCCTAGAAGAGTTGGGCTCACCAATTCATCATCTGCGATAGTAATTCCGACGCACCCAAGCTCATCTCGACATTGGAAAAACTTGGTTAAATATTTCGGAATAGTGTCGACTTTCTCCATTTTGATTTTCCTGAGCTTGTCCTTCACTACCAATTTTCTATGATCACTACTGATCTGAAACAGATATGTCAAATATTTCCACATTAAATATGGTGCCACTTTTCAATGGAGACTTGAGACAATGTGGTCTCATAATCCCTCCAATAAGATCCTCCTCGCCTTTCCAACTTTTTTTTTATAAACATCAATATTTGTGGCATCTGCTACAATGAGTTTGGGGATGTCATTATCAATGAATTATTTCTACCCATTTTCCTCCAGTACTTCCTCCATCCTATCTTTCCACGCACTATAATTGGAACTGCCCTCGAGTTCATACTCCAATATCAAGCCATTTAAAGGCATCTTGATCCTGATTCGATAGTCACACCAAGAATACTTTTGCAAATTCAAATTCTATTCAGTCACAGACTCAATTTCTTCTCCACTATAGTGATTTCATGTGCTCTGATACCATATAGAAATTATACAAACATATGTATATCAATAGATTCAATTTGATCAAGCAATTTATTAAAGCAAGATATTGAATCCTTCTACCAATCAATTGAGAAAAATAAACATGATCACCAATCACAACAACTAAAGAAAGAAGAAAATAAAACCACAACACAGATATTTTCCTGGGAAAAGCTTGCTGCTCATGAAAAACCCTCTATATTATATTGTATATTCACCATGGAATCATGAAACAATTACAATGCACTCTTCTCACAAGAGTCTCCTGCACTCTCACAATTGTCTCACAAGAGTCTCCTGCACTCTCACAACTATCTCACACTGACCCGGAAAAAAGTAACCAACACTTAGCCAATTTCCTGCCTCAAATAAGCCTTCCTTGGTTTCACAATTTAGGTGGAATGCAATCCCTATTCTTTAGTAAATTTTGCCTTCCAAAACTATGCAATGCTCATGGGAAATCCAACAGTTTTCTGGTTGCATGAAGGCAACCTACTAATGATACAACTCATAGTTAACATCCATCTAACCTTTGTCTGAACTGGGTATCCACTAGAACAAACATGCATGCAACTATTAATATTAAAGCATTAGTTGCATGGCAGATAATTTCATGTGAATTAAATCTTCACTTGATCTCTCACTGGTGCAACAAACAGTTACAACTAGTTCAACTAAATTTAACTCAATAAATTGAGTTAACTTATTTCTCATGCATTAAACTAATGCACTAACTACAATTGGAACTCCATAACTAATATAATCACTCTGCATGCCTCACCAACCACCCATACAGTGATGGGAGTTTGAGACTCCATGGATATACTGATTCTGATTGGGATAGCAGTGTGGTGGATCAGAAGAGCACATCCAAATGTTTCTTCACCTTGGCTTCTACTTCGATCTCTTGGATGAGCAGGAAGAAAAATTCAGTGGTTTTGAGCACCTCTGAGGCCCAATACATTGTAGCGAGTATGGAATATTGTGAAGATATTTGGTTGCAATATATCTTCAGCAAGTTGTTCAGACATGTGATATATACCATCATTATCCTTTGTGATAACCATAGTGTGATTTATCTTTATGCGAATCCCATGTTCCATGATCAATCAAAGCATACTGATATCAGGTACCACTTTATCTAGGATATGGTACATTGAGGCTCCGTAAAGCTTGATCATATAGGAACTGATGAGCTGGTCATAGATATTCTCATGAATTCCCTAGGGAAGGTAAAGTTCCTAACCTTCTGTGATAAGCTTGGAATCATGGAAAGACCCTATTATGAGGGTCCTGCTTTAGTTGGACTATGAGCTCCAGGAGCTCTAGAGGGCTTGGGGATAGCTTTTTGGATCTATAAGATCTCACGAGGCTAGGCTTACTGAAACTTGTGGTGCTTGTGCCCCACCGTTATGATATTGAGTTGGTTCACCTCTCTTTGATCTGTGCCCCACATGCATCCTACCCATGTAGTTTCAGACTCATGGGAAGTACCTCTCATTTGGCCAATGAGGTGGGAAATGTGGATAGAGACCATAGCAAGAAAGAGGGATGCATAAGATATTGTCATACTCTCTATGTATAGGATTTCACATGTCCAACACCTTGATATGGGATCAAGTATGATATGGTTTTATAATCTAAACTAAATTTGGGTCAATAAACTAACTTTTTATCCTCTAAAATAACTTTGGGTCAATAAACTAACTTCGGGTTAGTATGAGACTATGTTGAGTCAAAGAGAGGTGTTTACCTCTAAGGTGACTCCAGGTCAACTGTGTGTGATGTCTTTGTGACTCAACTTTTGTTCTGAAATAAAGAGCCAGAAAATAAAGTTACGATGCGATGACACACAATGTTTGGTGAAGGTACATGATGGTACTGATGGATGGCACTTGTGGACAGATGGAGTTCTCCCGAGTTGGGAGGGGGTGTTAATTTTGGGAAACTAGTTCCAATCTCCATGATGTAATGCTTATATGAAGATGGTCATATTTTTGTTGGAATCCTATTTTGGAGAGGTGCGAGATTGATCTAAGGATCATCTTGATCGGATGAGCAGAACATTTATTTTGAATTTACTTTCCACATGTGAAAGGTTGGCCAGATTTGTAATGTAGGCTCACATGCCTAATAGATGTGGCACACACCCTCATTGATGGATATCAAATGGAGATACTTGGAGGTAATTTTATTCTCATATCATCACGCATTCTCTCATTGTAATATGATTGGTTCGATATCCTTTGGAGGCCTTTTTCCCTCACACATGTGGAGAAAATATTTTTCTTTCTATGCTGATCTCTTTAGAGATTTCTATTTTCTGCGCTGATCTGTTTGGGGTTTGTTTTCTGCAACATTGACCAAAATTGACCATCTTAAACCCTTATTTGTTTTACCTCAATCCTTTATAGAAAATATGATTTTAGGAGGTTGTACAACTGGCCACTAAAATCAATGGATTCTGGGTTGTTTGATCAAAGCCCTAGTTTGTTGCGTTGAATTTTTTGTTGTTCCCTGCATTGAATTTTCTACATTGTTCTTGGGTTGAATTGCATTGATTTGTGATGAAATATATTTGAGGTCTATGGTTTTGAAACAAGAAGGATTGGCTGACCGAGAATTACTTTGTTGGTTGATGCATCCTATTGACCGCTGTAACGCCACAATATCTAGTATCTTTGCTGGACAAAAGGAATTGTAAATTTTTTTTAGTTAATTTTACCTGCCTCTTGGAATAACTTCTTGCGAGCCCTTCTTTTTGGGTTAGAATTTATGCATCTTTAGCTGTTTATTTTACTATCAACTCAGTTTTATTTACAATTATACAACATCATTTTCTTTTTATTTTTATAGAACGATCTAGGCTTAGTTAAAATTAACACACATATCACACACATGCACACCTAAAGCGAAGAGTGCTTGGTTTACACCACCAAGCCAAGACATAAACATCGTAATTAATTTATTTGCTACTTTGAGCCTTTGTTTATTTCTATTCAATATTATTTGGGTATCTATGTCTTGCAATGATTGCACCCCCAAGGAATTTATCCTAGAGACTCTTAGGCCTTCATCCTTAGATTCCATTAGGAATACTTACTCCACCTCATCTTCGCCAAGTCAATCATCCTCGCAGTCCCTATACCGACTCAAATTATGGTCCACTGAGCCCTCACTCTGATTTTGAAACAAGTTTCCATCTACCTCATTTTCCAACCATGTTAGGTGCCAATGCAGGGACTAGTCCTAATGCTGGTGGTAGCCCCAGACCTAAATTTTGAGCTGCTAGTAGTGGAGCCAATACTATAACCATCCCTGCTACTCCCTTACTACCTTTTATGGCAGGTTTGAGCGTCCCCGATTTTAGCCAGTTAATTAACGACCATATACACCATGATCTAGGTTGGCTTGCTATGCTAATTATGCTTCCTCATGAAATCCATAAGTTCAAAGGAAACGTTGGAGATTACCCTACTAATCACGTCTGCTCCTTCCACATGTGGTGTTCATCCAATTCTATCACTTATGACTCTATCTTCCTTCGATTTTTTTAGCGTACACACACTGGCAACGCTGTAAAGTGGTATGTCAACCATGCCTTCACCTCTCATTCCACTTTTGAGACTCTTGAAAATTCATTCCTATACTCCTTCCAGTTACCTCTCTGATATTATACTAGTACCGAGTTGTTGACCCCATTCAGTCACACTTCTGCCACCCGCCTTTCTGACCATGTCCAAGAATGGCCTAGAAGGAGGAGCTTATGTCAAGCTCCCATATTCAACAAACGTGTCTATATCGATTTGTTTCTCAGGAAACATTTTCCATCTATTGTTAAGATGTTTCATCTCACTTTCCTCAGAACGAGGAAAAATCTCTCCAAATCGAATTGAAATATGAATTCATCTACGACCAGTCTCGTTATGTTTATATAGTCTTACCAAATCTTCCCAAACCTGGTAGTTCCCATGCACCGGGGGCATCTCACGTCGCTGATGGTATCGTTGGAGCTCTTTCACGTTCATATACTCATCCTCCCATCGGTTATGGTTCCCCTCAGAGAGGGGCCAGCTCCTTTAGCACTTATCCCCTCCCGGCAACATGTATCCAGGACAAAGCACATTTTCCCCATTGCATCATTCGATGTGAGGGCTTGTGGTCACTCAACTTGTTTACCATAATGTTGTTGAACATCCTTTCTATCCATATTGACAGCCTGGTGCTCCAGCCCCTCTGGAATTTTAATATTCCCAATTAGTCCTAAGCTAATGCGATAATATATTTTTGTTTTATTTTTCTGTTTCAAGAATAAAAATGTAAAGGAGGTTCATAATACTCCTAAAAAATGGATAAATCAATGCCAAATGTGAAAAAGGTTAAATCTTGGCTATGTAAGAAAGCACCCTTAGGTGTGAAAGGGGATGAATATTTTGACTGGGTCAACCATGACCAAATATACAACATTGTCTTCGAGGAGTGGCCATCAATAAGGCACAGTGCAGTTTTAGATGGAGATGGCTTATGTGAAAGGAGTTATTTCATTGAAGGTGGTTTAGGGTTTACAACCTCTTAACTTATAAAAGAAAGAGGATGGAAATATGAGAAGGTTGTTGATGGTATTGTATTTTCAGATCATATTTTATGTTTAGACATATCTTATTCTCTTGTTGTTTAGCTGAGAATAGTGTTGTTTAGCACTGGGTGTTCATGATCTAGAATCCCACCTCTTTCATTGAGAGGCCTATTGGAAGATTTTGAATTTCTTATCCACTATCTGGCTGAAGGCCAAGCTTCTTATTTAAACTACAATGTAGATCCTGTTGAGGGTTTTCATGTCTTTGAAAGCTACAACAAGTGGAGGCTAGATCTACTCAGTTATAGACTATTCTAGTGCTACTTTTCAGTGGTGAAGGATTCTATCCCATTGGCAAGAGAGTATTGGATCATTGGAGCTACATTTTCAGATCTTGGCATGAGGCCAAACATGTCCTAAACCCTAAAACGCAATGTTTCTTCCAGAACTACATTATTCTTGTGGGTGTTGTTGCAGGGTCTTTTGGCACACTTTTTGGAGGAGTGGTTTTTATGTGTTGGGGATCTTCCCTTCACCTTTGAGATCCATTGGAGAGGATCAATTTCTTGTACATATCAGATTAGATCTGAATATTTCTGAATATCTGAATATTTCTACAGATCTACAGATTTAGATCTCAGGTCTACTCCTTGTACTTCATGTATTGTTGAAAACCCCAAGGGGATTTTGAAGAAGAGCCTATCTAGTGTATGGATTTGTTATAGATTTAACGTTCCATGCAAAAATATGCTATAGATCTGAAGTATAATTAACAATTGTTGCAGCCAATAAAATAATGATTTTAAGCTCTTTTCAGTCTTAATACATGGTTTCAACACCTCCTTTTGAGGATTTTCTTCCATTGGAGCCTTCTATTTTCTGTTCTACATCTTATGGGCCTCATTTTACATATGTTTTGTTGTTGTAAATTTTTTATTGGTCTCCATATTATCCTCATGCTATAATCTAGATGATCTACATTATTTTTCCTGCATAACTTTCATACATTGCTGCATTCCCCATTTGGGAATATTACAGTGCTATTAGAGCATCATCTTGGCACAACCTGTGCTTTCTAGAAGCCAATATCTCTTTAGGGGAATAAGAAACTCTTACTGATAGAGAGAAGAGGTATCTAAAGACAAGATAGAAGAAATTTGATTACACAAATGACAATGAAGACAAGGGTAATGCCCCTGCATCTAGAAGTGAAGAAGAAGGAAAGGACTTTGCTAAGATCCTTTTCAGATCCATGCAAGATCTTGCTAGAGACATCAAAGAGATCAGATTGGACAGAATCAAACAAACTCCTAAGAGATTTCATGGGCAGTTTCATGATAAACCCTCCCCTCCACGTGGTTTCTTATGATTGGATCGCGTGAGTTTGGCTTAAAACTTCTTACCACTTAAAAGCCATGCGATAAACCGCTGACATTCCAAATCCGTTGTAAACTAAAACCACATCCCACCTGATGCAACCCGTAATTAATTCCAAGGCTTAATACAATCAAATGTTTAATAAAACCTCTATAAATGCGTTATTTCACTATCTTTCACGTTTTATCAGTGTTTTTCCCTCCCGACTGCGTAAAGCTGCAAAAAAGCCTCTAATGCCCATTTTTACACCCAGAACCTCTGAAATTTCCCAAAAACCCTGTAAAAGATTGCTAAGGAGCTATATCGCTCCAGTTCAACCACTAGAAGCCATCAATTCGAACAAAATATTGAAGAAACCCTGTTAAAACTGATACCTGCGTCAAAAAAGGTATTATCCTAAGATTTAAACCCGCAACTCAATTGAAAAAACTTTATAAAATAAAGAGGAAGCATTATAAGATCAAGAAATTGATTAAATTAACTTTTCCAAAAGTCCTAGAAACATGGAAAACCCTGGCAAAATTTTTCCAAGAACCCTAGAATCTGTTGCACCCCATTTTCAAAGGAAATTTATTAGTTTTTCACAGTTATTGATCAATTTAAAGCTTTCAAAGCCCAGAAATCCTCTGCATGTGTTGTATATCTTTTGAAAAACCTTTCTCATCAGAGTTTTAGCCCAATTTACAGTCAAAAGACTCAAAAAATGCCTATTTTCTATTTTAGACTAGTTTTAGCATCAGAACTTCATTTGAGAAACCTAATTGAGAAATAAAATCCAAAGAAGCATTATATATTGTTGTAATTTCCTAATCCAGCCTCTATTATAATAAAATTGCCTCTGCAAATAGTTTAAACTTGCAGAACCCAATAAAGATGCCTAAAAAACAGAGTGGAAACAAATCTAAAGGTTCTAAGATTCCAAAAGCTACTACTGCCATGACTCCAAATACTTCCATTGTAGTCAACCCATTGCAGCCCCCAATTTTTTATACTGAGCATATTATACTAGCAGAGATTGACTACAAAATAGTTGATCCTATAGTTGAGTTCAATTTGTTAGATATCCACAACTTGTGTTTTGATAAATCCCTAGATGATCAAGAAGATGTTCACATATGGGAATCCAATTTACCCAAATATGTAGTCCCCCTGACTCATCCTTGTCAAGAAATTATCAGACTGTGTCACCAGTACTACATTCCTAAACAAGGAGCTATTTTAAATGCAAATAAAGAGGTCCTATTTACCATTACTGCAAAGTCTATAAACCAAATGTTGTAGCTTCAAGCAGACCCTCAAGCAGTACCATTATATATTGAAGCCCTCACTAAGTTATACATTAACTTAGACTTTCCTAAAAGGTTTATGATTTTCCAGACTTTCATGCCTCTGCATGTTGAAATTCCAAAATTGAACCCTCCATAATCGAATGTCAAGTTCCCTAAAGGTTCAAGGCATGTAATCTCCATGCTTTCCTTCATACATGGGTATTTTACAGATGAGTATACTGATGATTCTATCCTAGGTTTGTTTTCCACATTTTCTCCAAGAAAGTCACCCTCAGATATATTTGATTATGCTAGTTTTATAGTTGATAGCATCACTATCAATTGAAAAATTTGCAGTTGGAAGGAGTTTTCAGATATACCTCCTATCTATTCCACTTGTTTCTATTTTCCCAATCAGAGAGTTTTCCAATTTCACTTCAAAAGTTGGATATAGAAGGAAAATATCTATCAGTTGTGTTTTGGACATCTATACGCAGAAAATAAGGGAAAAAATTCAGTTATTCAGAGTTTGCAGAATTGTTTGTACATCCATTGACCACCATTTTTACAAAAACATAGCAGCCTAGAATCAGTGAGGAAATGAAGATAATTTTACAGGTATCAGAGCAAAGCAAAGTAGGAGATTGGTATTTATATAAGGAATTTTCTGAAATTAGAGTTTTTGGTTCTAACTTATTGCCCTACAAGTTACCTAAGCATCCATCTATGAGGATCTTTGCCTTAGAATACATTTGACAGATCCTGAATTTAGATTCAATTGAATTTATGGAAGCTAAGAAAAAGACCCAATTTAAACTCAAAAATCAAATTGGGCCTTTCATATGTAATCAAAGAGAAGCATAAAAGGAAGCAACAAGTCAATTACTGGAATTCAAATTAGAAGAAATTTTCCCATGGAATTATGATCCACAAGGATCTTAAGTAAAATAAGGGTAAAATGTCAATTGACACCCTTTATCCATGAGTTAAAGCCAAAGATAGAGAAATTTTCTAGTCAAATTGAGTAGGTTGAGAATACTTTAACAGAGGCAGTAAACCAAAGGAATACTAGTCACCCTTTGGAATTTGCCAAACAGCCTGAGATATCCACTAAAAGAATCATAGAAGAAGGAGCTTATACTCCAGAAACTACCACATAGACAAAGTTTAAAATCATTTAAAATAAGAGGCCAAAACTGGATACAGTAGCTAAAGGCAAGGTAACAATAGATGTTGAGGAAACACAACCCTTGAATACCAACACTACATAGATAGATACCAATGTAGCCACTGTTATCATTAGTGAGCCAAATTAGAATGAAGAACAGTTGAATAATGAAGATGCACATATAATGGAAAGGCAATAAAGTATAGAGGCTTGTTCCTCACATTCAGCTGAGGAGAAGGATTTAGACATTAAGGAAAAATACAAGCAAATCAAATTGAAGAATGAGGAAATTAAGACTGAAATATATTCTCATTTTTTGAAGCAGAAGCCAGGTAATCAAAACAGATTCTTATCAACCTTTGATTATTCAACTCAAAATAGATTATGTAAGTTTTAAAACCCACTGTACCAGTGCCAAAGACAATGGTTGATTATAGAAAGATTGATATGGAAGTAGCCACAGATAAAATCCATGAGTTAGATCAGATTGAATTTCACAGGCAAACATTAGAGATGCTCTATTCCACAGTGAAAACAAAATAAATGAGTGCTCATACACTTCAAAATACCATTTCTAATATGTAGGACCAAATGAACATGGAAAAAGCTTCACTATATGAAAAGAATCTAAGGATAAATACCTTATTACAGTTATTATTGCAGGAAGGATATGATCCTACAAACATCAAAGAAGCTGAAGCATTGGTTACAAAGAAAAATGAGGACATAGTTGCCTTCAGGAAACAACTCAAGCTTCGTCAAGGAGAGCATCTTCAAATAAAGGAATTTGTATAGGATCAAAAAGAGAAAGATGAAATGATGAGCTTGATACTTCAACTAACAACTCAAATCAAGGAAATGGAAGTACAAATGGACCAAGTTGTCCAAGGAAAAGAGATAGTTATGGAACCATTCATTCCCACTGTTATCCCAGTCATCACAGCAGGAGTACCATCTACTTTAGGAGAAAAATTGGCACCAAAAGAACCACTGGCCATTGCAGTTCTAGTGACTTCTTCAACAACTTCAGTAACTTAATCCTCTACAACATTGTTGCCACCTACAGATTAAAGTAGTCAACTAGTAAAAGAAATGAAAGAGATGTCCTTGAATACCAATGAAATCAACAGATTAATAGAGATAAATGAGAATATTTATAATTCTACTAAATTGGCTCAGATAAATGCCAATAAACATGAACATAAAGCCATAATATTAAGTGAATAGCTCAAGAAATTGAAAATTGATTTGCCTTTAACTGAACAAGTATCCTATATCAAGAATTACCTATGGAAAAATATAATTATGGCCATTCATGATGTTTGGCCATCAATTCAGGTTATTTTTGAATAAAGGGAATTACTGCTAGCTGCACAAGCTGAGATTTAGAAAACAAAAGAAGAATTGGCCAATAAACCAGAACAAGATATGAAGCTTATCACTTTCTTGAACATCAAGACTAGACAGGAATTGGAAGAATTGAAGATCAATGACAGAACATCAACTATCCTAGAAATTAGGAAAGTTACCACCAAAAGAAATTTGATGAGACAACTGGAAGAGAAATGTGAATTTATGAATACCACTATAACAAGATTCATGGTTAAATTCACAACTTTGAGGTAAAAGGGACTGTCTGATATCATGGTGATTAATGATAATTTAATGCCCCAAAATTATTATGACAAGAAGATTAGAAATTTTGTTAAAGAATAGGTAAACAAGCCAACAGGGCAAGGCATTCCAATAGGAAAAGTCTTATTGAATAACTTTGAAAACTTGTTTTACTTGCAGTATGAAATCAAGCACTTATTTGTTGTCAAGCCCACCTTTGCCAAGTATGCTGAAGCTGATGAAAATTTTATGAAACTCAAGAATATTCGAATCCCTAAAAATGAGGATTGGCAAGCATTGACTGATTTACTATGAAGAATGAAAGGAAAACAAATGAAGAGGAAAAAATATGTTTAATGTTTTCATTGTCAAAATATATTTTACTGCAGTAAAGGCGATTTACTGAAGGTTAAAGAGTATTCGGATTAAAGAGTATCAGTGTGAAAGTGTATACGTGAGAAAGAGTATCAGTGAAGGAAAGTCAAAAATCATGAAAATATCTAAACAACCAGCACGCAGGACACATAGGCAGTTACCAGCCTCTTGTCATCAAAATAGTTCTATTTATTTTGAATAAAATAGGAGAACTTGCTGATTTGTTAAGCAGATGTCCCTATTTTTGATGTAAAGATATTTATTTTCCTAATTTAATTCCTATAAGTCATCTAGGATATTTTGTAATAAATTTTTGTATAAATAATTCACTCTAAGAAGTATTTTTGGTGTGGAATAAAATTGATGAAGATTACCATAGATATATTGTTGACTTGAAGGCTGTGTGTTTCGACTTTGAGTAGCAGACTAGATTACCTCCTAGGAATCATACTTCAGGATCCCTATGATAATCAATCTGGAGGTAAGTACTCTTTAAAATTTTCATTTTTAATATTGCTTTGTTACATGCATACATATGTGTTTTAATTCTAAATATGAATGTATAACTAGGAGTATTACTATAGGACATGTTAATAGCACCCTGTATTTAACTAGTTATCATTTCTTTGTTTTCTTCTGATTTCCGGTGTAGGGAACCCTTAATTTCCCCCTCTCCATTTGACCTATATTTGCTACTTCCCTTTTCCAGATCAAAGGATCCTTAAGTGCCCCTTATCCCAATCATATCACCCAAAATTTTTTTTTTCCATAATCTCCAAGGGTTATCTATCTTTCCCTGAAGACATTTTACCTTTGAGGCCCTGATCCTAGTTCTGCTAGCTTGATTTAGACTCCATATCCCAATGGACAAGTAAATTTCCCTCTATTCATCCCTTTCAGTGATTTTTTCCAGCCAAAACAATCAATCAAAACCAAACTATCCATTCATAACTAGCCTAACATTTATAAATCAAAAAAAGATAAATTTCAAAGAGAGAGCCCTCTCTGAACCCTAGGAACGCTAGATGCTAGAGTTTGAAGTATTTTTGTGGTTACCTCTAGAATTATTTGACTTAAATCCAAAATCCCACAACTTCAGAATTTTTCTAAAGTGATAACATACTGGCGACAATACTGGGGACTTAACCAATCCTCAGTCATAAGACTAGTCTTGAAGGAAAATTATTTTATTCATCCTTTTATTTCAAGATTGCTTTTATAGGTTGTGGGTATTGAAAAATTGTAATTCTGGCTTCTAGGAAAACCTACTATACCAGTTCTAACCCAGATCCTAACTCTGATATCATAGTAGATAACCCAGACCGAATTAGAAAAAAGAAAAAAGAAATATAAAGTTTAGATGTTGAAGTATCATTAATAAGAGTCAATTCATTACCTCAAGAAATAGTTAGTCTGCAAGACATTGATTTTGATCTGAAATTTGAGAATTCCTTATTTAAAAGAAAATCTAAAAATGATTTAAAAACTATTGTTTTAGACCTTGCTTTTGTTTCATTTTTAAATACAAAATAGAAAATTACTACAACAAGTTCTAAATCTAAGAAAGTTGAATATCAGACTAAAGTTGAAGAAATTAATGTTACAATTCTTAAGGATATTGATGAGGCTATTGAATTAGCTAAATTTTTGACTTATGCAAACAAACCTCGAGTTTCTCAATTACACACCACAATAATACCAGCCGTAAATTCATCTCTGTATGTTGTTAAATCATATATAAATACAAATACCAACTCATCCACAGATTCATTTATCCCTAGACTGCCTTTTCAGCCTAGAATACTTTTTCCACCATCCATTTCATCCACTATACCCACTAGTTTACGTTCTGAATTTGCAAATACATCATTCTCATTTCCTAGTAGTTCCACTCATATCCCAATATCATTTCGTAGCACTTCTGGTACAGTTTTCAGTTCATCAGCTATCATTTCCAGCACAACTCCAAGTTCTTCTACTAGACCTCCTAGTCAAACTAAGCTTTTAGCCATGGCTGCTAAATATGTTGCCCTTGTCTTACCTCAACAGTTGCATGACATGCCTCAAGATTATCAAAATAAAATACCACTATTTGATGGTACTACACAATATACTTCTAAGCAACACATAACTAAAATGACAGAATTTTTTGAAATTTATGAAATAAATTACTCATATGTTCAAATGAGATTGTTTGCTCAAACTTTGACTGGAGAAGTAAAGAAATGGTTTAAAAATCAAGCTGTTGGTAGCATAACTGATTTAGCCATGTTTTTTACAGCGTTTTTGAATAAATGGGAAAAGAGAAAGAACCCCCTTCAAATATTAACTGAATTTGATGCATTAAAAAGAGTCCCAAATGAGTCAGCTCAAGATTACTTCACTAGGTATAATAGTGTCTATAATTCTATCCCTAGAACTCTTAAACCTACTCCTTATTCTGTTATGCTCAAATTCCATGATGGGTTTGATGCAGATATGGCTTATCAATTAAGGGAAAGAGGTGAAAACACCTTATAAAAATTGCAAATAGATGTTTTTAGTGTAGAAATAAACATATTAGCTAAAAACGATAGACTCATAAATGAAAGAAGAGTGACTATAAAAGAAGAAAATTAAAATTAAAATGAAAAAATAGATAGTTTAGCTAAAACCTTAGAAATAATGATGGATAGACTATATAATATAGATAAAATACCCCATTGGGATAATCAACAATAGATCAAAAATCCCAACTTTAGAAAAAATATAAACTAAGGAAAATCAAAAGAAACAGGCCCAGACCAAACAATAAGGCCACCATTCCAAGAGAACTATGCTGAAATTTCTTAGAATAATGATGAAGATGAGGATTCAATGAATCATTTAATGGGAATAGATGATGACAGTACTATTTTCCTCACTCAGGAAGATCAGGAATTGTTCGAGCTTCAACAGCTTAAATTAGAGTCTAGTGAATCTTTTGACTATAAACAGGGTTATGACTTTGCCATAAATGAAATACATAGTCAATATAACCTCAGAAATAAGAAAAATAATGAGTCTTCTACCAACAAAACTTCCCAAAATCAGAATAAGAAAATGGTAGAAGCTCCAAAAACAAAAGTTTTACAAATTATCCCAAGGGAAAACAAGCAAAGCTCCAATTCTCCCCAAAACATTTCTAGTCCTAAAAAAGTATCAAGTCCTAAAATTGTTGATATTGTTGATGAAGTGGCTCAAGCCTCAAAAGACACATAGAAATATGTTGTAGAAAAAGCCTATAACTATGTTAAATCAGAAAATTTAGATCCTAAAGCACCTTCTGCGGATCCTATATCAGTAGATTCAAAAACCGATAATTCAAAAACACCTGCTGATAGTTCGAAGTCTGAAAAAAATTCTACTGCCTCTCAAACAACACCTGAAAAGAAGATTAGAAGCTGTAAAACATAGGAACTCAGATAGAGAATAAAAAATCAATTGAAAATAAAAATATAATTGTAGAAACTCAAGAAAAACCAAGCCAAAGTACAGTTAATAAAGAAGAACTGATTCAAATCAGTAAGTCTTAGCCTACATTTAATATTCAAACTGAGATTACTAAGTTAAAAATACCAATTCCATTGACTGAATTGGTGAAACATGACTTATACAAATCAACTATAAATGAAACACTGAATATGAATGATGGTGAATATTCTATTAATTTTAATGATGATCAACCATAATTTATCTTTGGCCCAAATGTGAATGGAAAACATGCAGATGGACCAGTCCCTCCTTTTTATATCAGTCTTACCATTCATGATCAAATCCTACATAACGCTATGCTAGATTTTGGAGCTTCCCACAATTTAATGCCTAAAGCCATTATGGAAACTCTAAATTTAGAAATATAAAGTCCTTACGAAGATTTGTTTTCATTTGAATCAAGTAAAGTTAAATTCTTAGGATTAATCAAAGACTTATGTGTGACACTAGTTCAGTACCCTGGTAAGAGCATATTAATGGACGTTGTAGTAGCTGATATCTCCCCTAAATATGGGATGTTGCTTTCTCTCTCACATGGAGCAAAGTTATAGGGATCTCTACAATTGGACATGAGTTATGCTACTATCTCGGTGTTTGGTCAACCTAAAAAGTTATATAAACAAACATTGATGAAGTATATGGTCAGTAGTTCCGAAAGATCTATAAATTTTCCAATTTACACTACACCAACTGATCTTGATTCTTTTATCCTGTGTAACTCTGAAACTGATAAAATCCAAACTGGACTAATTGACAATAAGAAAGAACCAAACAATGATAATATCTTTCATCAATACCTATGGAATTTAGACTTTGATGGCTCAGTTAATGAATTAGGAGCAGGAGCACGAGTTTGGATAAAAAACATGTAAAATAATCACTCAGAAGGTGTTGTGTAACCAGCTCCAAAAATAGAAGAAAAAAGATATCAACGCCTTAGAAATAAGCCACTTCGAGGGGGCAACCTCCAATACATTACATAAATGAACAATTCCTGGATGATACAATTTACAAAACCTCCTTTCTATATATAGGAGTCCATGGGGCCATAATGTAATCCTAGTGTACCACAAATTAATCATAGCCGACCTAACAATAATAAATTAAGGGCACAATAATAACAAAATGGGGGTTACAAGGGTACAATAATAACAATAAGGGGGTTACACTAATAACAATAAGGGACTATAGGGACCTAACATGCCCCTCTCCTTCAAAAAAAGTGTTTTCCTCAACACTTAAGTAGCTCTGGGTGCTTTTGTATAAAATTCTCATCCTCCCATGTAGAATCTTCAGTGGGTAAGTTCTTCCACTTGATGAGATACTCTGAAATTGATCGATTCCGTAGTTGTCGAGTTCTTGTTTCCGTGACCGCTTCCGGTTTCAATATGATTTTTCCTTCCTCATCAAGTTCTGGCAATATTGTTTGAACTGGAAGATTTTCACCTATAACCTTCTTTAAGCACGAAACATGGAAAACTGGATGTACTCGCGAAGCAGCAGGAAGCTCCAATTTGTATGCCATAGTACCAATCTTTTGCAACACCTTGTAAGGACCATAGTACTTTGGCGATAATTTATTATCCTTCTTTGCTTGCTTGAGGGACATTTGTTTGTATGGTTGTAGCCGTAAAAATACCCAATCTCCTACCTCAAAACTTCTCTCGCTACGATGTTGATCTGCCTGTTGTTTCATTCGATTTTGTGCCAAATTCAGGTTATCCTTTAAGAGTTGGAGAACTTCTTGCTGATGCTCGATGTGATCTTCCACTGCTTGAACCTTCGAATTTTCACTTAAATATGATGTGATGGATGGTGGATGATATCCATAAAGTGCCATAAATGGGGTCATTTTTGTTGCAGTATGGAAGGAAGTGTTATACCACCATTCGGCGAGAGGTAACCACTTGACCCATTGTGTTTGTTTATCAGATACAAAACAACGAAGATATCCTTCCAAACATTTATTTACTATCTCTGTTTGACCATCAGATTGAGGATGATAAGATGAGCTATGAGCTAATTGAGCACCCAAACAAGAAAATAACTCCGTCCAAAAATTTCCCGTAAAAATGGGATCTCTGTCGCTCACAATAACCCTTGGGCTTCCATGTAGCTTTTGAATTCTGTCCGCAAATGTAGTAGCAACTGTACTTGCTTTAAATGGATGAGATAATGCACAAAAGTGTGCATACTTGGTAAGTCTATCAACTACCACCATGATGACATTCTTGCCTTCGGACTTCGATAAACCTGTGATAAAATCCATTGAAATCTCCTCCCAACGTTGACATGGAATGGATAAAGGTTGTAGAAGTCTCGGGGTCTTAATTGTCTCCACTTTATTTTGCTGGAAAACCAAACATTCCGCCACAAACTTTTGAATATCAGATTTAAGGCCATCCCAAAAAAATTCTTTCTTCACCCTGTGGTAAGTTTTTAAAAATTCTGAGTGTCCTCCTAAAGGAGAAGTGTGCAATTCCAGAAGAATCTTTTGTTTTAGTTGGGAATTCTTACAAAGATATAAGCGATCTTTGTACCATAAGGAATCATTTTTCCAACTAAATGTATCAGATGTACTAGGATCTTCTTGCAACTTTTGAATGAGTGTCCATACATCTTTGTCCTTCTTCCATTCATCTCTTGCTTCAGTTATCCAATCTGGTTGGATAATAGAAATGGCACAAAGCAATGCTTCCACCTCTTCATTCTTTCTTGAGAGTACATCTGTAACAACATTAAGCTTTCCTTTTTTGTAGATTATTTCAAAGTCATAACCCAACATCTTTGTGACCCATTTTTTCTGCTCTTCGAAAGATAGTCTTTGTTCCAAAAAGTGTTTAAGACTATCATGATCAGTTTTTACCTTGAAGTGTCTTCCCATTAGGTAAGTTTGCCATTTCTTTAGTGCATGCAGTATTGCTAACATTTCCTTCTCATAAATAGGTTTCTGTAAATACTTTCCTTTGATTGGACAACTTTCAAAAGCAATGGGTCTTCCTTCCTGCATTAAAACCGCACCAATTCCATTTCTTGAGGCATCACATTCCACAATAAATGTTTTTGTGAAGTCTGGTGTAGCTAAGACCGGTGCTAGGCACATTGCCTCTTTAAGATGTTCAAAGGCCTTAGTTTCTTCAGGAGTCCATGAAAATGCATCTTTCTTCAATAATGTTGTTAGAGGTGCTGCTATTCTCCCATAATTCTTAACAAACTTGCGATAATAGCATGTTAACCCGAGAAATCCTCGCAACTGCTTTATTGTCTTGGGGACTTTCCATTCCTTAATGGATTTAATTTTGTTAGGGTCTACTTTAACACCCTCGTGAGATATAATATGACCCAGATATTCCACCTCTTGTACTCCAAAGAAACATTTGGATGTCTTTGCATATAATTGTTTCTCCTGCAATAGTTTGAGCACCCTGTCAACATGTTCAACATGATCCTTCCAAGACCTGTTGTAGATTAGTATATCATCAAAAAATACTAGCACAAATTTTCTAACGAAGGGTTTGAAAATGGAATTCATCAACCCTTGAAATGTAGAAGGTGCATTGGTAAGGCCAAAAGGCATGACCAAAAATTCATAATGACCCTCATGAGTTCGAAATCCTGTTTTTGGAATATCTTCAGTCTTCATTCTAATTTGATGATATCCTGAACGAAGATCCAACTTGGTAAAATAAATTGCTCCATGTAATTCATCCAATAATTCATCAATCACAGGAATGGGAAATTTATCTTCAATGGTGAGCTTATTGAGCTCCCTATAATCCGGACACATTCGCCATGATCCATCCTTTTTGTGTACCAATACTACAGGAGCAGAGAAAGAACTTTGACTAGGTTGAATTATACCTGCCTCTAACATTTCTGCAATCATACGTTCAATTTCGCTCTTTTAGAAGTAAGGATATCTATAAGGCCTGATGTTTGGAGGAACACTTCCTGGAATCAAATGAATAGCATGATCATGATCACGAATAGGTGGGAGTCCTTTGGGAGTTTCAAACACCTTGGAATGATTGTCAAAGACTTGTTGGAGATCTGCAGAAATATATGATTTTGATGTTGGAACTTCTAGTGAGCATAATTGTGCAATTACGCCTCGCTGTTCTTTCTTTAGAAGCTTTTCATGACATTAGAGCTTATTATCCTTCCTGGCTTCCCCGCAATACCCCGTAATTCAACTTCCTTTCCTTCTGAAAAAAATTTCAAGAAAAGTTCTTGAGAATTAAAAGCTACCGTCCCCAAAGATTGTAACCATTGTACTCCTAGTACAACATCAGCACCTCCCATAGGAATGGCAAGCATTGGACTAGTCAATACATATTCCCCCATGGTTAGCTTGATATTATGGCATTTTCCAGAACAATTTATAGTTCCTCCATTTGCAACCATCACTTGACATTCTGGTGCTGGGTATAGGAAACAATTTAATTCCTTGGCTACCTTACAATGAACAAAATTATGGGTGCTACCTGAATCAATCAACACTATTACCTTTTTCTTCTTGATATGTCCTTCTATCTTGAGATTTTGAGGAGTGGTAATTCCTGCCAGTGCATTACACGATATGGTCGAATTCATTTCTTCCTCTTCTAGGGCTGGTTCCTGGTGTATATCCTCTTCTTGTTCATTTTCTTCTTCCTCTTCACAATCTATGTAAAATAATTTCTTCTCAGCACACTTATGACCTTTAGTGTATTTGCTATCACAACTATAGCAAAGCCCTTTTGCTCTTTTTTCTTCCAATTGTTGTGGTGTCAACCTTGTAGGTTGTGGAAATCTAGGCATAGCCACACTTCCTTCTTTATAGAATTGAGTGGTAGGCTTCCTTGTCGCCATAATTTTACATTCAACTTTTCTTGCCAACCTGAATGCCTTCTCCAATGAATGAGGTTCCAAAACGCGAACTTCATGTTGGATGTTATCCTTTAAAGTGCCTAGGAAGAGATCAATCCTGTGTTCCTCTGTAAGATCAGTTACCCTTATATTCAATTTTTGGAAGTCCTCAATGTCCTGCCCCACTAAACCCTTTTGTTTGAGATTTATCAATTGGGTAAAGAAGGTGTTGCTCTTTGTATCCTCATAATGTGCTATCATTTCCTCCGTAAAAATTGACCAAGTGACAATTTTTTTACGGGAGCAAAACCATCGATACCATACAAATGTATTTTGTTCTAAATGTAAAGTTGCAATGCGTACCTTTTGTGTGTTTTGCACATTATGGAGATCAAAATATTGCTCCATCTGTAGTATCCATGTTACAGGATCCTTTCCATCAAACTTCCTCATATCCATTTTTGGAATATGGTGGTTCTCCCCACCAACATTAGAGTTTATGAAATCACGATTAACATTTATTTTGTTCTCATCATGAGGTTCTTATACTATCTTTTCACCATTAGGAAACATTTCTTGTATCAACTTTGTCAAATCTTCGATGTTTGATTTTAGATCATCCATCTTAGCTTCCATGCCAGCTTCCATTCCATCCATCTTAGCTTCCACGCCATCCATCTTAGCTTCCACGCCTTTCTTCAAACCGTCCATATTCACTTCCACGCCATCCATCTTAGCTTCCATGCCTTTCTTCAAACCGTCCATCTTCACTTCCACGCCTTTCTTCAAAACTTCCATTTCATTTTTTGTTGCTCTTTGCGAAAGTGAAATTTGTTGCACTTGCTCTTGTAATTTTGATAGATCATGTTGCAATTCTTCATCTTCATGAGTCATGGTAGAGCCTTCTGAAGGCTTAATGGGTGTTGAATTATTTTTAGGCACCATTTTAGAATCCAATATTGATACCTATTCTACAATATTCCCTTTGAATCAATTCAACTTGATTCTTCAAACAAGACTTATGCAATTCGGAAAAAAAATACACACGTTTTACTTGCTTTGAGGAGCTCGCTATTGAAATTGAATTATCTCTGTAATTGAAAATCTTCAATATTTGAAATTCAGCCCTGTAGTATCCCTCTGAAGCTTCTTTCAAATTCCACAGGTCTGATCTAATTTGGATTCTCCAAGACAAAGTTGTGTCCAATCTCCCACAATGACCTAATTCTGGACTCGTTCAGTAGAGAAAACTTGTAGGACTTGCCACGTGTCACTGTTTTGTCCTTTGTCTCTAAAATTGATAGCCAAGAAACTACAGTCCGTGTACTTGCGACCAATTTTTACGGCACTCAAATCCACTGCCCAGAGAGAGAGTTATTGAACTTTTCCCACGATCACCTCTTTGAGATGAAATTCAGGAGCCTGAACAAGCACTACCTTCCACAGATCATATCTCCAAAAATATTGCGAACCAAGCTCTGAAATTTTTTGAAAAATTTCCTCAGGATTTTAGCTTCACACCATATGAATTTAAGATTTTGAACCTTTGTAGAAAAAAATTTAGAGCGAACATTCCATAATGACCTGTTTAGGAGCTTGAAAAAAGACCTAACTTCCATAGATTATATCTCTGAAAATATTGCGAACCAAGCTCTGAAATGTTTAGAAAATATTCCTCAGGATTTCAGCTTCACACCCTAAAAATTTCAGCTTTTGAAACTTCGGAGAAAAAAATTTATAGCGAAAATTCCACGATAACCTGTTTGGAGCAGCGAAACCCTAGAATCCAAAGCTCTGATACCAAATGTTGTGTAACCAGCTCCAAAAATAGAAGAAAAAAGATATCAACGCCTTAGAAATAAGTCACTTCGAGGGGGCAAGCTCAAATACATTACATAAATGAACAATTCCTGGATGATACAATTTACAAAACCTCCTTTCTATATATAGGAGTCCATGGGGCCATAATGTAATCCTAGTGGGCCACAATGTAATCCTAGCCGACCTAACAATAATAAATTAAGGGCACAATAATAACAAAATGGGAGTTACAAGGGTATAATAATAACAATAAGGGGGTTACACTAACAACAATAAGGGACTATAAGGACCTAACAGAAGGCCATGCTTTCAGGCTTAATTTCAAATGTACAAATAACATGGCTGAGTATGAAGCCTTAATTCTAGGACTTCAAATCATTAGAAACTCAGGAGGAGAACAAATTTTAATAATGAAATATTCAAAGTTAATCATAAAACAAATAAATGGAGATTATTCTGTTCATAATCCAAGACTAGGCCGATACAGAGACACTGTGCTAGATTTAATTGGTGATTTATTAGAATGTAAATTTGCTGCTATACCTAGAAAACATAATATACAAGCTCATTGTCTAGCTACCTTTGCTAGTACATGCAATTTACCATTTCAACCAAATCATAGATATACTACTGAAGTCAAGCATAGGCCAATAATTCTAGATAATCTTAAGTATTGGTAGATTTTTTTCTCAGGATGAACAAATTTATAGGTTTTTGAACAACGAAGGAGAATTTCAAAACTATATGATAGATACTAATTGCACAATAGATAATGATTTGTATTGTGAAATAGATTCAAATAACTTAGACGTAAATAGAATAAAGTTTGATAAACCAACTAGATTTAGTCAAGCTGACATAGAGAGCTTAGAGAAAGTAGAAGTTGAAGAAATTGTTGATGATGAATCTGAAATTTTAAACCTCAAAGATAATTTCTTACCTAAAGGCTTAACACCCTTAAAAGATATTTTTGATTCCAATGATGTAGCTAGAAAACCAAAAATGGAGCCAGTAAGATCTGACATAGAAGAGTGTAATATTGGTACAGAATTGAAACCTAAACTGATAAAAATTTCCAAAAACTTACCTCAAGAAGAAAAGGATAAATATGTTAAACTTTTAAAGGAATATCAGGATGTGTTTTCTTGGAGTTATGAAGATTTAAAATCTTATGATACAAACATAATCTAACACAAAATTCCAATAAAAGAGGATCAAAAGCCATTCAAACAAAAGTTGAGAAGAATTAACCCTGTACTATTACCTTTGATAGAAAAGGAAGTTAAAAGAATGTACGATGCCTAGATCATTGCACCAATTAGATACTATGATTGGGTTTCCAACTTAGTTCCAACTAGAAAGAAAACAGTTGAAATTAGATTGTGTGTTGACTTTAGAAATCTTAACAAAGTATCCTTAAAGGATAATTAACCTTTACCTAAGATGGATCATATATTACAAAGGGTAGTATGTTCTTCTAGGATTTCTTTGTTGGATGGTTTTTCAGGATATAACCAGATCCTAGTCCAAGAAGAAGATCAGGCCAAAACAACTTTCACCACTCCTTGGGGCACTTTTATGTACCTAAAAATTCCTTTTGGACTGATGAATGCAGGAGCAACCTTTCAAATGGATATGGACATAGCCTTTACAAAGGAGATATATGATTTCTTAGTAATTTATTTAGATGACATCACTGTTTTTTCCAAAACAGATAATGAACATTTGGATCATTTGAGACAATTTTTCATTAAATGTAGGAAATTTGGCATCTCTCAAAATCCTAAGAAAATCCTATTTGGACTAGAAGAAGGTAAGTTACTAGGACATATAATCTCAAAATAAGGAATTAGAATTGATCCTGCTAGGATAAAAGCAATTCTGAACATCAGTCCACCTAGAAGTATCAAAGAGTTACAAGCTTTCTTAGGTAAGATAATTTTTTTAGGAAGATTCATATCTAACTTAGCAGAAATAATTAGAGAATTGAATAACATGCTCAAAAAAGGTTCAGTTCTTAAATGGACTGTTGATGCTAAAAAATCATTCGAATCTATCAAAATAACCTTAACCAAAACTCCAGTCCTGGTAAGTCTTGATTTTAAGAAAGACTTCCTAATCTTTTCATTTGCTTCAGAACATACCATTGCTGCAGTTTTACTGCAGAAAAATGACCAAGGATTTGAACAGCCTATAGCTTTCTTCAGTAAAACTATTAGAGATTCCCCTTTGAAGTATCACATAATGGAAAAACAAGCCTTAGCTTTGGTAAAGGATATAAAGGACTTCAGGGTGGATATTATCTATTCACACATAATTTAATATGCCCCTAATTCTGTAGTAAAATAAATTCTTACTTAGGATGGTCTTGATGGAAGAAGAGGTAAGTGGATTGCCACTATCCTAGAATATGACAGAAATTAATCCCACAAAACTCATAAAAGTCAAGTATTAGCCAGACTTATGGTTGAATCCAATTGTAATGCCTTAGATATAAAGTTTATTGCTTAGGTTGATGACCAAGAAGAGATGGCGACTCCAACGATCAGTGAAGCCTTTTCAGATTCACCTTGTTACTTAGATATCATCTTTGTACTATCTGTTATTTCCTAAATCCACCTTAGGCTGAAGGAAGGCGAGATTCAGGGTAACATCATACCACGCTCAGCCTCGTAGCTAGCCCTACGAGGACAGGAGAGGGCTCTCTTCGGGTCAATCTTAGGAAAATATTCAAAGGGGCTTGAGATGACGAAAACAACAACTGATATTAGGCTAGATAAACAGATAGTAGGGTTTGATTTTAATTTTTTGGGATTTTGTTGGAAAAGGGGGAAAGACAATTTTTGGGCCTGGGGATGAGGCCAAATTCTTGCAGAGTTCAAGTTGGGGCAGGGAAGGCAATGAATTTGATGTCTTAGATCAAATGAATGGATTGAAAAGACTGCTAAGGAGCTGAAGAGGACAAGAGAGTGCAAGGATCCTCTTCAAACTGACGAGAAACATGTAAAACTAAACAAAAGTTTAAGGCAGAGCATCAACAAACTAATGAATTCTACCTCAATTACTCATTTGCTTAATTCAGAAGCAAAGAGAAAGGAAATGGCATACATATAACATTAATGAAACTTAAAATAACATGGAGAGAAACATCATCAAAACTTAGAAGCCACAAGAATCCCAACAAATGCTGCAAAACTCTAGTCTTTCCTTTGCCAAAAACTGAAAATGGATATACAATGAGGTGCCAAAATTTTCCCAAGAGTCCAACCATGAAAATGACTCTGAAAATACATAATATAGGCAATATTAACCCCTTCCCATGCCTCTAGGGGTATAGCTCATCATTTTAGGAGCTGTTTCAACCATATCTAAACTAGGAACTAGAAAATAGGCCATGAAACAACTTGCCTCTATATGCTAGGAAACTGATCCATTCATTCAATTTTCACTTTTTAGTGAATGAATCCTCTAGAACAAGTAAATATGTGCCAAAATTACATCATATTCACCAAATTACATCAAGGTAGATCAAGAATTACATCCAAAAGTGAAACTAGTCAAAACTGGGCGAAATTCTGAGCTGAAGCGTGAAAAATAGGCAAATTTCTCTATGCATCGTGCCGCTTTGAGCCTGTTTTTGAGGCACTTCTTGAAGTCCAAATTGAGCTCATGATAGCTCGTTGGAAAGCCCTGTCTGTCTACTATCCAACCCAAGTGTAATGTTTCAATTTGGAGTTCATTTTCCTCTCCAAAACTTCAATCTCCCAAGACTGGTTCCTGCTGGTGCAAAAAGTGGCAGAAAGGCCATTTTCAAGGTGTTTTTGGCCCTTTAGGAGGCCCAGAACTTGATGAAATATCTCGTCCATTCCTGAGCTTGCATATTTTATCATAAAAAAACAAAAAATGTAAATTTTTCGTCCAGAAGATGTACCAATCATAAGCGCGCGTCGAGTGGCGCGATGCGTCGGGCAGACAAACCTGTTTTGCGACCAAAAATTTCAAAAATGACAAAATTTTCTCCAAACTCCTTGAAATTTGGACTGAAGGTACATAATCAAGTTTCATTCTCATCCTACGAATCTTTGGCCAATATTTGAAGTGGATTAGGCCTTTCACGACGTTTCAGTGCCCTCTTGGTGCATGCAGTTTCAGTGGTTGAGTCACTGTCTTGTTCATATGATGAATGTGTCTGTCATGGTGCCACAAGGTATGTATCAAGTGTATGTTTGATTTTTTTGGAAATGATAAATTGGTGCCTTTGTTTCAATGCCAAATTTGTGCCAAAGGAATTTGAGGAATTGTGAGGAATATAGGACAATGGGAAAAGTGAACTGTGTGAAATAGTATAGTGGTAAAAATGTGATTCAATCAAGTGAGATTTAAAATGCGAAGACAGTCACTTGATTGCTTGGGGAATTGAGGATCTTATAAGTGAAATGGGAGAAGGATATTGATAAGGAATGGTAGGTTTTAGGGATAGGGAAAATAGGTCTTGGGAATAAGTGATTTGGGATGTTTAGGGAATAAGGGATTGACAACGATAATATGACAATGAAGGAGAAAGGAACCATAGGTGAGGAATGGGATTTGAAATACTTGGAACAAAAATCAAAATTTAACAATCACACCCAAACCCTAAGAGAGCAATTTTTGATAAGAGGATAGGGTTTATGTTTGGCATTCAAACTCTTATAATTCACTTTCAAACATTACCAAACTCTTTTTAATGGCTCATACAAGATCAATCTAACTTACATGGAGAAATTAGACCGGTTGATTTGGAAATTTTTGGAGGCAAATGTGAAAATCTTGGTGTTGGCCCTGTGCGCTGCGCCCTAGCCCAACGCGCCACACAGGATGGACGCGCCGCACCAGTGTAATTTTACACTGTGCAGAGTGGCTTTATGCACCACGCAGGTCATGTGCGCCGCGCACCAGCCCAACCCACCGCGACACTGAAATTTGCCCCCGGTCCAGCCTTTAAAAAATACTTTCGCTCCTTCAAATTTTACTTGGCTTTCTCTTACCTTTGGCGTGTAAATGGATTGTTTAAACACTAAAATGTCTTATATATCATGGACCTTGATTTTCCTTTTGAAACAACCCACCTTTGCAATTTTGCAGACTTTGGCACTTTTCACTGAATGATGAGCTTTAACACACTAAACCACCACAAATTTTGAGAAAAAAATCTTCACTTGCAATGGAAAAAAATCTTAACCTACTTGCACACCACAGATTGAGCACATTTGGAAATTTTGGAGAAGAATGGCAAAATTTTGATGTTTCAGCCCAATGCGTAGCACCTTTTTGCAGGAGGAATTTGGAGACTTTTCTGGTGTCCAAATGGGGCGCGGGATAGCTCGTTGGAAATATTATTGAGTCTAATTTCCATCCCAACTGGAATTTTTCAATTTGGAGTTCATTTTCCTTGTCAAAAATCAAATATCCCAAGACTGGTCAAAATGAGCAGAATGAGGCTTCCTCAAGGCAGAGTGCTGTTGCAGTCAACTGTTGAAGGTCTTCCTCAACTCAAAATTGAGCTCATGATATCTCATTGGAAAGATATTTTTGTCTAGTTATCATTTGACTCATCAAGCAAGTTATTTGGCCAACGAATCTAGGATAAATATTGATTTTCCAAAGGTCACTTCAGAGGTGCATCAATTCTCCTGAGGCAACGGTATTTTTGACATTTCTATAAAACCATGATACCTGTGTAAAAAGTGAAGGATTTTTTTCTTACTTGGAATTTTTTGGACAAAAAACTCTCTCAGTTTTCCAAAATTCATCTTTTAATGCTCATAAAAATCATTTGAGTGAAACTTATCCCAATATGTGGAACAAGGGATTTGTCGAAATGAAGCGAAATGAAGGGGACAAGGGGCTTCCAAATTCTTGAGAAATTTTTTGGAAGTATGGAGGGATTTTAGGAAGCAGGGGAAAGTGGAATTTTAGATATTGAGTGAGGGGAAGGGGTCCAAAAGGGAAAAACACAGGCCTAGCCTAGAAAATTGCCAAGTTGTAGCAAGAAACTAGGGTTTGTGAAAAAATGAGGAATTTGGGGAATCTCAGTGATGGGAAGTGTTTAATAAGGTACATTAAGGATAGGGGAAGGTGTATGAACATCAGGATACAAGTTTTGATGATGAGTTGACCATCCAAGAGAAATTACCTTCAAAACCCTAGGAGAGGGAAATGGACCTTACCTAGGCACAACTAAAGCATGAAAAAGGTGTAAAATGACCCTTTGGAACTTGAAATGATGATTAAAACCCTCTGAATGATGGTACACTCAGCTGAATGGTGACATGGATCGACATTTGGACAACTTTGACAGGAGTAAAAGCAAACCCTAGACCTAATGCCTAGTGACCAAATTTTGCTTTGAAGACTCACTGAAATGACAAAATTTGACCTTGACACCTTAAAATAACTTTTTAAGAGCATGTTTGATCACTGGAGGAAGGCTGCAAAGGCGAACACTAACACTATCAAACTTACAAGCTCCTCCTGGATTTTCAAGAACTAAAGCTATATTTCTTAAACTTAAAGCAGTAAGATTTTGTATCTTAGATAATGTACTCTTTTGGACAGATCATAGTGGGATTTTACTTAATTGTTTCTTAAAGGAAGAAGCTGATAAAATTCTTGAATAATTTCATGCAGGTGACTGTGGAGGGCATTTATATTGGAAAACTACTGCTGATAAGATCCTTAGAGTTGGTTTCTACTAGCCTAATTTGTTCACTGATGCTAAAAATTTTGTGACTCTTGTCACAAGACCCAAATTTTTGAAGGCAAGAAAAAATTGTTACCCCTACCTCTAAAGCCTATTTCAACTGAGATGCCATTTCAACAATGGGGTTTAGACTTCATTGGTGAAATTAAACCTCCATATTTAGGCCAACATAAGTGGATTTTAACTGCCACTGATTATTTCACAAAGTGGATTGAAGACATACCCTCCAGACAAGCCACTGACACAGTCATTATAGCCTTCCTAGAAAATAATATTCTTTCAAAGTTTGGATGCCCACAGAAGATTATTACTGATAATGAAATAGCATTCAAATCCAAAAAGATGATTTCCTTTTGCCACAAATACCATATCACCCTAGGCCACTCTATTGCATATTACCCTCAGGGTAATGGCCTAACTGAATCCTCAAACAAAATTCTTGTAAATATCACTAAAAAACTACTACAAGATAACAACAAATCTTGGAATAGAAAGTTAGTCAATGCGCTATGGGAAGATAGACTTACAACTAAGAAATCCATTGGTACATATCCTTACCAGCTTGTTTATGGAATGAATGTTATTTTTCCATCCTCCTTAGGAGTACCGATGATGAAAATTGTACAAGAATTACAGGTTTAAACTAATGACATTCAGAGAAGGATTTACCAGACTATTCACTTGCAAAAAACAAGGGAAGAATTTTATGTTAAATCTCAAGTCATTCAAGATAAAATCAAGAAAATTTATGATAAAAAGACCAAAGAGGATGACTTTTACATTGGAGACCAAATGTTAAAGTGGGATTCTAGGAGAGAAGACAAAGGTAAACATGGGAAATTCGATTTCCTGTGGAAAGGACCTTATATAATTTATGGATATAGAGGAAATAATGCATTCTTTTTTAAAGAATTGGATGGAACATATCTACAATAAGGACCAGTCAATGGTAGAATTTTGAAGCACTACCACTCCCCTGAGTTAACAAATCGTTATTTTTATTCACTTTGATCACTTTACATATACATTGCAAAGTTTAGATTGGATTAGAGGTTTTCCTTATAGAGTTGAAGCTTGGAGAGAAGGCACTAAGCTTTGAAGGGTAAAATTTCATAAATATGAGTTATTACATAAAGAAGAAGACACTTACAGGAATATCATAGTCAAAAGTCGAAGGCTATTGGATCTCAAAGTGCTTGACATTTCACTAGGAAATGCCATTCCCAAGTGGAGCCATTGTTAGGGTCCTATAATAATAGGGTTCACAAAATTTTGAATTGATTTTGATAACCTTGTAAATATGTACATATCTTGATTTTTGCAAGTTTTTTTCCCATATTTTGAAAAAAATGAAAAAATAATAAAAAATCAAAAAGAGGGTGAAAAAGTCCTAAAAGAAAAATCAAAGGACTTAGAAAAAATATAGACCCCAAAGGAAAAAAGAGATAAAAATAAGACCTAAAAGTGAGCAAGTCCAAATGCCACTAATTTTTACTTTTACTACAAGAATAATGATTATGTGCAGAGTGTCATTAAATGCCATAATCTATGCCGAGTTAAATTGTTTAAACTTAACTTTTCATGCTTTCAACTTCATATTTTAGATAGTGAATAAAGATTTATTAAACAATTTAATCTTGATAAATAAATAGATAAGTAGAGAATAACAAGGAGCTCAACAGTTTAATATGAGCCCTCGGATGAAATAAGGTAGATTTAGATAGTTTATGTTTTTAATGAATAAATGTTTTAAGGTTGCAAGCCTAAATGCACCTACAAAAATGAAGAAAAAATGTTAGAATAAATATGGGTAGGTAGAAACAAGTGGAGCAATCATGTAAATAATATATGATTGGGAAAAATCATTAATTTCCCCTCCCCCATGAGTGTTCGATATTCTAAGCTATCAGTCAAACAGGCTTAGAGCATTTCTCTGACTTTTGTTGGGACCGGACCCAAGGCTCTATGACTGGTTACTTAAAAATATTGAGTTTTTATGTTAAATCCTCATTTATCCTCATTCACCCTTCATTTATACATTAAAACCCATTTTTCCTAAGTAAGCACACCTTCTTGCTTAGAAAAATTATAATCCCCTTATAATTAACTTCATTCCTTCATGAAGAATTCATTAAACCCTTAGAATTACATTTTATCCTAAGTATTAGTGAAAGAAATACAAATATGAGCCATGCTTGATTTTATACTATACTTAAAAGATAAATATGTATTTTTGTGTTTCATTTCACCCCCATTTCATATTAACTTTTAACTTATTTTATTAAATCCCTAAGGAATACCCTTTCCTAGGTATTAATTCCTTATATATCTAAATACCTCAACAAAACCCACTATTATAAACTTTTGACCAAATTATATTTATCCCATATGCGGAAATTACAAAACTCAAATTACGAAGCCCTTTGGTCTAAAAATTATCATTATTCATTTGATCCACCCCTGTAGCCTTTAAACCATTGAAAAATGTTTAAAACACTATATAATATATATTACCTGCCTGCATATGTTTTATCAAAACACTTAACAAATATTTTGAATAAAAAGCATTAATCCCCGCCTAAACCATGACTAAAACCTTTCATATATACCATTTAACCCTTGGTTACATTACAAAGGTTATAACACATTATTAATCCCAACCCGCCATATATATATCAATAGTTAAGGCTTAAAAAAACTTGTTTATAAGTGCCTTTGCAATGAGTTATCCTGCCGCTGTGTAAATAAAACATTTCATATATACGTTAAACCTTTACCCAAACGACCATATTATAAAGTTTTAAACCTATCTTAAAGCCTCCACTGCATTATAAACCCTTCCGCTGCATGTTATTAAACCTGGTCCCACCTTTCCACCCCGACACAACTCCCGAACAATCTCCACCGTTCTCTTCGAAACTTTTGATACAACGGTTCAGAAGCGATATCGCGTAGATTACATGCCCGATCGCTCCAATACAAAATCCACTCCAAATGGGCAGTTTCGCGATAAACCCTCCCCTCCATGTGGCTTCTTATGATTGGATCACGTGAGTTTGGATTAAAACTGCTTACCACTTAAAAGCCACTCGATAAACCGTTGGCTTTCCAAATCCTTTGTAAAATAAAACCACTTCCCACCTGATGCGACCTGTAATTAATGCCAAGGCTTAATATCATCAAATGTTTAATAAAATCTCTGTAAATGCATTATTTCACTATCTTTCATTTTTTTTTCAGTGTTTTTCCCTCCCAACTAAGTAAAGCTACAAAAAGGCCTATGATACCCATTTTTACACCCAGAACCTCTGAAATTTCCCAAAAATCCTGTAAAAGATTGTTCAGGAGCTATATCGCTCTAGTTCAACCACTAAAATCCATCAATTTGAACAGAAGATTGAAGAAACCCTGTTAAAACCGATACCTGCATCAAAACATGTATTCTCCTAAGATTTAAACCTGTAACTCAATTGAAAAAACCTTGTAAAAGAAATGGGAAGCATTCTAAGATCAAGAAATTGATTAAATTAATTTGTACAAAAGTCCCAGAAACAAGCAAAACCCTGGAAAAATTTTTCCGGGAACCCTAGAATCCACTGCAGCCCCATTTTCAAAGGAAATTTATTAGTTTTTCACAGTTATTGATCAATTTCAAACTTTAAAAGGCTATAAATCCTCTGCAGGTGCCCTATATCTTTTGGAAAGCCTTTTTCATCAGATTTTTAGCCCAATTTGTAGTCAAAAGACTTAGAAAACCCCTGTTTTCTATTTTAGACCATTTTTAGCATCAAAACTTCATTTGAGAAACCTAATTGAGCAATAAAAGCTAAAGAAGCATTCTATCTTGTTGAAATTTCCTAATCTAGCCTCCGTTATAATAAAATTGCCTCTGCAAATAGTTTAAACTTGCAGAAGCCAATAAAGATGCCTAAAAAATAGAGTGGAAACAAATCTAAAGGTTCTAAGATTCCAAAAGCTACTCCTGCCATAACTCCAAATACTTCCATTGTAGTCAACCCATTGCAACCCCCAGTTGTTGATATTGAGCTTATTCCTCTAGCAGACATTGACTACAAAATAGTTGATCCTATAGTTGAGTTCAATTTGTTAGATATCCACAACTAGTGTTTTGATAAATCCCTAGATGATCAAGAATATATTCACATATGGGAATCGAATTTACCAAAATATGTAGTCCCCTTGACTCATCCTTGTCAAGAAATTATCAGACTGTGTCACCAGTACTACATTCTTGAAAAAAGAGCTATTGTCAATGAAAATAAAGAGGTCCTATTTACCATTACTGAAGAGTCTATAAACCAAATTCTGCAGCTTCAACTAGACCCTCAAGCAGTACCATTATCTATTGAAGCCCTCACTAAGTTATACATTAACTTAGACTTTCCTAAAAGGTTTATGATTTTCCAGACTTTCATGCCTCTGCATTTTGAAATTCCAAAATTAAACCCTCCATATTCGACTGCCAAGTTCCCTAAAGGTTCAAGGCATGTAATATCCATGCTTTTCTTCATACTTGGGTATTTTACAGATGAGCATACTGATGAGTCTATCCTAGGATTTTTGTCCACCTTTTCTCCAGGACAGTCACCCTAAGTTATATTTGATTATGCTATTTTTATAGATGATAGCATCCACTATCAATTGACAGATTTGCAGCTGGAAGGAGTTTTCAGATATACCTCCTATATATTCCACTTGTTTCTATTTTTCCAATCAGAGAGTTTTTTTATTTCACTTCAGAAGTTGGATATAGAAGGAAAATCTCTATCAGTTGTCTTCTGGACATCTATGCTCAGAAAAGAAGGGACACAATTCAGTTATTCAGAGTTTGCAGAATTATTTGTACATCCATTTACCACCATTTTGACAAAAACAGAGTAGCCTAGAATCAATGAGGAAATGAAGAGAATTTTGCAGCTATCAGAGAAACAAAAAGTAGGAGATTGGTATGTATATAAGGAATTTACTGAAATAAGAGTTTTAGGTTCTAACTTATTGCCCTACAAGTTACCTAAGCGTCCACCTATGAGGATATTTTCCTTATAATACATTAGATAGATCCTGAATTCAGATTCAATTAACTTTATGGCAGCCAAGAAAAAGACCCAATTTAAACTCAAAAATCAAATTGGGCCTTTCATATGTAATCAAAGAGATGCAGAAAAGGAAGAAGCAAGTCAATTTCTGGAATTCAAATTAGAATAAATTTTCCCACGGAATTATGATCCACAAGGGATCTTAAGTAAACTAAGGGTAAAATGTAAATTGACACCCTTTATCGATGAGTCAAAGCCAGATATAGAGAAATTTGCTAATAAAATTGAGTGGGTTGAGAATACTTTAACAGAGGCAGTAAACCAAAGGAATAATAGTCACCCTTTGGAATTTTCCAAACAACCTGAGATATCCACTAAAAGAATCAGAGAAGAAGGAGCTTATACTACAGAAACTACCACAGAGACAAATTTTAAAATCATTTACAATAAGAGGCCAAAACTGGATACAACAGCTAAAGGAAAGGTAAAAATAGATGTTGAGGAAACACAACCCTTGAATACCAACACTACACAGATAGATACCAATGTAGCTACTGTTATCATTAGTGAGCCAAATCAGAATCAAGAACATTTTAATAATGAAGATGCATAGATAATGGAAAGGCAACAAATTATAGAGGCTTCTTCCTCACGTTTAGGCCCCCAAAATTATTATGAAAAGAAGATTAGAGAGTTTTCTAAAGAACAGGTAAACAAGCCAATAGGGCAGGGCATTCCAATAGGGAAATTCTTAGTGAAGAACTTTGAAGACTTGTTTTACTTGCAGTATGAAATCAGGCACTTATTTGTTGTCAAGCCCACCTTTACCAAGTATAATTAAGCTAATGAGAATTTTAGGAAACTCACGAATATTCAAATCCCTAAAAATGAGGATTGGTAAGAATTGAATAATTTACTATGAAGAATGAAAGGCAAATAAATGAAGAAGAAAAAATATGTTTACTGTTTTCACTGTCAAAACAGATTTTACAACAGTAAAGGCAGTTTACTGAAGGTTAAAGACTATCTAGATTAAAGAGTATCAGTGTGAAAGTGTATAAGTGAGAAAGAGTATCAGTGAAGGAAACTCAAAAATCATGAAAATATCTAAACAACCAGCACACAGGACACATAGGCAGTTAGCAGCCTCTTGTCATCAAAACAGATCTATTTATTTTGAATAAAATAGGACAACTTGTTGATTTGTTAAGCAATTGTCCCTATTGTTGATGTAAAGATATTTATTTTCCTAAGCTAATTCCTAGAAGTCATCTAGGATATTTTGTAATACATTTTTGTATAAATACTTCACTCTAAGAAGTGTTTTTGGTGTGGAATAAAATTGCTGAAGATTACTATAGATGTATTGTTGAATTGAAGGCTATGTGTTTCGACTTTGAGTAGCAGACTAGATCACCTACTGGGAATCATACTTCAAGATCCCTGTGATAAGAAATCTGGAGTGAAGTACTCTCTAAACTTGTAATTTGTAATCTTGTTTTGTTACATGCATACATCTGTGTTTTAGTTCTAAATCTGAAGGTATAACTAGGATTATTACTATAGGACATGTTAATAGCACCCTGTTTTTAACTAGTTATCATTTCTTTGTTTTCTTCTAATTTTCGATGTAGGGAACCCTTAATTTCTCACTCTCCCATTTTACCTCTATCTGCTACTTCCCTTTTCCGGATCAAAGGATCCTGAAGTTCCCTTTATCCCGATCATATCACCTCAAAAAACAATTTCCCATAATATCCAAGGGTTATCTATCTTGCCCTGAAGACATTTGACCTTTTAGGCCCCGATCCTAGTTCTGCTAGCTTGATTTAGACTCCATATCCCAATGGACAAGTAAATTTCCCTCTATTCATCCCTTCCAGTGATTTTTTCCCACCAAAACAGTCAATCAAAACCAAACTACCCATTCATAACTAGCCTAACATTTATAAATCAAACAAAGATAAATTTCAAAGAGAGAGCCCTCTCTGAACCCTAGGAAGGCTAGATCCTAGATTTTTAAGTAGGTTTATGGTTACCTCTAGAGTTATTTGAATTAAATCCAAAATCCCACAACTTAAAAATTTACTAGAGTGATAACAAGCCACGAGTTTCCCAAAACTCTACCATGCTTACATTTTTGGCTGTGGGAAATGAAGGGTTTCAAGAGCAAGAATCCCTTGAAGACTATTTTAAAGAATATGAGTCTCAAAATCAAAGATTCAAAGGTTACTTGAGTTTTTAGGAGTTTTGTCACCTCAAGGACAAAAGAAGACCAAGGCATGATCATAGAGATGGTGGATTCACTCAGAATCATGATCAACATCACTCTATGGGCAGATTATTTTTACCCAACTTTGATGGGTTATCTAACTATTCTGCCAAAGCATGGGTAGAAAAAACTGACATCTACTTTCAGCTGAACAAGGTCCCAGAGATGGAAGCTACCAATATTGCAGTGCTGCATTTTGAAGGTGAAGCACATGATTGGTGGTTCCATGGCTTGTCTACATTGGGTCATGCCAATGTGACTGGTTATTCAGAGTTCACTAGGAGGCTGGTGGAAAGGTTTGACAGAAGAGATCCACAGGCACCATTCATGAGCCTAGAAAAGTTGAAACAATCAGGTAATAAAGAATCTTACATTTCTGAATTTTTAATATTATCTGTTATGGTTCTTGATTTTTCTACAGCAATAAGGGTGTACATGTTCATTTATGGTTTATATAAACCTCTTCATTGGTTGGTTAAATATACCAAGCCCACTACCTTGAATGATGCTATTGAAAGGGCTAGAGACCTTTAAGATTCCTTGCCAATAGCAAAGGCGAGTTTTCAGCATAAGCCCTCTTTTCCTTCTAAGGGAAAGGAAGAGAAAGCTTCTCCTTCAAAGGAGAGCTCATACAAGAAGCCTCTTGATGATTAAGTCTGGAGAGATCTAAGAAATAGGAAGCTATGCTTCACTTGCCAAGAATCATGGGCACCTAGACATAGATGTGCTGCTGGAAAAGTGCATTACATAGAGGTCTTCTCTGATATTGAGGAGGAAGAATAATATGATGAACCAAGAAGAGGTCATAGCACTGACACTACTGGAGAAGATCCAACACCATCAAGAGATGGGAATGGAGCATTTTCTCCTATTGGAGGGACTCTTGCATATTTGGTAAGATTACCTAAGTAATTGAACTTAAGAGTTCAAGGTTCCATATTGAATCAGAGGGTCTTTGTTTTGCTTGATAGTGGGGCAACCCACAATTTCATTGATTCCCATCTAGTGCAAAGGAGGGTAATACCCACTGATACTTTTGATGGATTATCTGTTTTGGTCCCAGGAGATAGAAAAATGCAATCCATGCATTATGTACCATCACTTTCAATCACCATGGGAACCTATACTTTGGTTGATCAATTCTTTTTGGTTGACATACCGGACACCAATGTGATTTTGGGTGTTCAATGGTTGATTACATTGAGGAAAGTCAGCACTGATTGGGAGGCTTTGAAAATGGAATGGGTGGAAAAAAAGAGTGGTGAAACTCAAATGATCAAAGGCATGCATACATATCCCTCACATACCACTTCCACACTAAAAACAACGATGGATTTGTGCAGTGGAAGTAAGGAGCTTACAGTCCCATCTATCATGCTCAAGAGATTTCTGCAAGGGACACTCTTATCTAGTAGAAAAACACCTGGGAGGACACCTGATTCAGATTTTTTGGGGAAGACCTCACAACATGATGCTCCAAGCATAGATCTAGGAGGGATTGGAGCACTTGAAGACGAAGCTACAAAATTGGGAGTATTGGGTAGGCTCAAGGAGGAGGGAGATCTTCTCCCCTTATCATCATCACCCACTCTCATTTCTGATTCCGCACTGTGGGAGGAGAAGAAGGGAAGGAATGACCTTCCAAAATTTCCCTTGGGCATAGGAGATGTCATGCTAAAGAGAAGCAACATGACAGACATTTCAGTTGATGCATTATCAGCGCTGTCATTGTTGGGGAGATTAGATCCATATTGGAAATCCCAACTGTTGGTGGAATATTCCAAGGATCTTCACACATGCATGATTCTTGATGACCAGCTGCATGAAGAGGGATATTTAGTCCAAGATGGAGTCATCTATCATCATGTTAGGATCTTCTTTTCTAGAGCCTCCAAGCTCAAGTACATGTTGCTACAAGGAGCCTATTAGGAGTTCTATTTCAGCCACACATATTCAATGAAGCTCAACAACATTATCTTGAGGAGCTACTATTGGGAGGGCTTTGAAGGAGAACTATATGAGCATTGTCAAAGATGCATGTACCATGTGGAGATGGAGCAACAACATAGCTCTATGGAAGAGATATTTTAGCCCTCTTTTTCACTCTTTGAGGAAGGGGGTAGATCTCTGCACCACTCCATTTGTATGAGGAGGATTGTTGGTGAAGAACATGCTCATGTAAAACATGTTTTATTTTCTGATTATATACAGTTTTTCACCATGTTTATGCAGGCCATGATTCCAAGGAGGAGTATCACATCTTGTAAAATTCATGGCCAACATTCGGCCACAAAAATTTCTGAACTTGGCCACTCCCTTGGTGGACAAAGGGATATTTTTCATCATGATGGGTGCTTTCATAAGGCACCAAATATATCTCACACTTTCAGCCATAGTGAGATGAAATGGAAAGCAAGTAAGTGGTGGGTAGACCACTTACGACATCTTGATCTGATGCAGGCAAGATATGCACTGCGATGGTTCCACATGTGGGACTATGACCCACCTCCACATGCACAAATTTTTGTTTGTATGTATGTAGCTTTTCTCCCATACATTGATGATATACTTGTTCTTTTTATGGGAATGTATGGAGGGAGGATGGAAGGTATGCATGTGCTTAATGGGATGGAAGTTCTCCATGTATCTTATGCTACATGTTTCAGGGAGGACATTGGGAAATCCATGTTTGTTTCATTTGAGTTATTGTCTCCTTGTGGGATGAACTACTTACGTCTCATGAGAAATTTTGAGGAACAATTCATGGATGGCTAGATTGGTGAACACTTAGCTCATGGAGGAAGGTTATCACATGTTGGTGTCACCAATGGAGGAGAAGAAGAGTTACATCACTCACCTTATCAGTTTCTTGAGGACAAGCAACATTTTGGAGGGGAGGATTGTAATATTCCCAATTAGTCCTAAGCTAATGGGAATAAACATTTTATTTTTATTTTTCTGTTTCATGAATAAAAATGTAAAGGAGGTTCATAATACTCCTAAACGGCAAATAAATCAATTCCAAATGTGAAAAAGGTTAAATCTTGGCTATGTAAGCAAGCACCCTTACATGTGAAAGGGGTTGAATCTTTTGACTAGGTCAACCATGACCAAATCTACAGCGCTATCTTGGAGGAGTGGCCATCAATAAGGAACAACACAATTTTATATGGAGATGGCTTATGTGAAAGGAGCTATTTCATTGAAGGTTGTTTAGGGTTTACAAACTCTTAACCTATAAAAGGAAAAGGATGGAAGCATGAGAAGGTTGTTGATGGTATTGTATTTTCACATCATATTATTTGTTTATACATATCTCATTCTCTTGCTATTTAGCTGAGAATAGTGTTGTTTAGCATTGGGTGTTCCTAATCGGGAATCCCACCTCTTTCCTTGAGTGGCCTCTTGGAAGATTTTGCATTTATTGTCCACTATCTGCCTGAAGGCAAAGCTTCTTCTTCCAAATACAACGTAGATCCTGTTGAGTGTTTGGGTGTCTTTGGAAGCTACGGGAAGTAGAGGCTATATCTACTCAGATCTAGACCATTCTAGTGCTCCTTTTCAGTGGGGAAGGCTTCTATCCCATTGGCAAGAGAGTATTGGATCATTGGAGATACATTTTTAGATCTTATCATGAGGCCAGACATGTTCTAAAGCCTACAACACAATATTTCTTCTAGAACTACCTTATTTTTGTGGGTGCTCTTGCAGGGTCTTTTGGCACACTTTTTGGAGGAGTGGTTTTCATGTGTTGGGAATTTTCCCTTCACCTTTGAGATCCATTAGAGAGGATCATTTTCTTGTACATATCATATCAGATCTGAATATTCCTGAATATTTGAATATTTCTGCAGATCTGTAGATTTAGATCTCATATTTGAATATTGCTGAAAACCCCAAGGGTATTTTGAAGAAGAGCCTATCTGGTGTATGGATCTGTTATAGATATAACTTTGCATGCACATATATTCTCTAGATATGAAGTGTAATTAAAAGTTGTTGCAGCCAATAAAATAACATTGTCAAGCTCTTTTCAGTCCTAATACATGGTTGCAGCACCTCCTTTTGAAGATTTTTTTCCATTGGAGCCTTCTATTTTCTGTTCTACATCTTATGGGCCTCATTGTACATATGTTTTTTTGTTGTAAATGTGAATGAAGGGTCTCCATATTAGCCTCTTGCTCTAATCCAGATGATTTGCATTATTTTTCCAGCATAACTTTCATATATTGCTTGATTCCCCATTTCGGAATATTACAGGAATTAGCACCCTGGCCTCCTATGCCTTCTCAACCTCCACCGCAATAGCCACCTCCTGCTCCAAGTTAGGTGTATGCACAACAGAGCGCGATTGAACCTCCAAATTCTAAGAAAAAGAGGAAATACAACCAAAATCAACCTCCGCAATAGTAATCAAGGGCGTTTACTTAACCAACCAAACACTAACAACCAGCAATAGGGAAATCATCCCAAGTAGGACATGCCTTTTTATATGAATAATCATTTTTCTTGTTGTGTTGTGCATGGCCATTATACTCACAATTGTCCCCTTTTAACCCAAATGTGTCTTTTGTGGGAAGCAGAAGCAACATCGAAAGGACAAAAAGCCTTGGGTTCGGAAACTCCAAATACTGTGCCTCTTCAACCGATTGTTTTTACTGATCCCTTCCCTCAGCAAGGATATGTGGCTACCCAGCCCCCTCAAGGTCAGACCACTCATTAAAGCTCTCAATCTGGTACCTTTGATTACCAGATTATCATGATGAATTCTGAAGTGGTTAATACATCTGATGCCAATCTTCAAACTCCATCACACCAATATGGAAAACCTCCTTCTTCCTCAAAAACCGAGTCTCAAAGTAGAATTACCACAGATTCTATTTCAACACCTAATTCCCCTTAACATACCCCTCAGCCACGATTAGAGTTCCATCCCAAGATCCTCTAAGGTCCATTACGCTGAATTTCTTCTTCTTCCAAAGCATCCCATATTTACAACATAATATATGACTCAGCACAATCTCTTGCTACTATGTCAATTATGGAAGTGCTCCAGACGTGCCCTTCACAATGTAAAGCTCAATTATCTGCTCTAGGAACTGTGGATCCTTCAGATTATCATTTGATCATATTTGATGTTAAAAAATCATAACGTCCCCCCTTACCTTCATTTGTCACCTTCTAAATACCAGTAAAGATTTTGAATGCTAATGTTTCACGTTATATCATTGATGAGGTCACATCCACCTGTGTGATGTTCCCCTCTTTTTGGAAGCAACTCAGATCAATTTAGTTAGTCCCATCCACTATCACTTTCCGTGGTTGGGATGGTCACTCTTCTTAGCCCCTTGGCATGTTCCACAATTTTCATGTCACTCTTGCGGGAAAGATTATTTGCATTGAAATTTGATTCATTGATGCCCCCTTGGATTAAAACATCCTGTTGGGTTGTAGCTTCACCTATGCGATGCCTTATGTCGCATCTATGGTTCACCATAATATCTAGTTTCCTCCAAATGGAAATATCGTCACCATAGATTAGTTGACATATTACGAATCGAATTCTGAGTTATCTCTCAAGTCTATCATCTCTTCAGTGGCCGAAAATAGATTAGTCTCACCACTTAACAGTGTTTCATCTGGAGTCTATAAATATTCCACCTTACTTGGTTCATTCCCTGATCCCCCCTCTTGTCGCATATCCCAGCTCGTCGAATTTTTGCATGATACAATTGTCTCAGACTAGCCATAAGAGGTCTAATTCAACCACCCAGTAGCCTAAGCCCTTGCAACCTCCTGGTGGTCACTCAACAGACCCTAGAGGGCCTTCATTTCAAGGACCTCCCTCTACTGCTAGTGTTTCTTCCACTCCTTTTCAACCAGGAATGGTTCCCCTATACTTCACCAATTGGGAGCCATTCCGCCAGGCCATTACTAGTACAATCAGATATCATTTCTCACTCCCCCCTCTAGATTCTTTTTGGTACTTGTTATGGCTATGTTGAGCCTTCCCAATCTGACCCTAGGGATCCTAGTCTAATACATGGATCCCCCAGCCGAAACTCTAGTTGGACAGCTCAAACCTTATTGCTTTGACCCCAGTCCAACTAGTCACCTTGACTCCTACCTTTGCTTTAGTGCCTCAACCACCTCAATAGGAATATACTCCTATTGTGAAAGCATCTGTTCAGGGGGCAAAGCCATAAAGAAGGATCCTAAGGATAAGGTTTCCTGAAAAATTCCTGCTCCTGCTAAGCCTCCAAATAAGTCACCTTCGTGCACTTTTTGTCATTTTGTTGGGCATGCCACCCATAACTGTACTCAACTTCCCCATCTCAAACTTATGGTCAATGATTCGTTTCCTGAATCTAATATATCGAAGGTCCATGTTACCTTACCAAATTTAGCTAAGAAACTCAAATTGTTGCGCATCAACCGCCCTTGTGTTTTTGCTGATCTTTATGGCCAATATTCACACCTCTTTCCCCATCTCGACAAATTTTATGACACCCTTGAAGCTTTTTGCGAAATAGAGGCTGATCATAGTGGATCATGTACCCCTCTACTTGTGCGTTATGCTTCAGTAGAACCGGTGGACATTGTCATAACTACCCTTGATGTGAAGATGAAGCAATCTACGATAACCATCATTTATCTGTCATCATCCATGAGATCCTTGGTGGAACACCCCTCTGGGGAGTTCCCTTCTGTTTCGATTGAACCGCCTTCGGCAATCACCTTGGGCTCAACATCAGTAGATGTTTCATTTACTATATCTTCATCTACCCTCTATATTGATGCGTATGTGAACCATATATCTCATGATGATGTGGCAGATAGCCCCTCCATGTCATGTGGTATTTTTGTTGCCATTCCCCCCATCTTCCACTCTGATAAAGAGATTATGGAAGAAATGACCACCCCTGACTTTCCTTGGGATGATATGCACCACCGAGCATACTTCGTCCCGTAGCAGTACCTTGAGTAGTTTGTTGTGGAGTGGAAAGACTTCATCTCTGATGAGGTCGATTGGTTTATAAATCTTATTCCTCCACTTGATGCTTTCAATCAAGAGAAGATTGTCTTGGGGGCACCTTGTGCCCTGGATGAAATTAGGGCTTACACTAAGCTACTCAAAAGATTTGATAATGTTTCTTCTGGGCCCTATTTAGAGAGGCCTGGACATGATCATGCTGTTTTTGACCATCATATCGACACATGACCTGATACCTACCCTGTCTGCCAAAAGTTGAGAGAAATTTCTTGACGAAAGGATCTCCAAACCACAATCAGTAAGCTGAAGAAAGATATTTATTCTTATCTCATTCTCAAGAAAAAAGGCACCATTCATGTCTGTTTTTACTCTCATGAATTTAATAAATCTTGTCCTTGCGATAGCTTCCCTACACCATGTATTGACCATTTCTTTACCAAGTGTAAGGGGCATAGAAATTTTACCCATAACATCCCTCATGCACGTTTTATTTATGCCATGAATTTAAAATTTTTGCATTGTGCATCATATTCTACTTTGTTGTCTTGTGATACCTTTTAGATGGATCCTGCATCCACACCATACATCGTTTACACCGTTGGTGCAAGTTGCTACTCACGGAATCTAGCCTTGACCATTTTTACTCCCATACATTCGTTATTACTTTCCAACGACATATGTATTGGATCTACCACCAATAATCAGGTCGAATATGATGCAATGATAGGTTTGTTAGTTGATTCCCTTTACCATCGCATCCTTCATCTTCATGTTCATTTTGATTCCCTACTTCTTGTCACACAATTGAATGGTGCTTATCATGTGCATAACCCTGCCCCTTTTAGAATATATTTACATGTGAAGCTCCTAATGCATGAATTTGAAACCATTACATTTAGTCATGTACCCAAATCCCAAAATCACTTTGTAGATAGCATTGCCAACAATATTTTAGGGTGGCACTTATCACATGAATTTAGCACAAGACAATAACATTAACACAAAAGGTGAGCCATATGCTCATCATATATAAAATATGCATATCCATAGTATATGTTCACAAAATAAAATAAAAAATTGCAGTCCTCTACTCTAATACATCCGACATTCCCATAGCATGTTACCAAAAAAAAAATAGTGGCACCTCAAGCCCCTACATCTAGTCACCATCTGGAGGGTCCCAAGCCAATGGGTCGGCTCCTGCAGTCCACTAATCCTGCACGCCCTGTCCAGCCATCGCCATGTGCCATATGACCCCTCTCCACTCTGTGGGTAGACCAAAATATGCCTCAATGTAGCAGTTATCTAGATCTTGTTAGTCGCGCTCTAATAATCTAGTCATCAACAGCTCACATATGCGGCAGACATCCTCCAATAGTGCATTTGAATCTGATCAGTCGACTCATCAGGCTCTAGCAGAACCTGTAGCCCCTAGCACTGCGAGTCATCCCATATACCCTGTCTATCTCATCAATGCTATATCTGCATACCAAAATTAATGAATAAGTACCATTTACATCATTCTAAAACTTTAAAATGCATCATGAAATATAACAACTTGTTACTTACCATATGGTCCCCATGCTCGACCAGGCGAAAGTGGCAAGTTTGGGTCCCCCTGATAGTTCATACCAGTATATGGATAGTCATCTATATATAGCATCATTTTTTCCCACTACCCCACCTCCCCCTCTCCTCAGTAGTCGCCCCCAACAGTGAGGGCCCCCATCCTAGCTTTGTATATGATGATGAAGCATGGGATATTCTTAAATAAGAATGAGCACAACACTGTCCCAGAATAACAATCATGGTTCACTTACCTCTTGCATAGAAAAATTGTCGTTTCAATGATAACAACATCATTTCATCCCACCCATAGTAGGTCCCACACAAAACAATCTCAACAAGCATTCTCTTCCCTCTAGTGATGTGGTGGAAGGGTTGGTTGCCAAAGATCCAAAAAAATACTACGGTGATAGCTCGAGTCTCTATTCTCTCTAAGTATCTGATCAGTATAGTCGTACGCTTAACACAGACATCTGGTTGAAAATGGTTGTCCACAAACTCAGAAATATTTCGCCCTCGCAGTAATACTGGTTGGATGTTTCCCACCATCCCCAATGGTGGGAGACCAGTCAGGAAATAAATGTCATGCATAGTCAGCTCCATCTGGTGCCAGTGCACTCTAAATACCTCTAGGTCTGGGTCCCAATATCTGACTATCCTCACTAACAAGGGCTATCATGTTCGCATCAAAGGGTTCTCAACCAACTTGAGCACCCCTTACCTTGCTAGTCCGCGTCAATTAGCCCGATCCACCAGGATCTCAGAACGAAGTGCCTCAAGGTCTCTCTCTCCAGTTGATCCTTAGCTCTACCATACCTCCATAAAACAAGAAATTTTTCAGTTAGAGGAAGGAAAAAATACCTTAAAAACATCAAGAGCCACTTCCCAGTTAAAAATTTCAAAAAACCCAACTTTTGGGAGCTTGTAGCTTTTTCAGTGCTATACCTACGAGGTCGTAGTTTCTTCCCTGGAACTTGCTACCCATGTCATATAACGGACCCCAAAAGGTGCGAACAACTGTGAGGAGGGGCATATCATTGTTCTCGAACTCTGGGCACTTAATCAAAAGTTCTAAACTGCTAACATTGAAGAGTATGGTTAGGTGACCTAACTGCAACTAATGGATCTCAATTTCAATGGTGGGTTTTCCCGCTACGAACGCCACAAGATTTAGTGACTTTTACTCCTCTTCACATTCACCATAGTGACACTTGAAAATGAATCAAGTTGGAGGGAAATCACCTAATTAAAAGAAAAACCCTAATTTTTATTTCGCTAATTTCACCCTAACTATATCTTCATTTGACGAACCATCAGCAAGGTTGGAAAGATACCACTGAGATCTAAAATGGATATTCATTCATTTTTGGTTATTTGATACTTCATCTGAAAGCCTTTTTTCCAAGAAGGGTCACTTTGCCACCTCTCAAAAATGAATTTCTACACTTGTACCACTTGTACATGGGGCACCACTTAGGCTTAATACTTCTTGATTCTTGTGCCAATTTTATTTATAATTAACCATATTTTTCTCATGCCTTTATGGTCCCCGCTATACATATTATGTGTGGTAACATCATTGAGTCACCCTCGTTCAGAGCATTCCAGTTGATTCATCATCACATTCATGGACTTTGTCTCGACTCTGTCTCGAGTCCCCTTTTTCCTCCCATCATAGTATCCCATCCATTTATGCTTTTTCCCTCTCTTGTGTAGCCATTTTTGGCCTTCCAATCCCATTATCACCCATCCCCTCAGGAGTCGAGTCAATCGCATGCAGTTCATGCATGCTTTTTATGCTCTGACAAGGGAAGTCATCCATTTTCTACTCAGTATCCCTCCATTCCATTATCATCCCTAGTGTCAGTCCATTATTTCCTCTACTATATTCCCTCATGCCTTAGTTGAGAACCCTCATTGCCTCAACTATGGTAGACCTCCTTCGATCGACATTAGCACATTCATTACAGAAGACCGATCTAGAAGGCGATGTATCTTGGTTCCAACTTCCATTGTTGTTTGGTGCCTTGAATTAGGAAAAGGGACTCCTTATTTCCCTTTTGCATGATTTTTTCTCATATGCTCCCTTAGTGTGATGACCTTGGAATGATGTTCCCTTTCTGTTGCAGCTCTTGAATTTTCCTCTTGATTCCACTATTCTCTAGAGCAGTGTCAATAGATCGATCCATATGGAAATGAAGCACTTGGTTTCAGATCTATGATGTGCTTGACCTAATGGTGTATAGGTACCCATGTGGGTGAGGTATAGATTTCCCTGTCATCCTCGACGACCTTGTCCATCTGTTGTTGTCGTGAGGAGGAGCCTTTTCTAGTGGTTGTGATCATAATATTAACATACCCCTGCGGGTGAATCATAAGGAAAAACAATATCTCATTCTAGGAAATGAACTTATTGCATTGATTCCAAGTGATGAAAGAGATGGTGGAAGGCAGTGCTACCTCTGGTAAGTTGTACCAATTATTTCTCAAATCAATAATAACAATGTGAGGCCTAGACTCATAAAAACCATGATGTTTCCACAATTAAGGTTGGCCTAATAATATAACATAAATTTCAAGAGGAGAAACATCACACACTACCTCATATGTGAAAGGATTGAAGCTATAGGGAAGGCGACATTGTTGGTTGAGCATAGATCTCATCCTTGGTGAATTACCTAATGGTGTATGAATACAGGTTCATTGTGGTCGGTAAGCCCCACCTATTCATGACCTCTATTGAAATAAGGTTACTTTGGCTAATGTAGGCGAAAATGAAATGTAGTGCATAACGCTTCACCCACATTTGTGAGTGGAAGAGGTAATCCCCCTCCTTTAGATATTAGGGCCCATACTTCGGGATCTTGGTAGTGGAAATGGTGGCACTAGGCTCCGCATCGATAATATGATTCCCTTTGTCATTCCCATTCTAGGATCTTGACTCTTAGTTATAACATGCATCTGATTTAGGAGCCTTTAGCTCCACTAACAGTGATTCCTTAGCTCGACACTCACTTGTGTTGTGAATGGGGCTCTTATGGAACTCATGCCACTTTCACGTGTCCTTACTTTTCTTCGTGGCATTATTTTTACTTGTGGTTTTCATGGGTTATCCTAGGTCACCCCACCCTACCTCTCCCCTCTTTCCTAAAATTTTGGGGCACCTTCCCTTGTTTTTAATTAATAGATCCAACATCTCGCTTCTTTTTTTTAAACTTATGCTCGATGTTGGCAACATACCAATAAGTGGCACCGAGTGAAAAGATTTCTAGAAACTCCATTTCATCCTGGATGTACTTATCTAAAAAACCACGATAGTTTAGTACCAAATTGCACTGAGAATCCTTGATATCGAGCTTTGTGTGAATGCACAAAAATCATTTGTGCAGTCCAACAAATCTTGGTCCCTTCCCTCCCACGGTGTGGTCCACTTTATGTATTTATTTTCATAGCCCCCGCAAGGGTGATATAGTTTGTTGATGGCATCTCAAAAATAGCTCCAAGTTGGTTTGGCTATAAACAATGAGGATTCCCTCTCACCCTTTTTCTCACAGTAAGTTTCACACCAACCCTTGTCATGGAAGATGGGTTTGAGGAGTGAAAACATAATATTTTCCCAATTAGAAAAGTTATGAACCAAAAATATCCTTCCAACACATTTAACCATCTATCTACAACATCTGCACCTAGCTTACCTCCACAGATGGGAATTTTAAAGTTAAATTGTACCTTAAAAGTAGTGGCACCTCTAGAGTTCTTGTTGGATGAATATGCGTTACCTGTGGGTAGTCGTAGAATGATATGGGAAAATTTATCCATCATTGGGTCACTTTGTTTTTCTCTGGTCTCCTTAAGCAATATTTTGAAGGGATCTCCTGCTCCATCTTCCTTCTTTGCTCCTGTTGTGGGAGGTCGTCAGGGTTTGTGAGGTTGATATTGCAAAGGTTCAACCAATTCTAACCCTAACTCCTTGTAACCTAACCTCAATGGGCACATGTAAAGAAAAATAGATAAATAACAGAGTGTTGTGATACCACTAATATAGAATTATGTGGGAATGCCATAAAATAAACATATAAACATAAACACAAAGATGAAGAAAAAATAAAAATTCATTTTATTAATATAAAATAACTCAGATATGCTTACATAATTAATGGAAATAAAATAGATTGGGAAATGGTAGCTTATCTTTGAGATGAGATGTGGCATATCCATCCCTGTGAGTTGTGTTTCATTGAGGCTCAAAGGACTATTTATTATTGATAAATAATGGAAAACCCTAAACTTCAAAAACCCTAACCCTGGGATATGGATCGCCAAATTTTTGGGCTTTGTTGCGCTAAATTGGTACATCAACTTCTCGGAGTCGTAACTTTGGCATACTATCTCCGTTTGACATGAAGAATACCTCTTTAGAAATATATATCCAAGGAATACAAATTTCGACTTCAAACATCAAACAATATTCATAATTTCTCATTTTCAAAAAAAAATGTCGGTTAGGGCATAAAAATGGATCTAGCTGCTCACGACACAAAAAATACCGAAAATAGTGGAATACACAGGTTGGCACCAATATCCACCTAGATCACATGTTGGAGTTTTTGGCTATGGTGGTAAAGAGATATCTTTGTTTGTGATTTTGTTCATATTGGTGAGATGGTTGGGTAATGTTTGTTTTAGTTCTATCTCTTCATGTTATAGATCTTGGGATTTTCTTCGAATTGGTCATTATATATTCAATTTCCCTCCTACTGGATAACAATTTCACATGTATTTTTTTCCCATGCCTAAGCCTTGTTTATGTCTTTGGTATCTAGGTCATTTTTTTTTGTTTTCCTTTAAAATTAAGATTTTTATTAATGTCTTGGTGGAGGTTCAATATGAAATTTGTGTAGTGAATTTCAATTCTCCCTCGAATTTGATCTCGCATTGTGGAATTTTGGTTAAGAATTGGTTTTTTTCCAGTGTGGTATTGAAGGACTGGTGTTCCATCATTTTACTTGTTTGGCTGGTCATGGTACAATCACTTGTTCTCAACATTGTTCTCTTTCATATGATACAATTCCTCCTTTTCATAAAATTGCAATTAGAAGAGGTGGAGCTAGTAATATTGGTGTTGAACATTGTCGATAATTTTTATGGGACATAGAGACAATGCATTTTGATTCAATTCCTCTTGAAGTTATGTTTTTGGAATCAAAAGAGTCTAGGGATAACCCTTTCTCTTCTAATGTTGAAATTTGCAGAGATGGTTTGAAATGCACTCCAGAACATGGATGATTTCAAAAGAGGGGATTGAATATTTTGCATTATCTCTCTTTACGTCAAAAATTGGAAATTTTTTTATGCTTGGTATTCAAGGGAAATAAAGTGGACAATTACAATATTGAATAAATTAATGGAATTTTAAGGAATATTAGATATTTCCTTAATGTTATCGACCCTCACTTGAGTCGTCTATAGAGCTATGCGGTGTTGGACTTAGCCTCAGGGAATCTTACTAACCCTCATAGCGATGTAACTGAACCTCTTGTTGATATTACTATAGAATTTAAAGTTACCATATCTGACAAAGTCTAGAATATCGCTTTGGAGTTTTGGTATTCATTTGTAAAAATTATTTTAAGGTTTTTGATGCTTTATTGTTCCTATCTTTAGGGATATATGGAGTTACTTTGTCGAACTGGTTGTGTTTTTTGTGTTCACGATTGTTTTTATCTTTGTGTGTTTCATTGCTAGATGTTTCTAGAAGTTTGGTCCAAATAATAGGACACAATGGCGCACCTTCTAGTATGTTGGATAAGGTATTTGTGACTTGTGAAATTAAAATATAATCCTTTTATAGCCGATGTAGCTTGAAATAATGGATTATAAATGAATTTCTATCTCTGGTTATTTGTGTCACAACTATCAGTTACTCAGAATTTCTCTCTTCTGTTTCGAGCAATAGTGTAAGTCTAGAGTGGTGGTTGATGGAAATTTCTTTTGCTAGAAATTTGGCATAAAGCTACATGGTATTTGAGATGGTTTTCGCACTGCAAATATTATGTATGTTGGAAAATATCCTTTTTTTGTCTCGACACTGGAGAAATGTTTTTTTTTTTGTTGGGTGTAATCCCTATCTCTTGGTTTATAAGGGCCATGATATCATTATTTACGTTTTTTATTGTTATTTTGTTCGATAGAAAAAATATTTGATTGATGTGTGTTTTAAAAACGGGGATACCTCCACTCTCACGACTTTATTTTATTGATGTATGTTGTAACAAAAAGGATACCTCTCCCACTCATCTCTCTATTTTGTTTTGCAAAGAATATATATGTGATCACAATGTACACCTTATTTTACTAATGAAAACTTGTTTCGAGGAGTTGACAAAAAATATTGTATTTAACCTTTATTATTTAAAAACTAATATATATATATATATATATCTTAGTTTATGTTATAATATAATTTATAATATTAAATTATAAATCATAATAAAAAAATAAATTCCTCATTATATAATTAGATATATGACCAATATAAATATAATTAATTACTATAATATTTTATATATTTTATTTTAATATTATAGTTTTTTTGCTACTATAACTTGTATATTTTCATAATTGAAAATATATCTTCCATGTATATGATATATTACAATATAACATAATACTATGTTATAAATTAAGTCTTACAATATAAAATAATATATGCTATAAATTAAGCATATTGTATAGCAAAACATGTGTCTATATAATCTTGATAATTTAAATTAATTTTTTTTCCTATAATATAAACCTGATATAAAATATGGTTTAAATTTTTTTTTTTTTTTATTGATTATTCTATTATTTTAAAACATAAATTATGGTATAACATGAAAAGCACTGCATCTCAAAGAGTAGTTTATCCATTAGCACTATTCATCCACTACCCCCTTGCATCATGTTTTTTCGGCCGCCGACTACCAATTTGTCATACCTTCCACCAGATCGTAACAGAGATTAATATTATTAATTATTAATATTTTGTTCGAGATTGAAGAGATCATTCAATTGTGTGGGACAAAACTTTAAGATTGGTGGAGTTTTTGTCTTGACACTGGATAAATTATTTTTTTTTGTTGGGTGTAATCCCTATCTCTTGGTTGTAAAGGGAAATGATCTCTTTACTCACGTTTTTTATTATTATTTTGTTTGATAGAAAAATATATTTTATTGATGTGTTTTATAACAATGGGTATATCTCCACTCTCACGACTTTATTTTATCAATGTATACTGTAAAAAAATGATACCTCTCCCATTCATCTCTTTAAATTTTTTTGCAAATAATATATATGTGATCACAATGTACACCTTATTTTACTAATGAAAACCTGTTTTGAATTGACAAAAAATATTGTATTTTAGCCTTCATTATTTTAAAAATAATAAATATATATGTTTAAAAAATATAAATATTAGTTTATATTATAATATAATTTATAATATTAAATTATGAATCATAATAAAAAATAAATGCCTCTTCAAATAATTAAATATATGGCCAATTTAAATATAATTAATTATTACAATATTTTATATATTTTGTTTTAATATTATAGTTTTTTTCCTACTATAACTCGTACTTATATTTTAATAATTGAAAATATATCTGCCATGTATATGATATCTTACAATATAACATAATATTATGTTATAAATTAAGCATATTATATAGAAAAAGATGTGTCTATATAATATTTATAATTTAAATTGATTTTTTTTTCTATAATATAAACTTGATATAAAATATGGATTTAAATTTTTTATTATATTTATCATTCTATTATTTTAAAACATAATTTATAGTACAAAATGAAAAGCACCACGTCTCAAAGAGTAGTTTCTCCATTACCATTATCCATCCACTACATGCTTAACATCATTATTTCTGGCCACACACTACCAATTTTTCATACCTTCTACCAGATCGTGAGAGAGATCAATATGATTAATTATTAATATTTTCTTCGAAAGTGAAGAGATCCATCAATAGTGCAAGACAAAAATTCAATATTTTTATAGTTTCAAAATTTAAATCTCATGAAATCCATTTTTGAAATTATGTAATGTGGATTACTGTTCGTCTTAGCAGTAGTAGATTTTGACTTGTGTACTTATAAAATATTTAATTCCTACAACTCCAGCCATATCCCTATTTAAAATTTCACCTGAGCTACTCTTCATCATATCATTTCATTCGTGCTCCATTTCTCTCTTGCTGGAATTTTTGGACTTTTTATCTTTTGTGGTTGATATCAATGCCTGCTTCGAAGGTAGTATTAGTGACGCGAATTTTCCTTTTATCTCTCTTCTTGTTGTCTCTTGTAACAATCATAGCCATATACGATGATCGCGCCTCCAGGAAAATGGTTATAGAAAACCTACAGGCAACAGAGATTATCTAGGTGGATATCAGTGGCCACCCACCTATTCCATTTGGAGCCACACCATAATTTCTTGCAGCTTTTCACACTCAGAACCACTTAGTATTTTTAGCAGGTTTCCGGGTCCTGCACTCCTGGAGCCGTTTTGGGGCCTTAATGATCCAGGTGGATATTGGTGGCCACCCACCTATTCCATTTGAACCTCCACCATCAGTTCGTTCAATTCTTAATTTGCAACACAACTTACTATTTTTAGCAGTTTTTCGGGTCCTGAATTTTCGAAGCTGTTTTGAGGCCCTGAACGACGTTTTTTGGGAAAACCGGGAGCAACATGGGTTCATGGGCCAATGTTTCTCACATTGAAATTTGTACTCCTCGTATAGATATTTCTAATGAGCTATTTAACATGTCAAACATAGATTGGATGCCAAAGTTACGTCCCCGGGAAGTTGAAACACCAACTTACCCGAATGGGGGCCCATAGTTTTGGCGCTTCATAATGATCCAGGTGGATATTGGTGGCCACCCACCTATTCCACATTTGAACCCCCACCATCGGTTCGTTCATTTTTTAAGTTGTAGCACAACTTACTATTTTTAGCAATTTTTCGGGTCACGAACTTTCGGATTGGGGCTTGTTTTGAGGCCCTAAATGACGTTTTGGGAAAAATAGGAGAGCAACATGGGTCCATGGACCAATGTTGCTCACATTGAAAGTTGTACTCCTCGGATAGATCTTTCTAATGAGCTATTGAGCGCGTCAAACGGAGATCGGATGCCAAAGTTACGTCCCCGGGAAGTTGAAACACCAACTTACCCAAACGGGGAACCCGTTTGGCGCTTAATTTCTTGTTGGGTGTGGAGCCTGATTATCTTGTTTACTTTGTATCACAGCATTGGACCCCTGCACCTTAAAAGGGGCGACGACACCTCCTGTAATTAATGACGTGGAGTCCGGGGGTGGCCGGCGCTTTTCGGAGCCCCCCCCCCCTGGTGGGGGCTTTCGGGGGCAGCGCCCCCGAAGCTAAAAACAGAAGTAAAATTGCCTTGTAAAAGTATAGTAATTTCTAGTCAATCTGGGCCGTTCATTAGGCAAATGATCTGACGGTAGAAGTTATGTTTAGATTAGGGTTTTTTGCCCTAGAAGGCAACCTCCTTGTATATATGGGGGCATTGTATTACGGCTGTGTATTATGAGTGTATTCTCGGAGCGAGAAACAGAGAGGGAGACTGTGAGAGAGAACAGAGGATATTACAGCGGATCTGCTGTAGGTTTTGTCTCTTCATTTTTGCTAGATAATAGAAAGGAAGGACTGGTTGTTCGGGGTGGACGTAGCCCAAACTGGGTGAACCACGTATATCTGTGTCTCTCTGGTTTTATGTGTTTTGTGTGCTTGTATTTTTCCGCATATTTTATGTGTTTCATTGCTCTGTAATATTTAATTTTCTAACAACTGGTATCAGAGCCAAGTTCTATTTGGCTGATAAACTCGCAGGAAAGAAGGGTTCCTGGTTCGAGTGGGAGCAATGGCGGACGATGGTAAGTTTAGGGTCGAGAAATTTAACGGCCAAAACTTTGCGCTGTGGAAGATGCAGATGGAAGATTATCTATATCAGAAAGATCTATACCTACCATTGAGCGGAAAAACAAAGAAGCCGGCGACCATGACAGACGCGGAATGGAACATTCTCGATAGAAAGGCACTCGGAACAGTACGGTTGTGTCTTGCGGCGTTAGTCGCCTTCAATATTTCGAAGGAAACAACAACAGAGGGTTTGATGCAGACGTTGGCGAAACTATATGAAAAACCCTCGGCCTCAAACAAGGTATTTCTTATGAAACGACTATTTAATATGAAGATGTCGAAAGGTGGATCTGTTGCAGACCATTTAAATGAATTTAATACAGTTACCAGTCAGTTAAGTTCTGTAGGGGTAAACTTTGATGATGAAGTTAGAGATCTGTTATTCTTGTGCTCATTGCCAGAGAGTTGGAATGGTTTAGTAATGGCCATTAGTAACTCTGTCTCTGGATCTAGTACTTTAAAGTTTGATGATGTTGTTGGTGCTATCCTTAGCGAGGAAATGCGACGGAAAAGCTCTGGTGAGACATCAGGTAATGCTTTGAGTACAGAGTCTAGGGGAAGAAGAATGGAAAGAGGAAAGAGCTCGGGATATCGTAGTAAATCAAGGAAAGGCAGATCCAAGTCCAGATCGGGGATAGTGTGCTGGAATTGCGGAAATAAAGGACACCTAAAGAAAGACTGTAGATCTCGGAAGGGAAAAGAAGGAGACACACAACAAGAAAACAATCATGAAGCAAATGTGACAGGTGATGTGTTACAAGATGCTTTGATTCTTTCTTTCGAAAATGTTACTAATTCTTGGGTTGTAGATTCAGGGGCTTCATTCCATGCCACACCTGATAATAAATATTTTCATGACTATGTTCAAGGAGATTTTGGACAAGTTCGTTTGGGTGATGATAAACCCTGTAAAATTGTTGGAATGGGTAAAGTTCTTGTAAAACAATAGAATGGAAACCAATGTCTACTAAAGGAGGTAAGGCATGTTCCAGATCTAAAGAAAAATCTGATTTCAACAGGGCAGTTAGGCGGTGAAGGTTGTGTGACAACTTTCACAGATAAAGCTTGGAAGGTCACCAAAGGAGCCCTGGTAATAGCAAAAGGTGAAAAGGTTGGTACATTGTATTTATGCAATGGTATTTCTAACTCTATTAATGCTTTAACTTCCAAAGGAGCAGATGCAGCATTATGGCATCATAGGCTCAGACACATGAGTGAGAAGGGAATGAAGATTCTTCACTCAAGAAATTTGTTGCCAGGTTTGAAGAATGTTGATTTGGATTTCTGTGAGAATTGCATTTATGAAAAACAGAAGAGAGTCAGATTTCTCAGAGTTGGGAAAGAAAAGAAGAGCGAAAAATTGGAGCTTGTGCATACAGATGTATGGGGACCTGCTCAGGTATCATCTCTCGGTGGCTCTCATTATTATGTTACTTTTATTGATGATGCAACTAGAAAAACATAGATTTATTGTATTCAGAATAAATCTGATGTATTTGATACTTTCAAGAAATGGAAAGCTTTGGTTGAGATTGAGACAGGAAAGAAGTTGAAGTGTCTCAGATCAGACAATGGAGGTGAGTATTGCAGCAAAGATTTTGATAGGTATTGTTCAGAGCATGGAATTCGTAGAGAGAAGACAGTTCCAAGAACACCACAAGAAAATGGTGTGTCAGAAAGGATGAACAGAACAATCATGGAGCGTGCAAGGTGCATGAGATTGCATGCGGGATTGCCTTTACAATTTTGGGCAGATGCTGTAGATACTGCTGTTTATCTAATAAACATAGGGCCTTCAAGTTCCTTGGATGGTGGTATTCCAGAGGAAGCATGGACAGGTAAAAAGGTAAACTACTCTTTTTTAAAGCCTTTTGGTTGTGAGGCCTTTGTCCATATTAATAAAGAAAATAGAAAAAAGCTTGAGGCAAAATCAAAGAAATGTACCTTTATTGGATATGGTGTTAATGATTTTAGTTATCGCTTATATGATTATGAAAATCACAAAATCATTAGGAGCAGAGATGTAATATTCAATGAAAAGGTCTTGTATAAGAATCAGTTGCAGGAAAAGAAACAAGAAAAAGAAAGCAAGGAATACACGGTTCTTGATGAGATAACTGAAAAAGTAAAGGTGCTTGAAAATAATAATAATCAACAACCACAGCAGCAACAACCACCACAACAGCAACAGGCACCTCAAACACCTGAAAGTGGTGTTAGAAGATCTACCAGGATAAGTAGACCCCCTGAACGATACTCTCCTTCATTATATTATTTATTGCTGACTGATTCTGGTGAAACTGAATGTTATGAAGAAGCAATGCAGGTTGAAAGTAGGAAGAAGTGGGAGCTAGCCATGGAAGAAGAGATGGATTCCTTAATGCATAACCAGACTTGGGACTTAGTCAGGTTTCCTGCAGGTAAAACTACATTGCAGAATAAATGGGTTTACAGGTTGAAGGAAGAAGAAGGAGGAAAACAGAGGTACAAAGCTAGACTTGTGGTGAAGGGGTTTGCACAAAAGAAAGGTATTGATTTTGATGAAATATTTTCTTCTGTTGTTAAGATGAATTCAATCAGAACTATCTTAAGTCTTGTAGCAGCGGAAGATTTACATCTTGAACAGTTAGATGTAAAGACAACATTTCTCCATGGAGATTTGGAGGAAGAGATATACATGCAGCAACCAAAAGGATATGAGGTAAAAGGCAAAGAAAAATTGGTGTGCATGTTAAAGAAGAGCTTGTATGGCTTAAAATAGGCTCCAAGGCAGTGGTATCTAAAATTGACAAGTTTATGTCTAAACAAGGTTATACTAGATGTCACTCTGATCATTGTGTTTATATAAAAAGGCAAAATGATGGCAGCTATATTATATTGTTATTGTATGTAGATGACATGCTTGTTGCAGGGTCTAACATGCAGGAAATAAATGTGCTCAAAAGAAAATTGGCAAATTCATTTGCAATGAAGGATTTGGGAGCTGCAAAACAAATCCTTGGTATGAGGATAACTAGAGACGGGAAAAATCACAAATTAACATTGTCTCATAATGAGTACATAGAAAAGGTGTTGAAAATATTTAATATGCAGAATGCAAAACCAGTTAGTACACCTTTTGCTAGCCATTTCAAACTTAGTAAGGAGATGTGCCCAAAGACCCAAGAAGACATGGATTATATGTCTAAAGTTCCATATGCATGAGCAGTTGGAAGCTTAATGTATGCAATGGTCTGCACAAGGCCTGATATTGCACATGCAGTGGGAGTTGTAAGCAGGTACATGAATAATCCAGGAAAAGAACATTGGATGGCGGTAAAATGGATTCTCAGATATTTGAGAGGTACCACAAATCAAGCATTATGCTTTGGTGGTTCAAACATTGCTCTACAGGGATATGTTGATGCAGATATGGCAGGTGACAGAGATAACAGGAGGAGCACTACAGGATATGTATTTACTGTAGGTGGAACAACTGTCAGTTGAGTTTCAAAAATCCAAAGTGTTGTTGCACTTTCAACAACAGAAGCAGAGTATGTTGCTGCTACAGAGGCTAGTAAAGAAATGATTTGGTTACAAAGGTTTATGGATGAATTGGGTAAGAATCATGATATGGGCACGTTATACAGTGATAGCCAAAGTGCCATTCATCTTGCAAAGAACTCAACATTTCATTCCAGGACTAAACACATACATCTCAAGTACCATTTCATACGGTCGGTATTGGAAGATGGAGAGTTGAAGCTGGAAAAGATACACACTAGCCAGAATCCTGCAGATATGCTAACAAAAGTTGTAACCAGGGAGAAACTGAGAACATGCTCAGTTTCAATTGGTCTTCAAGGATGACGATGAAGATGAGGAATAGCCAGGTCCAAAGATGAGTCATTGTCCAGCAAATGAAGTAGCGGTGGAGTTGCTACAATCAGTCTCCAAGTGGGAGATTTTTGGGTGTGGAGCCTGATTATCTTGTTTACTTTGTATCACGGCATTGGACCCCTACACCTTAAAAGGGGCGGCAACGCGCCGAGTGTCCCACTGCCATGGGGGTCCGGGGGGGCGGAAGCTCTTTTCGGAGCCCCCTGGTCAGGGGTTTTTCGCTTCTTGAAGCTAAAGCAGAGATGTAAAATTTCCTTGTAAATGTATAGTTATTTCTAGTCAATCGGAGCCGTTCATTAGGCAAATGATCGACGGTAGAAGTTATGTTTAGATTAGGGTTTTTTTCCCTAGAAGGCCACCCCCTTGTATATATGAGGGTATTGTATTGTGGTTGTGTATTACGTGTGTATTCTCAGAACGAGAAACAGATAGGGAGACCGTGACAGAGAACAGAGGATATTACAGTGGATCTGTTGTAGGGTTTGTCTCTTCAATTTTTGCTGGATAATAGAAATGAAGGACTGGCTATTCAAGGTGGACGTAGCCCAAACTGGGTGAACCACGTATATCTGTGTCTCTTCGGTTTTATGTGTTTTGTGTGCTTGTATTTTTTCACATATTTTATGTGTTCCATTTCTCCATAATATATAATTTTCTAACAT